>CM071570.1:133809499-133975353 GCA_036426205.1 Ascaphus truei
CCCCCCGCCCCCTCTCCCCCCCCCTCCCATCCGCCCCTCCCCCCCCCCCCCCCCGCACCACCCCCCTCCCCCCCCCCCCCCCCCCACCGCCCCCCCCCCCTCCTCCCCCCCACCCCCCCCCCCCCCCGCCCCCTCCCCACCATCCCCCCTCCCCCCCCCCTCCTCCCCCCCTCCCCCGGCTCCCTCCCGCGGCCCCCCGCCCTCGTCCCGCGCCAGCGCCTCCCCGGCCTCCCTCCTCCCCCCTCCTCCCCCCACACGCCCCCCCGCCCCCCCCCCCCCCCCCCCCCCCCCCCACACCCCCCCCCCCCCCCCCCCCCACCTCCCCCCCCCCCCCCCCCCACCCCCTTTGCTTTTACCACTCAACCTATCCAGTCAACGGGTGCTTCCTCCTGCCTTCAGAACACTCTCCATGCAGTCCATATGCCTCTGTGAGTCTAGCCCACTCACACGCGTCCTCCGTGGCGTCAACACTTGGATGCATATCTACTGGAGGCCTCAGGGGAGAGATGGCTTGAGAACCTCCTTGATACGACTCACTAGCTGCAGTCATGGCGAGTCCCTTTTTAACAAAATAAACTACAGCTACGCTGTAAATAGGAACCAGACCTCTGCATGTAGGGCTTCAATATGCCAATACAATGCAAAAAGTTGTTTCCTGTCTACTCCGCTGATGGGACGCGCTATCCGCATTCAGTACCCCCTGCCATGTAGGGACTCCGAAATAATCATTATCCTCTGTGCCAAGGACAACTGCGAAACGTCCAGTTAAGTGCAGGTAAACTCCCAGATGTCTTACTTCCTGGTAAAAATATTTTATAATAAATAAAAAAATTAATGCTGTGCTACCAAGTACACCACCGGCATTATCAAATGTTAAGACAGCAAGATACTCCTCACTAATTACCGCTCCATTGGGCTCCGAATTATTGGCTTAGTAAGCTTGCCATCCTGTATGCTTCAACCAAACTGCTAGGTAATCAAGGGGTTACCCTCACCACCGCTCCCATCCCCTACATAGAGGCCTAACACTACCCACCTCGGGCAAACACACTACCTCCATCAGCTACCTCACAAAAACCTAACTCTTTCGGGGTGGTTGGCGTGTTGGGGTGTAGGTCGATGGGGGTAGTTTGCCCAGGCTTGTGGTTAGGCTGCCTGGGGCTAAGAGAAGGGGTTATACCTTGATTACTTTAGGCGTTAGTGGCTAAGTTTAAGCATTTTATTGCACCAAGGTGGCCAAGTGGGGGGGGTGGCGGGGGGTGCGGGGGTGCGGGGGGCCGCGGGGGTGGGGGGGTGGGGGGGGGGTTATGTAGTTTAATGTTGATATTCATCTCTTAGCCCTTTGTGGTCCAGCTAGAGTCATGCAAACTATTTCCTTGTTCACCACCCCTCTCAAAATATTGCTTTGCAAAAAGAATTAATCATTAGCAAAATATTTGTTAAAAGTCTGCTGGTAATTCATGTGCAATTTTTTTTTATACGAGCGCATGTGTTTTCATACTCTCCACCAGAACTATAAATGCACAAATATTTAAACCCTACTTGATTATTTTTGTCCATGTTGAACAATAAAATGTGAAATCACAAGGAAAAGTAAAAACGAAACTAACTAAATAACCAAATATTAATAACCATTGATACTGAATATTTAGTAAAATAATCATTCTAAAAACAACCAATCCCCGCACTTGAATTTTTCCACAAGGCCTGCCCACTACTGTACTATAATCTTACACAGTGGGTATATCCCCAAATGGGAACATCTTTCTGGAGCAGCTATTCAAAATATTTACCTTTGTATGCGTCAGTGTCTCTGGTCCTTTCTTGGGAAACTTAATATGCATGTTATCCCTAGCCTAATATCCTGGACAAATAGGTAGTCGCACATGTCATCAACTGGCAGAACTTACATCACAGCTTTTCTATTGGACTCCCAGTACCATTTTTTATCCTTACCCCTTCTCGGATTGATGTAACTAGGGTCCTTACCCTGTCTAAATGAGGCTCAATAAAGCTCTATTGCGAGGTCTGAGGAATCTAGCAGGTGAGCGTCGATCATGCTGCAGATAGAAAGAACAATTAACACAGTCGCACCCCTGGCTATCATACCTGTACTGAAAAGCTTCCTCGTTGGAACTGCGCTTGGAGACTACTCCTGAGACACACAGGTCGCACGGGGCTAACCAAAGGAGACCGATGTCTTGAGAACAGGCTTATGGCTGATCACAATAACGCCCAAGGAACCAGACTCTATTCCAGGGGTGCAGTACAACTAGGAACCAAGGCGAGGCTAGGCCACCTCAATGGACACTCAATCCGTTTGAAAACCCAACAAGCACTGACCTGAACGGCCCCCTGCTATAGGTCTGCAAGAAGTGTACCCCCCAGCCCTGCGATAGGCGACTGGGGAAGTAGTTACCGCTGTTCATCACAAGGATAGGCTGTTTATTTGTTTTTTCTGAGTGTACTTCTGCTTGTTTATACATTGTATGTGGCTTGATCGTAAAACCATGGCTTAATCTCCTCCTTACCTCCCCACCAAATCCGTTTCCCTGGTTGTACCAGGGTACTTCAATGTCTGCTACAAGACTGGAACCATAACCATGTAATATTTAGGATCTTGGGGTCCCTGGAGTCAGGTAGATAAAGGCTTACGTGTATGAATCATCTCAGGAAGCCCCTTCGTTCCAGATTCTGTAAAAAAAAAAAAAAAGGTAGTTCTCCCTTATTGTCATGTCCATGCATTTGCTTATAGCTTCGCAACTCTTTGCGAAAATCTGTAATCTAATTGGGGACTGACTTTCTACCAGTATAAGTTGTGCATAAGCACATCCTATTCTATTACTTTATTAATGTAATTCTTTTATAATACAATTAGCTGGTTTATAGTCCGTTACTTATTGCTCAAGGCATGTGTCCGTTTCTACTCCTACAACTCACCTGTAACCACTGCTGCTTTCTATTCATCGAGAGGGGTCATTGAAGACAAGAGCCAGGCCCACCTCTCAACCCTTTCGGAACTAAGCCACAGCACAACCCCACAGAGACCTCACGTACCCACGGCTCTGTGGGTGTGGAGGACATTCCCTGGCATGTTCTGCGGCAAATCCAAGAAGGGGCTGCTCGGTAACCCCTCCATATTGGAGTTCTTTACGCGGAGCTACCTTTCTAAGGCCTGTTTCATTGTTCCAGGGCCATTGTCAATTGCGTTCATATTTGCGGATCTGTTTTTTCTTTATTTATGTCCCCTTTGGGTCCCAAAAGACTAAATACTATCCATTGCCCATTGATGCGGCCAGCTGCCAGCCGACTCAGGAAAACGAATAAAATAGGGTCCATACAAGTGGTCATTCCTCCTCAACTCATGCACGGAAAAGATGATCTTCGGTTTTCCAAAACTTTATCAGGCTTAGAAGATCAATACAACTGAAGTCTGGATGCTTTCATAAGCAAGAGTAGATTCCAACGATAGGCGCTGGCAGGTAGGATAAGCTGGGAAGGCTAGTCAGCAGTCGGAGGGGTGAAAGACTTCATGCATTCCTAGGCTTTGCAATGTAAACAGACACGCATCAGACAAAACTCACTAAGGCAGCAGCAGATTACAAAATAGAGAAACAACCTCTTTGACGTAACTGCTCAAGAGATACTTTTGGCTGCAGATCTACCTTCCATATCAGAACACTGAAGCAATAGTCTGAGTCTATGTGTCTTACATTGGAGAATATAGTTTTCCACAATTATCTCTTTCCCAAAGTGCATAATATAGTAGAGAGATAATTACAATCTCTGGTTTTAAAGTATAATTAATAGTTCTTGTTGTATCTCTAGTTAGTAGTTTACCTTGTAAGGCAGTGAGGTTTAATTGTGTTGGAATCCAGTTATGTCAACCTGCGAGAATGAAAATAAGTATGTCTGAAAAACTAGTCCTAAGAAACTCAGTGCTGTTTAATTACAGCTAACAGTAACACTTACTACCATCATGTGATAAATCGATAATACTGTGTTCAGTTTTCCTAATTTCCAGTTGGGATTTCGCTTTCAAATTTCATCACCACATAACCATGTGACACAACACAACATCAAATAGTCGCACATCATTTCCATCAGTTTAGGAACTGATATTTACTTAAGAAACAAGGTTGCTATAGCTTTCGAGCAAAAGTGATCATTCCTAAACTCCTGGTAGTCTATATAATAATGGTTTTACATTAATTGTTACACTTTTCATCACTGTGTGCTGTCATACTACTTCATACTGTACATCATGACGCATTGTTCGTTGTTAAAAATGAAGTTTGACCATTTACGTCATGTTGAGTATTCAATTGATACAATTGAAATGAAAAAGTTATTTATATTTAGAAGTAAGATGGTAAAATAAATTTAATTATAATATACTTATCTTTCTAATGGCTCCTAGCACTACAGGAAACTAATTATTGTGTAGACTATATAAATTAACATTCATGCTGCGACCAAAAACCTAATTCTGCTGTTACCCCAACAAATACTTTTTCATGATTTCACGCCAAGTTTCTAAAATAACAATTTTTTTGCCTCGATTTTCTTTAATATCATACAATGGGGAAAAATAAATGTTAGAATATCGATGCCCAAAAGCTCATATATTTGTGATTTCCGTTGCTTATATTTTACCCAAAAACTAAATTTCAACTCTTAATACATACACATTAGCAATGGATTCCTCAACTTTAAAGCTTTTCACTTCTTCTGCCCTCTCCTTACATCTCGAGCCCTATTCTTCTCTCATCATACACCATCCGACTCTTCGTTCTGCTCAATGAATATCTTCTCTCTACCTTCTCCTCTCTACCCCTTTGTATCAAAGTCCTCTCCCCTCCTAAACCTTTCTCACTGACTTTGCCAACCTCTGGATGCCCTTTCCCCTCAATACCCGTCCTAGAACGCCTCTCCTATATCTCACCCTCCCTTTAAGAGCCCCACCTTTAAACCTGTTGCTAAGAAGTCAGCGAGTAGCACTCTGGCTTAATAATATACACGATACATATAGCTTGGCCCCTCCCAGACCACTTTATCAAGAACGCCACTCCTACTGTCTCTGTACTGTTCTTCCTAACCTCACCAATTAGATTGTTCAAAGTGCACTCTCGGAGCAGGGACTCCTCTTCCTAACAGTACTATTTTATGTCTGAAAGCACTTATTGCCCAATGACCTGACAATTTGTATTGATTTGTTATTTATATGATTGTCGACGTGGATGCCTAGCCGGTGATGCTATGTACAGTACTGATGCTATATTAATAAAGACATACATACCCTTAAAATCCTAAAATTAATCATAATTGTTTGTTCTTGATTAGCGATGCTCAGTTTTACGACTTTGCACCACACAGTCCCGCCCTGTAGATCTAACAATCTATGCCTGATGGCACAGGGAGATAACGTGAGTTGTCCCAGTTCACTAGGTATCAACACTGGGAATTGAACCAGGTTCCCCTGTCCTTCCAACTCGTGACAATGAAAATAGGGACGGGTGTAATCCATATGTTGGCTGGTTTTAAGCAAGCCGAGTACTCTTTATTTTACAAATAAATCAGGGCACAGAACTGAAAATCTCTCATACAGGTGGTCATGGTGCCCGTGGTTTTTTCTTAGTTTTATGTATTTAAAAAAAATGTGCACTTTAACTGGTTTACTCAGTTTTCATATACGTTGGAAAAAACTCATATCGGTGGTATGATAGGTTACTTCTCATCACCAGTATGAAATGTAACAAGATACATTTATGGTAATCCATGCTTTTTGTGCTCATATTAGGGACTTTATCTAGGATAAATAACAACTCCAAAATGGCAACATTAATATTCGCCTACTAGATAGGGCATCGAGGCAAAGGCGTCAAGAAAAGTTAGCAGCATTTGCTTCTGGAACAGACAAAATTAAAGATGAAGTAAAGGCAATGGCAAAACAACAACACTATGAAGTGTAAATGAGTAGACTCAAAGGTCGCATTATACAAAAAGTAAACACAAGAGAAACCAACCACTTTTCTCTAGGTTAATTCCAAGAAATGTTCTGTCACATTTTTATACCCGATGAGTGACCCATATCTCTACACCCCATCGCATACAGTACTATGATTCCAGTTGGGTATCGTTGATGCTGTAAGATGGTACTGCATGGCTGTTATTATTTGAAGACTCTGTAATGTACTGCACGAAGTCATGCTAAAAAAACAATATATAGCTGTCATGTTGTCATTTTTACCTTACCGAGGAATCACAAGAAAGCCTAACGGCTAGTCCATCTATCTGGCTCCTGTACAAATGGTCAATGAGAGGGCTCAGAAACGCTCCTTGGGGGTGAACTACACAGTTCAGAACTGGCTCCTTATAATTACATGGTTTAGGCTGCCATGGGTTTTTCGCATTATTAGCTGCGGCACAAGGCCTAGAAATAAACAAGTCTAGATACAGTACGGGGGATTAGAATTTTAACCTATATGCGTTCAGCCCTTTGTCACACACAGACACTTTTATGAGAAATGGAAAGTGGTAGCAATAAGATCTATCCTGCACCTTAAATTTAGTTTCAATATTTTCAAAGGGCTCACTCTGTTTTGACCTGATCCTGGACCATAACCGATATAAAAATAATCGGGTCCTTGAAATCAAACAGTACAATCCTTAAAGGGGCATTCTTATCAGGACCAAGTAAAATTAAATGGAGGATATATCAGAATGCTTAAAGGGGCAATCACTATATATGACAAAGTGTACAATGGCAGTGGCATGTTTATAAGGTATTAAGTTAAAATTTGTGTTGTGAGGCTTAAATATCTTTTTTCTCAATTAATCTGACACCTACTTCAAAGATACATTTTAATAGTTTTTATTGTTCTTACCACGACGATGTTACCTAACCGAGCTGAGTGGTGGTCCTCCACCAACTTCAAAACCCCGTCAGTTTTGGGAGCGGCTCGAGGCCAGGGCCCCTGGGCAAACTGGATGAGCAGATTTCCACCGGGTCATAAGAAAAGCCGCAATGTATGGAGAGATGACATCACAGCTTTCCATTGGCGACCCAGCTTGCTATTGTTGGGGGGGTTGAAAAAAAAAAAAAAACTTTTACCTGCATTCAAAACTGGCACCTTAAGCCAAAAATCCAAATATCTTAGGTACCCGAGACACACGATCTTCTCCGGTTCCATAAAGTTTATAATTAAATTATAAAAATTCTAAAAAAAAACCTTTCTTCCATACTGCCAGATTGCGAGCTTTAGGTTAGTTTATATGAAATGGTTAGTTTACCTAAATCCCAAAGCTCCTCCCTCCAATAACGTGTTAATGACACGTATTACACAGTAAGTACAGGAAACGATAAAGGTAGAGGATCAATCTTGAATCAACAACCCTTCCCCCCCCTCGGCCCCCCTAAAAAAATGATGATGCATGCATTAAAAGAAAACAAAATCAGCCAAATATTTCAAAATATGTTGGTGAGGGTTCTATTATTCAAAAAAATTAAATGATATTGTGAAAAATTCTGTTAGCAGAAATGTTGGTATATGGGTCAGCTCAGATTCTGGAGCTTAATGAATCAGTATAAAGGACTCTTTTAAAAATCAGGTACCAGTAAAACCGCCAAGTCTCTCATTTTAAAGTTTGCTCCATATTTTCACCGTTATTTTGATTCTCTATCTCATTTGCTTAAACACACTGTGGGGGCTGTTATTTACTAGAATTCTCCCAGCTACCACTTGGCAAAGTCTGAATGCAAAAGAATAGCATCACATTATCAAAAGCGAAAAATTGCCCATATGCTTTTACAGTCTAGATGCCGCTTTGTTTTGGCGAATTGGTTGTTTCTTGCAGGGGTTATAAACCCATACTTTTGCAAGCGGATCTTTCATACTTTAGACCCACTTTGAATGACTTATTTAACGTAATACCACTCTCAATAACAGTGCAATTACTGGACAATAAGTGCCGTGCTGGCTGGAAGAGTGAAGGCCCCAGGGCAGCCGCGCTACGCCTCTCAAAACACACTACAAAAACACACAGACACCAAAAACAACAGACTGCTATGCTGCACACCCTCAACAAAACACGACAGTCCCAAATCACACAGCTTACACCGAACCAGCTCGGCTGAGCCTCCTCCCACCCTCTATACCCAACAAAACACACTCCGAACAAAACAGACTCTTGCTGCCCGCCCCATCTACAAATCCACTTGCAGACACTACACACGCACGCAACAAACGCACTCTTCTTCGCTGGCCCCTCTAGACGCCACACAATACACAGCAAGACAACCCAGACCTTTCTCTCGTTCTTCTCCCGTGTGCGGAGCTCTCTGCAGGCAAGGTGTGGCATGAGCTCAGTGGCCTTGCTGGATGCCTCCTGTCACAATCAGATTCCCCCTGTACTGAGAGCTGCTCTCCACTCTGCGTCTGAGAACTCAAGCTGATTGGCTAAAAAAAATGTAATGGTCGGATAGTTTGATAACCAATCTTGCAGCAGTCGAGTTCATAATCTCAGCAATTTTGTGGCACCATAGTTGCAAGCTTTATTGAATTCTTCCAGGTATCTACAGCTTTCCTTTGTCAGGACTGGGTCTACATTGGTGAGGAGATTGGTCAAAGAGACCGCAGCCAGACAGTGACTCTCCCCTCCCTCCCATGCACAGAGCTCCGCGCAAGACACTTTTTTGGGGCTGTGCACCCTCTTTGCTTGCCCCCCCTCTCGCTTTCGCACCCTTTCGCGCACCCCCCCCTCACACCAACATTGATATGGAGGTGTCTAAAGACCTTCCGAGGGGTCACGTGCGTGATCCCATTGCCAACGGAGACAGACGTGTGTCGTCACTCGTTCCTGATGATATCCTGGCAACGCGTCTATGCCACTCTGCTACAGAACCCGTCGGTAATGAGTTGTCGTCAGAGGCCGTCACGCGATCCGGCCTGGCGTGCCCCCCACTTTGCGACCGCTGATATAGATAGCGCAGGGTAGTTATAAAGAGGTGCTTCTCATCGTACCCTATACCAATGTATCTCTTTATTAACAAATCATGTATCCATATACAGTGTTATTACTATGTTATCACTGTTTATATTATAGTAATTATTATGACAAAGTCTACAGTTAGCCTATAATAGTAATATCCTATCAGATACATTTATACATTATGAACAGTTCTGTTTCTTACATTTTTAAGTTGTCAACTGATATCCATAAATGGGTTATACCAAAAAGATCACTAATGTAACCCTTTAGTTGGGTTTCTGAAGATCACTACAACAATCTTAACGATATAATGCCTTTAAACAAAGTTCTCGGACATCCGAAATAACATGATCACACTACTCCAATATTATAATTGTAATTACATACATTTTAAATTATTATAAGGTTTTCAAGCATGCAATGGATCTCAAACCAGTTCTGTTTGTGGAATTACGAAGGTTTTAACACATGCACACCTACGATAGGCTAAACCCTTCCCTTTTAATTGCACATTGCGCATGGCTCTAAAAAATACATTAACAATACTTGTAATTGTATATTCATTTTTTTTAAATGCCGATATCTAATTTCCAATGCATCAAAACCCGTCCTGTTTTTGGACATTATGACATATCGTCATTCCAGCTGTATTTTATCATTGTGGTTTAGCATTTAATGTTAGTTTAGAGCACACAATATTCATTTGAATGTGTTTATCTAATTTTCATACTTATATTACTTTTTAATCTTTTATAGATGACATTGTGTCAATGTTATTATTTTATTTTTTACTATATACTCTTATGCTCTCTTCTTTTTATACATTTTATCCTAAGAGACTGTATATGTCCAAGCTCATTTCCTATCGGCCATCGCCCAGCTTTTATTGGCTAGCCTCTAGCATTCCTAACTGCTATGTGGCACCCCGGAGCACTTTTGTGTAGACTTCGATTGCTATAGCATTGATTTGGTATTGCGCTAGGTCTGCCAGTACATAACGGGAACTCATGATATTCAGGAAATCACAGACCCTTGCGATAGCAGAACTTAGCGACAATCGCCAAACACATTGTTCCATACCCCTGATATGATTTGGAACTAAGGTACCATCAAAATTGTCAACCACCCTATCCGATCGACGTTCTCGCAAGCGGCGCAACCGATCCGTGCGGAGGCGACCTAACCGAGACTTAGAATCCCGCCAACTAGTCGCAGAGATCACGTCAGCTTGCACGGCTTTCCATGCATAGCTCAACAGCCGTCGGTTTATCCCTCAACCACGCGGATACCACCGGTCCCCACTCTATCGTACAATCGCCCTCTGCATGGGATCTTACCCTGTCAGTTGTGCCAGTGCCTCCGTATTGATGCCTCTACTCTACTGTGTATATTGTGTATTTCAATAGACCAGCACTTTTCACATCATCCGATTCATGTGTCAGCATCTTTTTTTTCCATTTGTATCTGGTCTATTAATTTTATTTCTACCACCATAATTTACTGTGAAAGGCCAGCTATCACAACATGTGTGGGACCATTATCTTATGCTTTGCACCATGTGTGAGTGCATTCACTGGAAGCTGTATTTTTTATTACATTATATTTTATATTTCACATTACTAGAGTTGCACCTATTTTGTGTGATCTCTCCTTTGTTTTTCATTCTTCCTGTTCGCTTCCATAATTCCTTACATTTTGTTTTTTCCCCCCCCCCCCCATTCACATCCCCTGTTCTTTCCTTCCTGTGCTCACTGATTTTCGTACTACTTGCAATGAAGAGCGAGAGCACGCACCAAGGAAGGTCCAGCGAGGGTGAGCTGCAATCCACAGTGTCTGTATTGAAGTTTTCATTTATATTTATTTACTAGCTTTGGTGCCCGGGGAATGGTAATAATTGAATCAAAACACCTCGCCCCCCTCCTTCCACCGCACTGCTAGCTGGCACGTCGTCCCGTGGCCCACCCTATTCCCCCCTCCCTCGCGCTTGATGTAGGTGCGGGTTGAGATTTGTCTCTATCGTGTGTGTGTGTGGTCTTTCCTGTAAGTGTGTTTCATCTACCCCCCGCTGCCAGAACATGTGTGTCCCCCACCACCCGCTGGCAGCACATCTCCTCGCAGTGCTAGATGATCATGTGTCATGTCCCTCTCCCTCTGGCAAATCTTGGTCACGCCCCCCCCGCCGCCGCCCCGCCCGCTGGTAGCATTCTCCCCCCCATCTGTCTCCCCCTCTCATAGCTGGCACACTCCCCCCCCTTCCCCTCGTCTGGCACCCTCTCCCCCGCACATCTCCATCACACACACCACAGAGACATAGACACACAGCCCTGCTCCAAGCACGGACAACCACCCGCCTTCCCCCTCACCTTAGTCAGCCATCAAGCTCCCCCGCCCCCCCCCGCTTTAACATTTTGTTTGCTGGACAGTCCGAGGAAAACAATTAGAATGTCCATAATTTGGGGAGGTTGATTAACATTGGAAGCTTAAAATATTTGTCGTTACTCTCAAAGCCGAGCAGCATTCCAGTCGCAAGTTTTTGTTGTGCCACGTGTGCCGTTTCTGAGATTTCGATGCTTCGGACTCACATAAGAAAGCAAACGGAATCCACCTTAGAATTATAGTATAGATTGTTGGATTCATTCACTATATCTCTATTAGCAGCTAGAACATAACAACAATAGAGTATACTGACTTGACTTGCATGCACACATTTAAAACTTTTCTGTTGCTTCTTGGGGGGGGGTTTGGGGGGGGGGCTTTTTTGTGTTTTTTTTTTCTTGTTAAAACTATAAAAAAAAACAAAAAAAAATACTTTTTTTCTTTTCTCTTTTTTCTACAACTTTACAACAAAAAAAAAAATAAAATCTCTTTTTTTTTTTTCCTCCCCACCCACCCTGGGGGGGGCCAACCCACATCATCCCCCCCTCCCACCACCCTAAATCCTTTAACCAGAGCTGTCTCCTGGTGAATATCTGGTCTCTGTCTCTCCACTCCCGTACTACGTAGATGAAGACTATGGTCCTATATTATCCCCCTCCTGACTCTTGGAGACACGAAGGGACTTCGCTTCTCTCTGGGACTCCTCGGTGCAGCTAATCCAGACGGGTGGCCTGGCCGATGCATAGGTTAATTCCCTGCACGGTCCCATTCTCATGAGGCAGGGACCCCAGCAGAGCAATCCTCATAGGAACGCTTTCTGTTTTTCGGAGCCGTCATCCCCAACGTACTGCACTACGGGTCCGGCGCCCTTACGCCTCTAATGCGGCAGTGAAATCAGCAAGTCTTTCTACATGTGTAGGTGGTCATTGCAACTGTCCAGCAATAAGTGAAGGAAGCCTTAAGGCAGGAATTATTTAGAAGATTGAATTGGGCAATTGAGTCGTTTCAATCTTTCAAATTCTCACAGGGCGTTGGTCTTGTGCATTATCAGAACTAACCTGCATACTTTGGTGCAGGCGATATATACTGAGCCAGAAGAAAGTCCCCCAGTGCAGTATTTGCATCTCAAGCGTGTTGATCTGGTAGTGTTGCAATCAGATAAAGAGGAATCGTTACTAAACACATCTGTAAAAAAAGATTTTTGTAGTGATGCGACGATATACATTTTCTTTGATCTACACAGCATTTTGACAGAGAGTTAAAAAAAACAATCTGCTTATTTTAAGAGGATTGCCCACACAACAGTAGCCTTTGCTCTGCTGTTGTGCCCTAAGTGTTCCCTATACTGGCTTGAAGTGATCGGCCTATCCTATGGCACTACGACAATGTCAGGCAACCATTGCGCCATTAAAATGTAAATATTTCACGCCAACCCTACACGCTTCCCCTCCATCTTTGGCTTATTTTTTGTTAATAAATCATGACAAACTGGTAATAGTCATGTATGGTGGTTCTATCTGAGGTTGTATTTACACCTAATTTGAAGACCTGCTAAGGAACAGTTGATTGTTATTAGTCCTGATATGTAAAAACATAGAATCAACAAGAGGGTTACTTTTTTTCCCCGCACACTGTATATATATAATTATATTATATATATAATATATTTATATATATATATATATATATATATATAATATACTAAATATTATTAATATATATATATATATATATATATATATATATATACTTTACTTATATATATATATACTATATAATATATATATATATATAGTCCGCATATATATATATATCAACACCACACAGGTGTTTGTGTGAGGCATGCTTTTGTGGGACAACATATTAAAAAAAATAGATTTTTTAAAATTCATCTAATGAGAAAAACAATCTCAATAAACTTTTTTATGGCAGACCGACTAAACGAATCATAAAACTAAAACTTATTGAAAAAGAAGGGTTCAGAAACTACGTGCATGCTTTATGTACAGTACAACGCTGCTTTAAATTGCTCAAGGAGGCGAGGTAAATAATCACTCTTCATCTAGCAGGTATATGTTTTGTTGACTCTACTAAACTTCTTCATTAAAACATAAACCCTTCATTAACCCAGCAAGAGATTCTACATCATGCAGACATCAATCTAAAAATTTTTGAGACGTCAAATTGGCATTTCCCAAGAAAACGTTTCTAAAACACTAACAAACTGTAACATGGTATTTGGGACACCAAAGTGCTAAATTTCTGAAATCTCCATGAAAGATCTAAGATCAGGAACCCAACGTTCTAATACTACCTAGAGCCCCTGTGACAAATTTTTTCAAATATTGGGCTATGGGTTTGACTCCCATTTAACATTTGGGTTGCACATTGATAGACACGGAAATCACCAGGCGCCTTCCTGAAGGGGGTTTCAGGGTGAGTGTAATTGACCCTCGCACAATAACAAACACAGTGGTAATTGGTGAAATCACAATAACAGCGAAAAGGGGAGGAAATATACAGCAGTGTTTCAAATGGCCGCTCACCATCAATGATCTCCTTGTTAGATCCTTTACGATTTTGCTGTGTCAAAGCTCCATTGGTAGTGCAGTACCCAGGTGCTAGAACGATCAAAAGCATAACGACAGATACTAGTGCACACACTGTCTGATAAGATGGTGATGTGTAACCTGTAATGGATAGCACAACGGTAATAGACAATACATGACTGGCTGCAATACGGATTGTCAAGGCCATGCAAAGTGGTATGTTCAGTGAGCAAACATCCTGAGCACACAGATCAATGGGCTTATCAGGAAGCCCCAAATAAAGGCCATATGAATAACCACAGTCGGTGTCCTTCTGTGATAGGTGAAAACCCTTGAGTGATTAAGCTGTTGCAGGGGGGTCGACGCGCGGGCACTTCCTTCCCAATCGGAATGAGAGTCTTTAGAACATACCGAGGAGGTTAAGAAAAAAGATAATGAAATCAGGAGGTGATTGATAAATTTGAAATTGGTATTTTAGCAAGCAAAACAAAGAAATTGATAGGAACGAAGAGGACTTATTAGTGGGCATTCATAGAAGTTGGAAGAAAACGAATGTAGCCATGCTTAAAATGGACTTGCAGTTTCCTCTTCTGCTGGCAGTAACGGCCTGGTACAGATCTATGAGAATGCAGCAGTAATCATGAGTTTTGCCTCAACCAACAGAAAAGTGCCACCTGGTGGCAGTGCCCTAATGGTGTGGAGGCGAGTGAGTTATCATTTACTCTGAGTCCACCGATTCGTGACATCAGAGATTTCCTGCCACCATGAAATAGATATAAGGCACAAGCACTGCTCAAAAGTGTGGTTGAGTGGAGAAGTGAGTGGGGGAAAAACGGGCCGCTAGTGCTGAACTATTGGCCCCGATTCGATAAATCAACGCATCAGTTTAATAGCCATACGGATGTCCAGGGGACCGTACTGGCACAGGGGTTGATCTCCTGATGGAGAGGGATCCCATCCACTGGGAGGGATGACCTTTGATGGGATCAACACCAACCCGAGACGTGTTCGGCTGAGTTCAATCACTGCGAGGGCAGCTTGCCCATACCGCAACTACAATAAAGATGCCAAGTTCACAGATCACTTGCCTGCTTCTGGTGTGAAGTTTCTTGCACAGGAGGAGCACCACGAAGAGTTCCTCATCAGAAAAACCATCTTCCTCGCGTAACGTGCAGAGATCCTGAGAGGTGGAGGCGCTGCACTGGATAGTAGGTAGGCACTCATGCACACTACCTCAGGCTCCTGTCCTGAGTTTGGAATCCCCCACCAACATCATGCGGTAGACTCAGAGTCTGTTGTCAACAGGTGCCCACCAGAACAACTACCATGTAATGGGACTGGTTAGACCACAGGGTCTCCATGTGAGATTGGGTGGGTCAGGCCAGCCAGAAATCCTTACACTCCAAGATAGCCGACAATAGAATTTCCATAGATAGACGAGATCCAAGTAACTATTTTAGACCTCACCCTAAGCTAAAGGAGATAGAACAGACCCCAAGCCTTTTAATTACATAAATCCGTCAATCCCCGATTAGACACAGAAAAAACACAAAAGGCATCTCACAATCCACTCACGAATAAAAGTAATAGCAGTAGTTTCACCTTACCACGAGGGGATTAAAGATAGACTCACCAGGGGCGTTTCTATACGTCATCCAGGACAGTCGGGTAAAAGCTTGGCTCCCGAGACCGCATTCCTGCGTTTACCAGCAGATGCCTAAACTCCTTTTATCACCGGCCGCTAAACAGCTGCAAAAAAGCCCTGACAACCCTCTAAAACCAAGAGATGGCTACAATAATGGTAAAAATCCCCCTGCCTCAGGGAGTGGGTTCGAGTACACTCTCCCCCACACACTGCAAACACGCTGTCTGAGACAGGGGAATCGAAGAGCAAGATGGTGCCCCAGGCTCTCGGGCACATTGGAACGAGGCAAAACACAAGGCACTCAGACTCCCTCAAGCCCTACCCTGAGAGACCTCCCCTGTCCCCGGATGGGGTGGATCACAAAGCCCAGCAACCTGTGTCGGAACTCCATGCCAAGCTCCACACGTTCATCTTACAGCTAATATAAGGACGCGGTAGCGTGAAATTAGGCCAGGTATCCAGGGGCTGCAGGAACGCACTACCTACACTGTAACCAGGCTGGATTAGGCCTTACAACACCACCAGTCAGAGGCCGATGACGAGATCATACGCCTGGGCCAATAATAAATATACTACGTGACGGACTGGCAGGACCAGGAAAAGGGATCGCCGCCAGAACCGGCGGGATCCCGCGTCATCCCTGAGGCGGTCCTACCCCACGTCATCTGCGCGCATACCTGAAGGACTTCTTCCTCTCCATATGCCCAGACTCTTGATGTCCCCTGGACTTGGAAATGGATAGGCGCACACCCTAGGGCCCGCGCTCCGAGGACCCCAACCGTCCGCCGGACGTGATCGTGCGGCTTCCACAGCACTCCACCAAACACAAACTAATAGGAGAGCTGCAGAGGGAGGGACACGATCGCGTTCCCGCAGCGACGTCTCAGTTACTTATTAACGCCTCTCCGCGTACACGGCTGGATCGACGGCAAAGCACTAACGCTCCCCTAACATTAACTCCCGTGCGAAAGAAATAAACTACAGATGGGGTGGTTCCCTTTCAATTGAATTATTCCCCACAAGGGTACATTCCTCACCATCCGGCACCCTGAGATATATGCACTTAGTCACCAACCTGGGGCCTTCCCGTGGCTCCCTCCAACCTGCCCACAGCCAGCTGGTACCGGGACCAGTAACAAGATGACACCCTGTGAAGCTCGATCGATTGCCGGCAACAGACAATCCGCGACAAATAAAGACACCTCAGAGCATACCAACCTTCCTCTCCCCCCGGACCTCGCCAGCATCAGCCTTGAAACTCACCCAAATGGCGGCCTGACTGCGCCCTTACCCACCATAACCTTAATAGTTGGTTATCGGTGGATCCAGCATCTTGGATCTCATATGGGGTGCAGCATGTACTAAAGAGTGCAGTAAGCAAACTCACACGATGAGACCCATCAAGGTTGTGATGAAAACGTCTGTGAGTGGGGGGTTAACTGGCTTTGATCTCCCAAGTCTTGCTTAAAAGCTGTGTTTAAAGCAAGATCAATGAATTGAACTAAGGGTTGCTCATGTCATGTGAGCAGGAGATAAAAAGTGGGCACTGTGTGCTCATTTGCATGTCATTTCCCAGAATCCCTCGCTGCAGTGGAAGTTGCGTTTGCTCGGGATAAGGTGAAAAGACAGGGATGCAGACCTGTCTAAGACATGCAAATGATATACAGGAATATTTACAGTTGCTTTATGCTTTACTGTGGAGGGTTTTTTTGTCACTTTTTTTTACCCACATAACCTTATAGTCGTATATATATAGATATATATATATATAATATATATATATAATATATATATATAGATTATATATATATTAAAAAAGGGAAATAGCCGGTTAGTCCAGTTGCGAAGTGCGAATAAATGAGTTCTTCAGTATTTTCCAATTCCCTGTCTAAGTGCACAGAAAACCATTGTATATCAGTATTGCTTGAACGAGGAAGAGAGAAAAAACCGAAAGCGGCCAGGACAAAGGGAGGCAAAGAAAATATAGGGAGCACGAAAGGAGAAACGCAGGGAGGAGACACGGGAGAGAGAAGAGAGAGATATAGAGAGGAGAGAAGAGAGATAAAATAGATAAAGAAAAAGAAAAGACCATAGGGTAGAGAGATATATATTATACATTTGCAGAATAAATGAGTTATTCAGTATTATTTCTGATCATTTTATTAGATATATATAAATATATATATAATCTATATATATATATTATTAGGAATAATTATATATATAATAGATATATAGGCTATACGAACAGTGTGAGCAGATATTCAGAGGCAGCACTCCAGAAGATAGTCAAAAAAAAAAATTGGTAGTAATGTCACATTAATACCAAATTTTTTTTTTGACTATCTTTGGAGTGCTGCCTCTGATATCTGCTCACACTGTACGTTTATTATAGCCTATTTGCTTATATAGGATTAGCCACCCACCTATATCATACCTGACGGAGTGCCTTGTTCTCATTTATTCACTAGATATCACATATATTTGATGTACCAGAGTCTGATGCAAAACCTCATTTAAGCTTCCGACATACCCCAGGCCCCTAATCCTGTCCTTCTACCCCTGATCATTCGTTGCCCCAACTATGACTTGGAGGAGAGGACCTTCCCTAAAGTTCCTTTACTCCTAGTCATTGTCTGGGTACTTCGTCAATAATGAAGTCACTACAGAAGTTCTGTACGAGAGCAGAGTCACACCCTACACATTTTCACAAACTATTTGACACCCTGAGGGTCTACTGGGTAACCACAGTGGCTCAGTACTGCTATTTAAAACTTCATTAACCCCTAGGGATGGGGACAAAAAATCCTATTTCAATTTAAATGTTATCTTTGATACATAAGGCGCGTATGTTTTGCCCCAGAGTTGTACCCTTATTGCTTTGATGCATTTGATCCTCTGAGATCTTTAAGCCTTTTTTGAAAAGCAGAACATTTAGTTGCAGAAGTCTTCAACTGAGATTACGGTAACCAAGATTTTCTTACGTATTGCTAAATTGAAATAACAAAACTTAATAAGGCGTGAAAATTGTTTTAAGTTGTTAAAGCTGCATATGTGCTGCTTTCAAAAACCGTGTAACCTATTTTGTATATGGTTTCTTATTTGCCATTACCTGTCACTTACAAAGTCTAACTTCTTTCCTGGCTCCTTCAGTGGTTTGGAATTATTTCCACAACGTCCTGTTATTAAAATACGCTGCAGCAAGAAATGGTGTCCAGGTTATAAGTGGTCCTATATTTGATTCTGATTTTGACGGTCGGTTTGACACACTGGAGCAAATTAAACAGTAAGCTCTTTTTATTTCAATTACTCATGGTCCTTTTGCTTTCTTAATAACATATTCCATTAAACATTGCACAAACAGAACTTTTATGTAAAATTTACATGAGGAAGTCTGTAATTCACAATAAAATAGAATTGAGCATTCAAATGGCAGCTGTAACTTATTATGCCTGATTAGCTAATATATTTACATGGCAGATAAATAGCACCCCAGTGCTGCATTGACTAAACCAATGGCACTCAAGTTCAGTCCTCAAAGGACCATCATCTGACCAGGTTTTTAGAACTTCTCTAACACATATTTCACCTATTAGCTCAACCTTAAATGATCACTGATATAATTTATTTTGATGTGTATGTGAACATTTGTACTAAACCACTAAACAAATTCAAACCATTTTTGTAGGAAATAAGCACATCCTCAGTTGGATCGGCTCTGTGTAATAAAAGTCTAATGATCATGTATACGGTATTTGTATTTTGATAAGAACTGTAGCTAGAACAATTAATTGAGACTACTGCTGGGCATCGTTGATGCATCTTTAGTTAATCTGGGTAGATAGATCTTTTTCCACAGCAGAAGACAATATTCCTACCTTTAGTGCAGTTTTTATGCATATTTACATGTAATGTTTAGGCCATTTTAAGTCCTTCATAACATCATTTAAAACATTTTTTTAAAGTCTTTAGCACTCTCGCATTGCTGTAATTGGGCAACATTTCACCACTTCTACAGTCAATTCAGTATTTTGTTCTTTATTGTACAGCCATTTTTATTTGTTTCTTATTGCAGCAATCCAATTAATGTTACTTAATATTTTTGCTATTTTTCAGAATTACAAATGACACTGATTTTTATGTCCCAACTCATTACTTTATCGTGCTGACAAGTTGTAAGAATGTTTCCCAGAATCCTTTGCAGTGCACTGGCCCTCTTGATGTCTTATCCTTTATTGTGCCACACAGAATAGACAATAGTGAAAGCTGTGATGTAAGTGATGCTTCCTCTACTACAGTTTATTGTTTTGTTTGTGTGAATTTCAGACAAAATGATATTTACATAATTACATAGTAGATGAGGTTGAAAAAAGACATGCATCCATCAAGTTAAATCTATGCTAAATTTAGACGACAGATACTTTATCCTATATCTCTACTTACAGCATATTTATCCATAGGAAGGCAAACAAAAAACTCCAGTGAAATATCATCCAATGATATCTCTTAAGGGGAAAATACATTCCTTCCTGACTCCAATAATTGGCAATCAGGTTACTCCCTGGATCAACATCGTAGGGATTATGCCACCATATATCTTATAGAAAGAGGTTATTATGCTCTTACTATTTCCAGGATTTATGCACTCATATCATTTATATAATGGTGTTGAGTAATATAAAACAGTTGGTATAATAAATTAATGTTTTGCATAGTACATTTTTTGGGTACTGGTAAGAATGAATTACATTTATTTTGCTTCTAGTTCTGTACTTAGGGATTCACAATATACGAAATGTTTGAGACCATTTTTATGCTAAAACATCTCTTTAAAAGAATAAAAATTAAATATTAAGTACTGTATGTTCAACATGTCCAGAAGGGTGTATTTTTAAAATATGTATCATATTTAACAAGGGTGCAAAGTATAAAGCACCCGTATATGTATGATTTATACAGTCAGTAACTATATGTTCAGTTACGACATGTTCCAGTGAATGAGCATGAACACCCTTACTGGAAAAATGGCAGATATTACATCAATGGTAACCATTCCTCAACTAAGCTCATACTAAATGAAATATAAGGTTATTGGTATGTATGTAGATTTTATAATGAATAAAAGTCCTTATATGCTATGCTTTTCTTTCGTACCTACAGAGTGGCAAAGACGAATCAATCTGGGTGGAAGAGCTTCTCCATTTTCATGCTGTGCGTGTGAGAGATATCGAACTCCTGACTGGACTTAGTTTTTTTCATAACACAAAACATTCCGTTGCTGAGATTTTACAGCTCAAAATGTATCTACCAGGTTTTCATGAAAATAACTGATTTGTATTAATCAAAGAGATTATATGCCCTATTCCTGGGCCCCTGAAAGACCAAGGTGTCCCCAAATACACAACACACACTTACTGTATCTCAAATCCCTCCCAAGAGTCAATATCACTCAAAACACAAATTGCTGACCAAACAACCCATCTGCCGTATTACACTACCTCTGTCCACACATCTTCCCATTTTTTTTCATTAAACTAAATTAAAACAAAATTGAGTTGTATGAATTTTACATGAATGTATCTTTTTGTAAAGGAAAATATTGTTTGACAATACAGATTAAGGTTAAAACTGTTAAATGAAATAAACAAAATAAAATGGAGTGGAGGGAGGAGGATGGGAGATGGCTCAGTCTCCAAAATGGTGATGAGGAGAATGCTTCTCCTTTATAAAAAGCCCAACATTTGACCAGCTTCTGGTCTGCCCTGCACCTTAGTAACAGATATCGTACTGTACCTGGATACCCATTCACAACTAGTCAGAAGCAAGCAGGGAGGGGGAAGTTGGGTCAAGACATCCCAGTGCTTCCTCTGGGCTTTTTTAAAAATAACAATTAAACATATATTTTACATTTACAGAAAGCTGTAGCAGGCATGCCTTCAGGATATGTTTTGAGTAGAATATTGCTTACCCTATTTTGTTAATGTTTTCTTGTGAACAAGTACAGTGCTTTCAAAAGAAGTCCCTTGTGCAGTAGTGGCTTCACTAAAACATACGTGTTTACGTTCAATGTAATATTTATTTTGTAACAAACTTGTATCTTTAATCCCTAGAACACATTCATCGTTCACATAAAATAAAATTATTAATTTGTAGATGTTATACAATTGTTCCATACATGTTGTTTTTTTGGGGGGGTTGGGGGGGGGGGGTGCACTGTCTTTAACTTTTGTGTGCTTTCATATTAAATCTAAATACCTGAATGTTAATGTTTTCTGTTTGTTGATACTCACTTGGGGCTTCAGTCAGGGTTATAACATGACTACAATGCTGGGCACAGCCTCCTGGACCAATATTTTATGGTGCCCTTTTCTCTAACTATCTGTCCAAAACATCTTGCTGCTAACAATTTTGTAAGCGTTTCACAGCCTGTTACTATTACAGATTGGCTGTGTGTAAAGTAGTTTCTCAATGCAATTTCTCCAAGGATGTCACTAATTTAAGAATAAATAAGATTGCACCGCAAAACCTTTTCAAGTGCATTGCTGTATAAATCTGTAGTGTATTCATTTGCTTACCATACCACACATAATACTTGCTATCTGTAAGTACAAATTGCCAACATTTTGTAATGTAAAACAGACACCACCTTTACTTAAAAACTCCCTATATTTACATATGTGCAAATGGCTTTTAGTACCGTATTTCCTCAATACTAAAATGCACTTTTCCCCCCACATTTTATCATTTCTGAAATCGGGGTTCAATGTCATTGAAAATCGGTATGGTTCCTGTACCAATATGCCTGCTAATGCGAGTCAACTGAGGATCACGTGATCTCTTACGTAGCAGAATGCCGTTCCTAGAACACGATGCTGCCAACCCTAAGGCACCGCCCGTAGTGCTGAGCAGGAGGTTGTTGTTGCCCTATGACGGCCTCAAGGTGCCTTCATTTATGTTGTCATTGCCTGCACATGTGCAAAGTAGCCATTTAATGTAGTCTTTCTTTTCCCCCAAAAATTGTTATTAAATCAATGGTGCATCTTACAATCAATGGCGTCTTAGAATCGAGGAAATACGGTATTTAATTCATAGAATTTCATGGATGAGATATGGCATATAATTAAAATTAATATTTAAGATCACATGATTTGATAGAGTGCATATTTCTTTCAAGTCATTAGTAAACAGGCAGAACGGTGGAGTGCAGCACGATTGGGAATATAGTGCACAGCCAGGAGAGTGGGTCAAAAATAGTATATCAAAAATAGCTTTATTGGTCCATTAAAAACGGAGGTGTAACAGCCCTCCTACATGTTTCGTGCACGTTGCACTTTATCAAGGAGTAATACACAAACACACTCATACCTTAAGTACACATTTCCTGATTGTCCGTTTTGCGCCAAGAACCTGGTGACGTCACGGAGTCACTGTACCCTGCGCACACGCGATGGCATCAGAACGGACCGTGCAAGTGTAAATTGCCAGCCCCTGGGATCAGGCTGAGAGAATCACAATCTGCCCTCAGTTGAGCCACAGGCTCAAATGTGAGTAATTCAAGCGAGATCCGTCCCCGCGGCATCATCAGTTGCCATAGAGACCCAGGACACTAACATTGTGACACAGTCTATCCTGGATAGCAGAAAAACTTGGTTGAATTCAAAACTTTATCAAAAGTGTACAAGGTACAATATTATGAATTGACAGAAAAACATATTAAAAACAATGTTCTAAATTTTGTTCTTGCCTCTCAGATACAAGTACTGGGCACAGGAATAACCCACTTCATAAAGATCATAATACTCAATGTATGTAGAATATGTATAAATAGAAACATACAAACACATCAACATAAATATACAGCAACTCTCACTGTCAAAAAATCAAAAATCACCCCCCATAGGATCAATGTGAGAAGAACATTAAGTATAACTATAATTAAATTCAGAAACAACATATAACTACCTGAAAATTAAAGTGACAAGAAATTATATAGATAAGAATCTGAAACATTAACACTCAATTAGATCGTATAAAAACCATAAATTATGTAATTTCCTGTACAAAATTCAAAATCTCATTGATCCTAGGGGGTATTGAGAGAATATTCAAAACTCAAAATAGATTCTAAATAGATATTGTTATGCAGAAAGTTAATTTTGATAATTATTGTAAATTGAGGTTCATAATCTCATGATAAAAACCTCACAAAAATTGCTTACAAATACAGCTGAGATTTTTACCTTTATAGTCATAATAGAAAATGTACAGAATATGGAATTTTATCTTAAAGAATTTTTTAATTGTAGAAATTTTTACATTATAAAAAACCCTTGGCATGGATCCATTAATAGGGAATGTAGGAAGATGGTCTGCAAAATCCAGCCTGATTGTGTTCTCACATTCCATAGAAAAAGTCAAATTAAAAAAAATTCTTTGTTTACAGAGAAAATTCTCGTAATCATATCATTACATCCTGTGGATATCTCTAAATCTCAAAGTATAAGGATATATGCAAAAGATCCTGATCACCATCTTATGGAATAATATCTTCCCTCCTTTAGGGATATTCCATCCTATAAGATTCTGTTAAATGTTAAAAACTCAAATGGACATGAACATCCGTGTGAGTTTGAAACACAGCTGAATATAAGGGTAAATGAGCAAATGGATATAAATTCAGTCCTTGATGTGACACGGTACAGACCTGACTCCTGGACACCCAGACCGACCTCATGATGAATGGCAATGTGTCTACAAAGTCTGGCCCTGTCCTCACAAACATCCATATAAACGTCATCTTCAAAATTCAAAAAGGCATGGTCAAAGAAACAGCAGGTCATCTAAGGAAATGGCTAAGATTCATTCTGTATTTAAACCCTCACGGATTTTGGTTTTAAGAAGAAAAATCCACTGAGCTTCCCTACGATCAAGAAGTTTAACATTTAGATGACCTGCAGTTTCTTTGACCTTGTCTTTCTTTGACTCATGCAGCCCCAGTGATTGTGGTTATCCCTGCATGAGACTGGGGAAGCGATGAGGAGGCGTGGCTGGCATGTCATGAAGCTGGTTTGCCCTCATTGGCTGTACCACTTTACATGACGCTGACATCACGCGGCCGTGCTTGAAAAGACAAAAAAAGCATTTTCAATTTGCGGCAAATATACAGTACAGTAATGTACTACACTGTATTACACTATACTGTACTGTACAGTACATGACAGTATTACTGTAAGTTTAGAGCTGCAGTACAAGCTTGCGTGTCAAAACAAAATTATTTTTTAAACAATACTGTACGTACTTTACAGTGCATCAATACAATACTGTATGCGAGTTGGGGGGACAATACAATATTGTATGCGAGTTGAGGGGATGTTTCTCTGTTGAGTGCACTTTGAAGAATGATTTGATTGGCCATCGAAGTACATGACGCTGCAGCTTAAAAATGTAGGGAGAGGGTGGATGTAGGGAAGAGTCAGAGCCAATCTGAAGTTTGTTCTCATCCTACAGACACAGATGTAGGATATTGCTTGAACGGCTGCTATAATTCCCAATGACACGACGCATGCGCAATACCGGTAATAATAGCATATTTGTTTGTTTTTCCCCAGAAAAGAAACTTTGACATCAAGCGGAAAAAGACAAAAGAAGGGATTTGGATGGACCTCCAATATCACTTTTTTTTTAAAAGTTGCTTGCGCATTGTTTGCCAAGTAGGCAAACATTTAGTGACAGTGCCATTTTTATTGATAGAACAATTGTGAGCTTTATAGAAAACCTTATACTGTACAGTATTCTGCTTTTTTAATCTTCAAATCTTTTTTTTACATTGTACAGTACTGTCATCTTCACAACTTTTCTTATAAACACCAAAAATAAAAATGTATATCTTTTATTCTATACAGTATGTATTATTTATTATTCAATGCTTTCAACTTTTGCAACAGTACTACTGTTTTTCTTTTACTGGTATGCGCATGCGTGTACAGTACTGTATATGAGCCTTGTTATTCGAGAACTGCTGTTTGCCCTCTGCTTGCGGCCGTCTTCAATCCGTCTGTGTCCTGAGCTGTACTGTACTGTGCTGTATGTCTCATTTTGGCATTTTTTTTAATAACAGGTAAGAGAAATGCCCTTGCATTACATTGCAGTATGTGAAGTGCAATGCTTTGTTGAACTGTTAATAAGAATTGCAGGTCTGCAATAGGGGGTTGGTCAAAAAATACATTTTATTTTTTAATTAAAGTTTTACAAATATATATATTTTTGGCGTTATCGCCATGGGCTTGCATAGCAATTATGGATATTATGAGATTCAAACAGTACTGTTGCTTTTTAATTCCACACTAGTCATGTACGTTCTTTCTGAGGTGGGTGGCATACTATAGTACTGTGATTTTTATTTGCGGGTGTGGGGATCAAAACATGACCTGTTGAGAATATGTCTTTGAACTACAGCTTTGAACTTCATACAGCTCCCACAGCTCGCACAGCTCGCACCCCCCCCCTGCACACACACAAGACTCAAGGATTTCAACTTCTTATCAACACCTCTGACAAACCCTGCACCATGCCACGCATGCGCGAGTGCAATAAGCTAAGCCCTTCTAACTTGCCTTTTCTTCAACACAACACTCCCCCCCCACACTAGTAATAAGATTAACATGTTGTGTGAGATACAAGCCTAGCTAGGCAAGCCCTTCTAAAACTGCCATTGTACTGTAACAAAACAAGTCAACTTGAAGTTCTGAGGTGGGTGGCATACTGTAGTACTGTGATTTTTATTTGGGAGTGTGGGGATCAAAACATTATGATGACCTGTTGAGAATATGTCTTTGAACTATAGTACAGGTAATCCTTCATACATCTCACACAAAAACTCCCCCCTTCCCCCCCTCTGCACACACGCTCAAGGACTTCAACTTCTTATCAACACCTCTGACAAACCATGCCACGCATGCGCAAGTGCAATAAGCTAAGCCCTTCTAACTTGCCTTTTCTTCAACACAACACTCCCCCCCCACACTAGTAATAAGATTAACATGTTGTGTGAGATACAAGCCTAGCTAGGCAAGCCCTTCTAAAACTGCCATTGTACTGTAACAAAACAAGTCAACTTGAAGTTCAAAGCTTATCAACAACACCCCAACAGAGCCCTCTAACAGAGCCATTCACGTAAATGTACTGTTGCGTGATTATCATGAGCTGGGCAGAAGACATGTTGGATAATCCTTAATGCAGGAAAATAGTATTTTTCTATAGAATTTTATTGCATTATTAACAGAAATGATTGATTAAACAATAAAAATATAATTATTTTTATAAAACATTTTTTGTTTTTATATATATTTTTTCCCAAACTAATGTGAAGTGCAATGCTTTGTTTGTTGAACTGTTCATAAGAATTTCAGGTCTGCAAGAGGGGGTCGGTTTAAAAAATAGATTTTATTTTTTAATGCATAATACAGTACAAACATAAAGTACAGTAGCTCTTGTCTTTCTCTACGTTATGGCATTGTGAGATGGGGGAGATCGGGGAGAGAGGGGGCTGCAGCTCTGAAAATACAGTATTTCAAAAGATTTTTTTTAAAACAAATTTTTTGGGGGGGCAAAAACGAATTTCTATACAGTAACTACTGAGAGAGGGTGGGAAAGGGGGTTTTGTGTAAGATACAGGCTGGTTTGTACATGAACACCGTACTATTATCTTACACATCCCCCCCTTCCTTTTTTCATTGCGGCAGTTTTGAAAATGAAAAGAAACAATAAATGCAGACATGGTTAGTTTGAGTGCCATACAGTTCTTACAGTGCTGTAAAGAGCCTGTATCATACGTACCTGTAAATGTAAATGATTAAACAATAACAATACAGTATTTATTTCAAAAGATTATTTTAAAAACACTTTTTTTTGTTGCAAAAACGAATTCATACTTACATGTGCCTGATTAACAGAAATAAATGATTAAACAATAACAATATTTCAAAACAATAAAAATAAAAAATAAAATCATTAAACCATAAATCCATGTTTTTTGGTAAACTTTTGCACTACAGTAGAGTTTGGAAAAAGTTGGTAGCAAGAGGGGTGCCACTCCAAGCACGAGCCCTTGTATGCCTCAACAGGCCATTTATAGTGTCTCTTACAGCTCTCATAATTGTTGGGGTAATACAGAAATAACGCTCCACTTCATTCGAAATGGTCTTTATTAAATTTGCTGGCAGAGCCTTCTTTCTTTTATTTCCTTCATAATTTACATTGTGGGTCCAACGGCTGTACATCTCAAAACTGACGTGGTGTTTAAATATTGACAGAGCAAATTTATGGGCTGCACCAGCACTTCCAGACTTGTATTTCTCCCAGGCCTGCTGGGTCAGGTCGGTCAAGATGATGTCCGGCAGCGTTACAATCCTGGGTGCTAGTGTACTACTGGCAGAGGGCGAGGGTAGGCGGTCTGGGAGGCTGCTTTCCTCCTGTCGTGGCCTTACCGGAGTTGTCATCTCGTCCTCAAAGGCATTCTGGTACAGACAATCTGCTGATGGATGGGGTGAGCGTGGGGGGCTTGGTGAGGGAAGTGTGAAGGTCACATCATGCAGGTCACCCTCCTGCTCCTGTGTCGGACATACAGGGACAGGGACAGGAACTCGCAGGAAAGAATACATCCACACAATCTTCCTTTCCATCTTCTCCATGTTCCTTTCCATCTTCTCCATGTTCCTTTCCATTTTCTCCATGCGCATATCCATTCTCAACATGGTCACCAAAAGAAGATCAACCTTTTGCTCCGTGCTGTAGACATCTGTGTAGGTAGGTGGTGGAGGAGGTGACCAGGGGGTGGCCAGGAGAACAGCGTCGAGGATGGTTGGTGGAGCTGGTGACCAGGGGGTTGGCAGGAGAACAGCCTCAATGATGGGTTGTGGAGCAGGTCGGCAGGGTTGTAACAGGGAGAGCAGCCGCTCAATGATGGGTTGTGAGCAGGTCTGGCGGGGTTACAGGAGAGCAGCCTCAAGATGGGTTTGTGAGCAGGTCCGGCGGGGTTTGAACATGGGAGCAAGCCCATGATGGGTTGTGGAGCAGGTCGGCAGGGGGTTGACAGGAGAGAAGCAGCGTCGAGGATAGGTTGTGGAGAAGGTCGGCAGGGGGGGTTGACAGGAGAGCAGCAGCATCGAGGATGGGTTGTGGAGCAGGTGAGCGGGGGGGGGGTTGGAAGGAGAGGATTTGGACTCCACATGACTTGCACTGTGCTAAGGGCACCGAATTTCTTCTTCACAAAATAAGGCCCAGGGGTCTTAATCTTTGGAGCCTTCGGAACATTTTCTTTATTCTGCTTTGGTTTTCGCTTAGGTTTTGGCTGGGAAACAGCTTCTGCCTTTCGCTTGGCCGGCACGGCAGAAGGAAGGCAGCTGGTTCCTGCATCCGTAGAATCGGGGGCGATCCATGGAAACAGAAGGACGAATGCACAATGCAGTATCTGGACAAGAGCAAGTTCAGATAGAGATCAGTGTGTGATAGTCTATGCAATTTGTCTCACCTTTTATTTTACATTTTTCATGGGCATGGACATGCAGGTGTTAAAAGTGGCTGTACTGTGTACTAATCCTGTCGAGTGACGTTGAGGCACATTAAATTAAAGTATAAATACACCATCCATTTTGTGTATTCAATGCACATTCAATACACATCGAATTCACATGGAATTGCTCTGTGTGTGCTCGCATTTTTTTTTCTAACAGCAGCAATGCCAAAGAAAAGGATTTCAAAAGATCTCAGCTTGAGAATAAAGGATATGTAATAGAATGGACACCGCATTTTACAGATCCAACGCTGGTTACTTGCTTCTGGCTTTGTTTTAGCAAAAAGCACTGTTAGTTATCATGCGCATGGGAAGGCCAAAAAAGTCAAAAGAAATCCGACCGTCACTTCTGAGTAAGTACAGTACTGCAACTCTAACTACGTCTTGTACTGTTCTGTATGCCTGTGTTTGCCTGTGTGTTCTGTATGCCTGTGGTAACTAATAATCTTGCATTTACTATACACACACACCCACAAAGCATCAACAGTACAGTACGTCACCAGCTTTTATGCCAGTGATTGGGTGGTACAGTAGGAGTGACTGAGTGTGTGACAGTGCAGTCTATTGGGATGCTTTATTTGAGGTAGGGATGCTTAATTTGCCTACTGTAACAAATTGTTCTGTTTTTCTTTACACTGTAGGGCGACAACACTTCTGGTGGACCAAATAAGTCAAAAGAATGATGAGACGTGTGCCGCAAGGGTAAAGAATGCACTAGAGGCAATTCACAAAATAAAAGCATCTGAGCCCAGCATCAGGCAGATGAGACAGAAATTGGGATGGAAATATGGGCGTGTTAAGTAAGTACTGTTCAGTATTGTATACCCCCCCACCTCCTTCCCTCTCCAGACTTGTGATTTCTTGTTTAGCCCTCTATTTTCATGTTAGGCTCCCTCCTAGCCTACTGTACAATAGGGTAGGCCAACTGTACTGTATGTAATACTGTCCATACTGTATACTGTATTGTTTCAATACATTACTGTTAGGTTTCTATACTTACTTTCTATACATCATACTGTATCTCCAGTATTTAGTACCTCTAACATTATTCCTTGTCATTACAGAGCGTATCCTATGATAAGGGAAGCCAACAAAATAAAAAGAGTCGACCAGGCACGGGCATGGATCGAAAGTGGCGAGACTTTCCAGGATGTCATCTTTACTCATGAGACAACTGTAGCGCTTGAGAGATTTGCCCGTTTTGCATTCTACAAAAAAGGACGCCTATCTCTGAAACCGCGTCCCCTGCACCCAGTGAAGATGCATGTGTGGGGTGCCATCTCTAGACAAGGCCCAGGATGCATCATTATCTTTGAGGGTAAAATAATGCACAAATACACATGCTGTGCCTGTGGCCTTGCCTCATGCACTGGATAGCTTTGCCATACAGTATTTTGCACCCTAATGTTACTGTATATTTTTCTTTTCTTGTTTCCAGGAATCATGAATAAAGCGTTCTTCCAAGATCACATTTACAATTACACATGTTGTCGAATACATTAGGAATGATTTCCCATCGGGTCACCGGTTCTTCCAGGACAATGATCTGAAACACACCGCGTCAACAGCTCACATTCTTGCCAGCGGTATCAACTGGGTTAAGACGCCAGCTGAGTAAGTTGGGTAACCATTTCTCATTGTTTTACACAGTTTATATCTCCTTACAGTAAATAATTAACTTTTTTTCTCTCCTCCTACTGTATTCCAGATCACCAGACTTTAATTCCATCAAAATGGTATGGCATGAGTTGAAGGATTATATCAGAAAAGTGTGGAAACCATCAAAAAAGGATGAATTGGAGAAAGGGATACTGCATTTCTGGAACAACATACTCACTGTAGCCAGATGTAATAAATATATCGATCATATTGCAACTGTGTTGCCTATTGTTATACAACGTAATGGCCAGGCCTCGGGAAAGTAATTAGGCACAGGTACGTATGATACAGGTAAGTATGGCCCTAAAAATAACCAGTCTGCATTTATTGTTTCTTTTCATTTTCAGAACTGCCGCAATGAAAAAAGGAAGGGAGGGGGGGATGTGTAAGATAATAGTACGGTGTTCATGTACAAACCAGCCTGTATCTTACAGAAACCCCCTCTCCCACCCCCTCTCAGTAGTTACTGCATAGAAATTCGTTTTTGCCAAAAAAAAAAAGTGTGTAAATTTTTTTTTGGAAATACTGTATTGTTATTGTTTAATCATTTATTTCAGTTAATCAGGCACATGAAGGTATGATACAGGCACTTTACAGCACTGTAAGTATTGTATGGCACTCAAACAAACCATGTCTGCATTTATTGTTTCTTTTCATTTTCAAAACTGCCGCAATGAAAAAAGGAAGGGGGGGGGGATGTGTAAGATAATAGTACTGTGTCCATGTACAAACCAGCCTATATCTTACACAAACCCCCCTCTCCCTCCCCCACCCTCTCTCAGTAGTTACTGTATAGAAATTCGTTTTTGCCCCCCCAAAAATTTGTTTTAAAAAAAATCTTTTGAAATACTGTATTTTCAGAGCTGCAGCCCCCTCTCTCCCCAATCTCCCCCCATCTCGCAATGCCATAACGAAGAGAAAGACAAGAGCTACTGTATTGTATTTTTGTACTGTATTATGCATTAAAAAATAAAATCTATTTTTTAAACCGACCCCCTCTTGCAGACCTGAAATTCTTATGAAGAGTTCAGCAAACAAAGCATTGCACTTCGCATTCGTTTGGGAAAACATATATATAAAAACAAAAAATGTTTTATAAAAAATATATTTTTATTGTTTAATCAATCATTTCTGTTAATAATGCAATAAAATGCTATAGAAAAATACTATTTTCCTGCATTAAGGATTATCCAACATGTCTTCTGCCCAGCTCATGATAATCACGCAACAGTACATTTACGTGAATGGCTCTGTTGGAGGGCTATGTTGTTGTGTTGTTGATAAGCTTTGAACTTCAAGATGACTTGTTTTGTTACAGGACAATGGCAGTTTTAGAAGGGCTTGCTTAGCTCAGCCTGTATCTCACACAACATGTTAATCTTATTACTATTGGGGGGGAGTGTTGTGTTGAAGAAAAGGCAAGTTAGAAGGGCTTAGCTTATCGCACTTGCGCATGCGTGGCATGGTTTGTCAGAGGTGTTGATAAGAAGTTGAAGTCCTTGAGCGTGTGTGCAGAGGGGGGGAAGGGGGGAGTTTTTGTGTGAGATGTATGAAGGATTACCTGTACTATAGTTCAAAGACATTCTCAACAGGTCATCATAATGTTTTGATCCCCACACTCCCAAATAAAAATCACAGTACTACAGTATGCCACCCACCTCAGAAAGAACGTACATGACTAGTGGGGAATTAAAAAGCAACAGTACTGTTTGAATCTCATAATATCCATAATTGCTATGCAAGCCCATGTCGAGAAAAGAAAAAATAAATACTGTAACAAAAAAAACAAAACTTTTTTTTCAGATTTGAACTTCTACTGGGAAGTCATACAGCATGCACAGGAATGTACTATAAGTCCACACTCGGGAAGATTCAAGCCAGAAAGCCATCCATTACAAATGAATGGTATGGGAGAGGTGTGTTGTAGATAAGAAGTTGAAATCCTTGAGCCTTGTGTGTGTGCGGGGGCGAGAGCGCTGTATGATGGATTATCAGTTCAAATAAATATTTTCAAAAGGTCATCATAAAGTTTAATGCGCAGAAATGCGATACTGTGACACGCCTATGCGTTTCACGCTACTCTGCGTACTGTATACTGCACAGTACAGTACACACGCTGCTCTGTGTATAATACAGACATTGAATTGCTATTGGATTTTTATGACAACAACTCACGATCATCCACTTGAGTTTCTCGACGGTATTGCAGACAACGCTAAAATGCCCTTTTCTGACCCAGACAAAACGTGTTTAAGTTGGCACGATTCAAATAAATTACGCGCCATTGAATGGGTATTCCGATCTACACACCTCGTTAAATGTTCGAATAACGGCCGTCCCATCAGTATGGCCTTCATGCTTGCTATCACATAGTTGTTGTTAGTATTTCTTAGTGTGCAAATGTATGAAGACAAATAATTATAATCAGTGACCTTTAAATATTCCTTTGAGTTGCAGGAAAACAAATCAGCACCCACCTTCCCATAAACTTTGCGTGGAACAGGATAAGGTTTCAATGGCTCTGCCTTTTGGCACTGTTTGTATTTTTCAACATGGAAAACAGTTTTCTACCATATTAGACATGTGTTGATTAATTTGCAGGCTATATATAACTTCTTGTGTTTCTTTTTTTTGAATCTTGGCATTTGTGTAATATATTGCTTTTTCCACTAAAAAAGCGCACAGATTACTCAATTGTTTTGCTTCCATACTTGCTAAATTCTACCTTAAGTTTATCATGTAGAGCAAACATCACTGTTCAATGTGGAGATATGTCTAGCACAACCTGTATATGAATTGTATGCTCATCTGATAAGCATCCAAACCTTTGAAGCAAGTCCAGGAATGCCGAAACGAGTGCCTCATAATTAGTGAATACATGTTTAACAGAATTAAGTTCCTCACATGCAGCCAAGCATAATGGGTATAACATCCTAAGGCAGGTCTGCACAACTTGTAAAGTGAGAAGGACCAAACTGCTCCAAAGAAAACTGATTTGGGCCGCACAGGTAAAATCATCATCATCATCATCATCATCATCATCATCATCATCATCATCATATTTCCCCCAGAACCCCTCATCATCATCCTCATCATATCTTCTCTCCCCCCCCACAGATCATCATCATATCACCCCCCCACAACTCAGATATGAGGGTGATGATGAGGGGTGCTGTGGGAGATATGAGGATGGTTATACCAGATAGGGCTGTAGAGTGCTTTCCTGGGGCTCAAGACAACTGTTCCATTGCCCCCACCCCCCCAGTGTCGGCAGCCTTTGCGAGACTCCCCCTCTCTCTCACACCCCCATCACTACCCCTCACATATAATACTCCCCCTCCACATTACACACAGGCACAGACACTGACCTGCACAGACACAGACACTGACCCGCACAGACACAGACCCTGACCTGCACAGACACAGACACTGACCCGCACAGACACAGACACTGACCCGCACAGACACAGACACTGACCCGCACAGACACAGACACTGACCCGCACAGACACAGACACTGACCCGCACAGACACAGACACTGACCTGCACAGACACAGACACTGACCCGCACAGACACAGACACCGACCTGCACAGACACCGACCTGCACAGACACAGACACTGACCCGCACAGACACAGACACTGACCTACACAGACACTGACCTGCACAGACACAGACACTGACCCACACAGACACAGACACTGACCTGCACAGACATAGACACTGACCCGCACAGACACTGACCCTCACAGACACAGTCACTGACCTGCACAGACACAGACACTGACCTACACAGACACTGACCTGCACAGACACTGACCTGCACAGACACTGACCCGCACAGACACTGATCTGCACAGACACAGACACTGACCCGCACAGACACAGACACTGACCCACACAGACATTGACCCGCACAGACACTGACCTGCACAGACACTGACCCGCACAGACACTGACCCACACAGACACAGACTCTGACCCACACAGACACTGACCCTGACCCGCACAGCCACTCTGACACTGACCCTGACCTGCACAGCCACTCTGACTCTGACACTGACCCACACAGCCACAGTGCAACTGCCACTCTGACACTGCCACACTGCCACTGCCACACTGACAATCTGACACACTGACACTCTGCCACTGCTACTCTGACACTGACACTCTGACACTGACACTCTGCCACTGCCACTGCCCCTTCCCCTCTGACACTGCCACTGCCACACAGCCACTGACACTCTGAAACTGCTACAGCCACACTGACACTCTGACACTGCCACAGCCACACCGACACTCTGACACTGCCACAGACACTCTGACACACTGCCACACTGAAACTCTGACACTGCCACAGCCACACTGACACACTGACACTCTGACACAGCCACACATTGATATTGCCACTGCCACACTGCCACAACCAAACTGACACTCTGACACTGCCAAAGCCACACTGACACACTGACACTCTGACATTGCCACAGCCACACTGCCACACTGCCAAAGCCACACTGCCACTGCCACACAGCCACGCTGACACACTGACACAGCCACACTGACACAGCCACACTGACACTGACTATGACACACTGACACTGCCACTAGCTCTGAGGAGCAGCAGCAGGGGGTGGTGGTCCTACCTTTCACTATGGAGTATGGCTGGGGGGAGGAGGGGTGAAGCCATCTTGGGCCCTGGCAGCAGGCACCTCACTTCCTGCTCTCACTAACAGGCTCCGCTGTCACTAACCCCGCCCCCACCCTCTGCAGTCAGACCAGCCTCAGCTCTGTTCCTTCTCTCCTCTCTGCCTGCGGGGGATCGCATCAAACTGCTGGCTTCTTCCCTAATAGGCAGACCGGCTAAGGGGGTTGGGGGTGGGAAGGAGGGAGGGCATCACAATGCTAGCGCTCCTTCAATGTGTCGGTAGAGCGGGCTCAGGAGAGGGTGGGGAGCGTGTCAAAATGCTGGCGTTCCTTCCCTCCTGTGTCTGCAGAGCGGGCTGGGGGGGGGGGCATCGCAGGCCGCACAGGGAGTCCAGGTGGGCTGCATGCGGCCCGCGGGCCGTATGTTGTGAAGGCCTGTCCTAAGGTATCACAATAAATAGAAGTGTGTATGTGATGTTTTTATGATTATTGCTCACAATACACCTTCTCTTCACCGGTACATGACGGTCAGTACACAGCCTAATAACAAGCAAGTGACCACTGCCAGAGGACACCCAGTTTGAGCAGAGCCCTTGATGGAAGTGTGTTGTCAACATAATCTGGTACAAAACATAGCAGTTGATAAAAAAAAAGAAAAAGGAATTCAATCCAGCTTGACCCTCAATCTAGCAGGTGAAAATTGGCCTCCACATTGCACTGCAGTGGTCTGATCTTGACTGCTGAGAGTTATTGTTCACAAAATAAACCTCAGGCTTCCCCAATACAAATTGCTCTGCATGTAAAGTCAAGTTGTATTCCATTAGTCAAGTGATTTAAATACAAGTTCATGGAATAAATCAAGCCCTAACAGGTTTCCAGCCTTCTCAATAACATTAAACGTGAACTTTCCAAAATGCTTCTTGTGCTATGTGACAGGTAAGGGTATCATACCCAACACAGTAATGAAAGTGCTGCTGTGGTCTGTTGGATCATTTGTTGCCTTTGTTATTGGACAATGGAACAAATATGCATTATACACTAAGAAACTGTTTATAGTGGAAATGTTTGCTTCTGTTTCCAAAATGTGTCATCTTAACTTCATAGAAAATGCAGTTACATACTGTAGATTAAAGCTTGATGATCTGACATATTTGAGTGTCATAATACAGTGTTTGAGAATCACTGCATCAAACGTGCTGCTCAAGCAAAAACAACAGATTTTAACCTTATTATAAATCTTTAGTAAAGGACCAAGTACAGAAATAAACATTTTCATAGGGCCACTACTTTTAGAATTCCTCCAGCTCTACAGGGAGAGATTTTCCACTCATACTGTTGGCAACTCTATCTTAAACTACAGCTGTGTACATTAATATACAGGCATACCCCGCTTTAACATACGCAATGGGACAGGAGCATGTATGTAAAATGAAAATGTACTTAAAGTGAAGCACTACCTTTTTTCCACTTTACAATGCATGTACTGTACTGTAAACATCATATATGTGCATAACTGATGTAAATAATGCATTTGTAACCAAAATAAATACAGTAGGCTTTATTCAAATAAAATGAATGGGAGCAAGCAAGGAGGTGAGAGGCGCGCACGCGGGTCAGTACTGTATAGCAGCTCTCTCCTTCTTGCAGTCTCTCTCTCCTTCTCACAGGCTCTCTCTCTCTCACTCAGTCTCTCTCTCTCTCACTCAGTCTCTCTCTCTCTCTCTCTCTCACTCAGTCTCTCTCTCTATCTCTCTCACTCAGTCTCTCTCTCTTTCTCTCTCTCACTCAGTCAGTCTCTCTCTCTCTCTCTCTCTCACTCACTTAGTCTCTCTCACTCAGTCAGTCACGCACTCTCAGTCAGTCACACACTCACTCAGTCAGTCACGCACTCTCATGCACTCAGTCACACACACACGCACTCAGTCACATACACACGCATTCAGTCACACACACGCTTCAGTCACACACACACAGTCACAACAGTGTCACTCTGTCACTCAGTCACACACAGTAACCAGTCATACACATCACTCAGTCACACCTTAGTAACACACTCAGTCACACACTCAGTCACACACTCAGTCACACACTCAGTTGCTCAGTCACACACTCAGTCACTCAGTCACACAGTCACACACTCAGTCACTCAGTCACACACTCATTCACTCAGTCACACACTCAGTCACTCAGTCACTCAGTCACTCCATCACACAGTCACACACTCAGTCACACACTCAGTTACACACTCAGTCACACACTCAGTCGCTCAGTCACACACTCAGTCACACACTCAGTCACACAGTCACACAGTCACACACTCAGTCACTCAGTCACACACTCAGTCACTCAGTCACACACACAGTCACTCAGTCACACACTCAGTCACTCAGTCACTCAGTGTCACCCAGTCACACACACACACACACACACACACACACACACACACACACACACACACACACCCACTCCCAGCCCACACTCACTGTTCACTCAGTCACGACCCCCACCCCCCACACACACCACACACACACACACACCACACCCACACACCACCACTGTTCACTCAGTCAAACACACACACACACACACACACACACCACACACCCACCACACACACACCCCAACACACACACACACACACACCACCACCACACACACACCCACACACACACACACACACACACACACACACACCATCTATCACCACACACACACACACACACACACACATTGTCACTCAGACACACACACACACACACACACACACATTGTCACTCAGACACACACACACACAGACACACACAAGCAAAGATTGCAGCAGAAGATCTTCTCCTCCCCCTCACTGTTGCTCCGTCCGTAGCTCCGATCACATGCAAAGTTTCGCAGCAGAGAGGAGGGAGGAGGGGGGAGAAGGATGGAGGAAGAGGAGAGCGGAGGAAGCAGAGCCAGCAGCCACGGGCTGCAGTGAGTGCGGGCGGAATCACTAGTTTAGCTGCTGATTTATGGAGCGGGAGTGCAGGGGGAACGGAGACAGATGGGAGGGGGAATGGAGACAGATGGGAGGGGGAGGGAAGAGGGAACGGGGAGATCGAGTGCACCATAATAGGGACAAGCATGAAAGAGGTTGCGGGATTGTTGAGCTGCGCACGCAGCCGCATGCGCACGCCGCTCCCTGGTGTCCGTACTCGAGAAGCACGCGTACGTACACAGGGGTATGGTACAACTAAAATTAAATGTACGTACTTGCGAGTGTACGTAAAGCGGGTGTACGTAAAATGGGGTATGCCTGTATTTAATACTGTAAACATATGTAAACAGTGCATTGCTAATGTTAGTTCTAATTGAAATAATACAATTAGTAAAGACAAGAAAAAAATGAACCAGATCATGAACTATGTATACGCTTTGTCATGGAACCTTTGTCACTGGATCTTCCTTCCCCACAGGACATCATTCCAAACACAGAGACACATGTAATAGACTATTTACCAAATACATTAAGCTCCAAGGTCTGACATTTGTGGTATGTATTTTGCACAAGTGTTATTTTATCCCAGTCAGCAATTTAGTGAAGGGTTAACTGGAGCAACTGGCGGATTAAAGGAATTCTCACTTGATGGACATTTTAGGAGAGCACTGTTTATTAAATACTGCCTCATAACACCTTGCTGTACCTTTTAGTTAAAATATGGCCATTTTGCAGACCATTTATCTGAATGATCTGAAAGGTGATATCCAGTCCTGAAAATCTTCTGTTGTCGCATTTCTTAGTAAATGTAGCTCATAGTGATATATACAGATGCAGCAGCCATTATTCGATCACTTCTCTGCGCCGTTTTCGTAAAGTCTGCTGTATTCCACGCAGCACTTACTCGATAATCTTCCGTGATGGCTCACAACCACATGCATGTCTACCGTTGTTGATTTCCATGATTAATGTGATTGTGATTTGTTTAGGTGCAGTTCTGCGTGTTTCCACCAGATGGCAAAAGTGAATCGCTTTGCACAGGGCAACCACTGAGTTGTGTGTATTTACAGTAATTTGCAGGTGTTTAAAAACAAGATAAAAAGAGTGGCCACAACAGTCATCCATTGTAAATTGACCTTGCTCATTGAAAACGTTATCAAATTTAGGCATTTCATAAATAAAATCCCCACAGTATACACAATGCTTGTCCCGTTATTCTACATTGGTATCCCTTCAATTGCTGAATGGACATCATGTCAAGTCAAGTCATGTCAAATCCTTATACCAAAGCACAATGTAGTTACTCATTCTCATATTTTCTGCAATTAATGCTGTAACAGATAAGAACGCGACTTTAGCAGAGATTTACGACTACAGTATATAATTGAAAAATAGGAATTCTTCAAATTTTCACCAAACCAATGTGGCTGGAAGCATTTGATAAGGCAAACATTAACTAATGATAATGTTGCGGGTCTCTTCCTCATGGTGTGTACTAGAGGCTGTCAGAAGGCTATTTATGCCATCCAGAAATTGATAGCAGGTGGTCTATCCAATTTAACATAAATGCATTTGTGATTATATATTTTACATTCGGAAGGAGAGCGAAGTTGTATTTTTGTATTATTCCTTTTAACGATCATTTAATTCGTTAAAATGTGCGATTTTTTGTATGGCTAAAAGCTAAGGAGCCTCAGAAATAACTTCTTTCCAATGTACTGTACTGTATACAGTATGAACTCATATATTTAATCTTCAAATTACAATTACACCTAAACACACTTGAAGTACTGTACAGGAATAAAAGACAGGTTGAATTGCGATTAGATTTTTTAAGACAACAACTCGCGATCGCTCACTTGAGTTTCTTGATGGTATTGCAGACAACGCTAAAATGAAATTTTCTGCACTCGATCAAACACTTGTAAACTCGCATCTTAACGTGAAAAAAATTCAAGAGATCTCGAGCCAACATGGGGTATACAAAGGAATACAACCCGTGGAATGATCGGATAATGGACGCTGCATCTGTACAGCTCTGCACCTCCCTCTCTTTCATTTTCCACCCTTTTCTTGACATAAGTAAATCAAATTTCAAGACCCTTTGAAGCCTACATCATGATATTATCAGTTAACCCCCCAAATATTGTCATAAATGGAGGTGTTGACACCCTCAATATGTTAATAAATCATCCAACCCTCTGGCAAATTGGCTGAGCATAATCTTTCGTCCTGAACGTAGTGCTTACCTCAAAACCTCCGTTTCTTTGTCCTGTTGCCTTGAGCATTCTGTTCTTGTTGTTCCTCAGTGTTTTCACCTCGGCTCGTACCTGGACCCCCGACTTCTCTCTACCTCGACCTTGGCTTGCATATGGACCTCTACCATCTCCGCTCCTCGACCCGGGCTATCCTCCTCAACCATCCAACCTCTCCAACCCCTGACCATGGCGAGTATTACGACTACCTTCACTTCTCCAACACTGACCCGGCTACACGACTATCCCTTTGCACTCCGGATGCGCTCATGTGGCTGGAGGTCGGTTTATACTAACATCCCCACCTCAGTCTCGCGGTCCGGTCCTGTTTGTGGTGAGCACCCGTTACAAAACCAAAGAGATATACTTGGGATACTTGGCTCGATCTTGAGGTGTATTGATACCACAAACTGGGACCTTGGTACCAACGAGATAGCCAGCAATTGTTGCCTTTGTTATTTAGAGCTTACTAGGCTAATATAGCTGATGGTAGTGTAGCAGTTGGCAATATCTACAGTGCCCCACAGCTGCATTGGTGGTCATTGTATACATGTGTTCCTGCATCACTGGGGCAATTGGTCACTGTTGCAGATCATGGGTATTCCTGTTTTTGTTATACAGAGCTGACTTTAGGCTCACTAGGCTAATACAGCCAAACGTAGTGAAACAATTGGCAATATCTACAGTTCCCCATAGCTGCATCAACAGCACACTGGATATATATATATATATATGTATATATAAAACATTACCGTTCTTGCGTTAGGTAAATAAAGACAGCACTCAGCCCAGTAGTCCATAAATGCTGTATTCAGCATAAAGCACAATACGACGTTTCGGTCCCGGAACGAGAACTTTCTTAAGGGGTGTGTGTAACAGGGGACTTATCCCTGTTAAAAAATGTGCCTCTAATCCAGCAGTGTGGTGGTTAACTGCTGGTAGACAATTAACCAACACCACCTGGCTGATTACAGGTGTCAGAAAAGCCTGCCTCTGAGACAGGAAAGGAGATTCTTCCTGAGCTCACATGTGAGCTGCGCTGACCCAGGAAACAAATGCTTGAGCGGCAAAGAAACTGCACGCTGCCAGCAAGACACAGGGGACAATACTTCTAAACCTGGATCCTGACATTACCTTAGCACACAAGGGTGCAACATCAGGAGAACAGAGGAGCCTTCTCCTACAGCTACAAGAAATACAGCTACAAGAAACAGATAAGACTTTCTTATGGGGAAAAAGGAGACCAAAAGCGCACCAGCACAAACGGAGCAGTTTGTGCTGGTGCGCTTTTGGTCTCCTTTTTCCCTGTATTGCATTTAGTAGCTGCACAGCCTGCCTACCTACCCTACCAGGATGTGAGTATTTGCATATTTTCCAGGGGAACCTGCCAATGAGACTGATGGTAAGTGGGCTTGTACCATCTACCACCTGTCTTCAGGAGGATAGTACCCATACTATTACACATTAGGTACTATGTCATTTGTTAGTACCCTGGTTTAGTGGTTTGACTTATTTTGGGTTAATATACCTGCATTTGAGCGCTTCAGCTATTTTCTACAAGACTTTCTTATGGGACTGTTTATATATCTGTTTATATGTGTATATATATATATTATGGGCTGCTGAATAGCTTAGCTAACCACCCAGTTATAGAGAGGGCTGAACTACATGTGTAGATAGTCTCCAAAGCGGAGATAGGTTTTTGTTTGGCTTATTTTCATATGTTTAGCTGTGTTAATGTGACAGGCGCAATAAAGCCTCATTTAAGTTTCACGTTAAATGGTCTCCATTGCATGCCTCTGAACACGTCTCTTACAGGGTGCAAAGACAAAACTGACAAACACAGACTTATATACCTTCACCAGTGCACATAAAAAACCCTGTACCTGATCACCTGATATAAATAATCCTGCGAACAGCAGTCTGAGGTGTTGTAGTTTGGCGCCGTCACCATTTTGTAGGATGTCCCCGTCTTTCACTAGCATTGCCAAAGCATCTTGGTTACCTAGGTAACTCCAACGCACACGCGCACTACAGAGAAGAGGCTGCTCCCTCTGAACTGCCAGCAATGAAATGTCATACTCAAATCTCCTCTGCAGCTGCGTGATCTCATGAGATACCATGCGCAATAGCAAGAGGAGACAAGTTCCCCTGACCTAATAGCAACATAATACCATACTATGTTCCCCGGTTAGACTGCAACATCTAATGGGATATTAATACACACTATGGCAACGATCATGTGCATCCCGCGCTACTAAAGCATCTTAACAACCGAGGCAATGTTAAAACGTCCCAATGCCTAAGGCAATTATGGAGCACAAGCCTTTCATATATCATTGGCCAATATTCTAAAAGTGACATAACCCGTTGTCACTTACAGTAGCACATAGCCAGCGCATCCAAGTCCCCAAAATAACCTGGTGACACATATATTAAAAACAAGGTGCCTGTATCCCAAATGTCCAATGCGACGTGCTGCTAAAACCAACAGGATGGGAAAAAGGAGACATTAAATCCAACATGGAAAAGAATATAAAAACAATTAACCCACCAGTGAGGCCAAGTAATGAGTGTAGGCAATTGTAAGAATAGTAATAATCCCAAAGACGTATGTATATAAATAAGGTCCAGACATAGAGATACACATAATGTGTCATGCACATGGCAGCATGCAAAGAAGAGGAGAGAATGTTATGATTCCAAAAGACACTGTAACATGCCTTTCTACAATTACAGAAATCAACCCAAATTAAGGTCGTCATTAAGACCCTTTGGGGTCATTGTATTTAATCTATGTATCATTCTTGCTTCCATTGGTTATAAAATTTTATTTCTATTGCTGCCTCTAGTATGCCTCGGCATGCACCGGAAAGTCGCTTCTGATGTTTAAAATGTCTGGCCACCGGTAAATGTCTCAGTTCATCATGGTCTGTAGTTTCCAAAAGGGCCTTCCGGATGGTGGACCGGTGTATGGCAATTCGTTCCTTCAATATTCAAGAGGTTTTCCCCATGTAATATAGTCCGCATGGGCATCTAATGATGTGCAATACAAAGCGTGATTCACAATTTAGAAAGTTAGTAATTTTAATAGGGGTACCATTATGCGCAAATGATTTTCCCAATAGTAGATACTGACAATTGACGCATCCCTTACATTTGTGCACCCCAGGTGCTTTGGTTAGCAAGGTTGTGGCTGTGGCGTATTTATCCACAGGGTCAGACAAAGTGAGTGAGTCTCCCAGGCTCTGTCCTCTCTTATAACAGAAAAATGGCGGTGCTGTAAAATATTTTCCAAGTTTTCTGTCATTGGCCAATATATGCCAGTTGTTCCTAATGCTATCCTTTATCAGCTTCGAGGACGTGCTGTATGTGGAAACTACATTAAAACTATTGTGATTCCTTTGTCTGGTAGCTGGCGCCAAAAGTTCTTCCCTCGTTGGAATTTTTTATTTGATAAGGGCAAGCTCGATTTCCTTATTGTCGTATCCTCTTTCTCTGAACCGGTCTACCATTTCCTCAAGTGCAGTGTCAACCTCCATTGGATTACTTGTAATGCGTCTTGCTCTTAACAGTTGCGAATAGGGAACACCCTTCATTAAAGATGATGGATTATGACTTTGGCATCCAAAATAGTATTCCTATTTCTGCCCAAATCCCCCCTCTCTCAATGACAAAAGAACTACAGAATGCAATGCAGCCATTACGAAGAAGATAAAGACAAGATTGTACATTTTGAAGAAGAGATGACTACTGTATTTTTGTATTATTCATTTTCCTTGATTATCCTGTACAAATACAATTGTTCCTTCTTTAAATTCATGAGAATCATTTGAACACCCCCACCCCCAAATAAAAATTACTGTAGGCCACCACCTCATAAAGTACAGTATACTGTACATGACTGTAGAATTAAAAAGCTAGTGATTGTAAGAATGGCAAAAATTGTTAAGCCCATGTCGAGAAAAAAAAGGGATGTCTCTTTTTTTTTCTGACTTGAAATTCACATTGAATGCGGAGTCAGTCTTCTCGCCAAGTCCTCAAGAATGATTTACAGTATCACACTCATCCGGGTGTGCAGGATTATACCTGTACCTGTACAGTAGTTCAAAGACATACACGCATGCGCCTAAATGTGATGACACGCATATGCGTTTCAACAAGGTGCCAATGAGACATACACGCATGCGCCTAAATGTGATGACACGCATATGCATTTCAACAAGGTTCCAATGAGACATACACGTATGCGCATAAAATAAAAACAGTATGAAAAGAAGAGCAAGCCTAGCAAAAGTTGAAAGTATTGAATGATAAATAATACATATACAGTAGAATTAAAAAAAAATATTTTTGGGGTTTCTTAGCAGAGTTAATTACACATGGATGTCTAATGTAATTATACTGCAAAATGCAAACAAATGCAACGTCAATAAAAAAGTATTGAATATGAGCCAATAAAAATTCACAATGTGCAAGCAACATTTAAAAAAAGCAATATTAGAGGTCCATCGAAATTCCTCCTTTTGCCTTTTGCCACTTGATGTCAAAGTTTATTTTCTGGGGGAAAAAAAAGATGCTATGATTTCCTGTATTGCGCATGCGTCAAGTCGCGTCATTGGGAATTAAAGCAGCAGTTCAAGCAATATCCTACATGTGTGTCTGTACGATGAGAACAAACTTCTGATAGGCTCTGGCTCTTGAGCCTCGCCTTCTCCCTAGCTGTCCATGAATTGTACTGTATCTACTGTAGTAACTGCTCAGTCAATCATATTGCAGGACCACATTTTCAATAATTGTGCAAGAATTGAATTAAATTAAAAAACCCTGAGCAAAGCGATTGATTACAGGAGAACGGATCGATCTGCAGCTTACTGTAGCTAATCACTTGTCTGTGTACATATTGTATTGATGCACATAATGTTTTTTAATACTTTTTTTAAACACGGCAGCTTGAACTGCAGCTTTAAACTTAATACTGTACTGTATAGTATACTGTAGTACATTATATTTACCTTAATTATAAACTTTGCCAAACGGGTGGAGATGAGCCACTGTCACTCCTGCAGTCTGCATTATAGTTGACAGATGACAGCTGGCCTGCTGCACCTGTAGTTGACAGCTGATGAAGCTGGAAATCTTTTTGTTACACACAAGCTTGCTGGTACTTGTATGTGAAATAAAGCTAAGGCTGGAAATTTTGCAGGTATTCCGGCGGGGACAGGTAGCAAGGATTGCCGTTCACCAGGATTTTACTGATGGTCGGACTGTTATTGTAAACTGGTGCCGGTGCTGGTGCCAGTGCTGGCGCTGTTGCAGGCACATTGCTGGATTGGGATTGACGAATTTTATATGGATTAAACCCGACCTTTCTCCTTTTGCAGTTGCCATGATCAAACATACTGTACAAATCTGGGACCACACCCCAATACCATCCTCTATCTCCAGGTGCAGGGTCGATGCGACAAAAACACTGATCGTTACTTAAGGTTTGTCTTATCGAACACTTTCACCCACGAAAGTCAGGTGAAAATTTGTAAAAATCATAGTTCAAAATGAAATATTCATATATTTCTGCTACAGTCGCCATGCTGCATTAATTGCAGAACACATTAAAAATGCATAACTACCGTCAGGTTTTTTTTATACGTGTATGGTGTACACATGGTGTCCAGTCCAGCCCAGTCCAGTCAGCAATTGTGCAAGAATACTGTAGGAATGTAGAAAAAAGCACAGAGCATTGAGTTTTATAAGTTTTTATTAAGAAACGCCTACATTTGATAACGTCATCCGCGTCTTCAAGGACCAAGGTCGATTCACAATGGACCACTGTGGTAGACTTAGTTTTTATCTGTTTTTTAAACACCTGCAAATTGATACATTAGCACAGTACAGTACACATTACAATTCATACATTTCTGCCACCTGGCGGATACGTGAAGAATTGCACCCAAAGAAATCCGAAACTATTAAATTAAAACAAATCAATCGCGGTAAACACAGGGGTGCCTGGCGTGAATGCGGTGTGGAGTACAGCAGCGTACACGAAAACGGCTCCGTGATATGTTCGAATAATGGCTGCTGCATCTGTATTATGAGCAAACCACTTTTAAACTTTTGAAGTGTCAATTGCAACATTCACTGTCAGGCACTTGAAAAAGCTTTGACATGTATTAAAGTTGCGTTTTAAGCCAGCAACACTTATCACCCGCATCACAGGGAATTGAGTGCTTCATGTACTGGGAATCTGTTTCTTTTGGGTTCGTTTTTCATTTTATAGCTTTAATTAGATCTCTAGGATCTAGGCATATGTATCAATAACTCATTGCTTTTTCCACTAAAAAGCTCACAGGTTCCTCAATTTTATTGCTGCCATCCTTGCTAAACTATACCTTATGCTGATCAGAGTAAACAGCACTTTTCAACATGTAGATATGCCTTGTATCTGAATTGGTTTCTCATCAGACAAGCATCAAAATCCTTGATGCAAGTCCAGAAATTTCGAAATGAGTGCCTCATAATTAGGAAATACATGTTTTACCAAATTATGTTTCTCAAATGCAGCCAAGCCTAATTGACAAAGGGCCATTGCCCAAAACGCGTTAGAGATACTACCGGTCACCAACCATAATGTCTACCATGGAATAAAGCACTTTTAACTCTTCATCTGCTGTGTCTATCCCCCAAGTTCTTTGCTGTTCTCCGCTTTTTTCCTTCTTGCAAACCCTCTGCTATCTCTGCATACAAGCGTGATGCACGCCGACGGAACGACTGCCTTCAAATTGTGAGTACCCCTCTCCTCAACATTAAGGATTGGGGGTTTATTCTACATTTGCCTATGCCATTCTACAGGGTGACTATTTATGCCATTAGTGTCCACACAGGATTTGTATTTACATACATTTTCCTCATGTTGGGAAGCTATACACCACTTGTCCCCACATTTAGGAGTTGAACAAAGGCATACTGGATCATTGACTACTCACAAGGCTGGATTAAAGTTGCTCCTTAAGCTAACCAATAACACTGTTTAAGACATCATTGTTTTTAATGGTCAAATATAGCTGAGCACCGAATTTTGGGAGTTTCTCCTACCTCTGTTTAATTGGTGTAACATGCTAAGGTATCACAATAAATGGAAGTTTGTATGGGGTGTTTTTATGATTAACGCTCACGATAGATCTTCCCTTGACAGGTACATGATGGTCAGTACCTGAATTGCTAATGAGATCTGATATTTCAATGTACACACAGTCTAATAACAAGCAGGTGACCACAGCCAGAGGACACCCAGTTTGAGCAGACCCCTTGATGGAAGTGTGTTGTCAGCATAATCTGGTATAAAACATAGCAATTAATAAAAAAGTAAAAGGAATTCAATCTAGATTTACCCTCGATCTAACAGGTGATAATTGGCCTCCACATTGCACTGCAGTGGTCTGATCCTAATCCTGGGAGTTATTGCTTCACAAAATAAACCTCAGGCTTCCCCAATACAAATTGCTCTGCATGTAAAGTCAAGTTGTATTCCATTAGTAAAGTGCTCAAAATCCAAGTACATGGAATAAATCAAGCCCTAACAGGTTTCCAGCCTTCTCTATAACATTAAACGTGAACTTTCCAAAATACTTCTCGTGCTATGTGACAGGTAAGGGTATCATACCCAACACAGTAATGAAAGTGCTTCTGTGGCCTGTTGGATCATTTGTTGCCTTTGTTATTGGACAATGGAACAAATATGCATTATACACTAAGAAACTGTTTATAGTGGAAACGTTTGCTTCTGTTTCCAAAATGTGTCATCTTAACTTCATAGAAAATGCAGTTAGATAGATTAAAGCGTGTATTTCTTTACAACACATCAATGATCATGACATATTTGAGTGCCATAATACAGTGGTTGAGGATCACTGCGTCAAACTTACTGCTCAAGCAAAAACTACAGATTTTAACCTTATTATAAATCTTTAGTAAAGGACCAAGTACAGAAATAAAACTTTTCATAGGGCCACTACTTTTAGAATTCCTCTAGCTTACCTCTACAGGGAGAGATTTTCCACTTATACTGTTTGCAACTCTATCTTAAACTACAGCTATGTACACTAAAATAATTTATTTTGCAAACATCTGTAACCAGTGCATTTTAATGCTAAGTTCAGATTAAAACTAAACTAAAGAAAAAATGTTTCAGATCATGAACTATTTATAAGCTTTGCCATGGAAGCTTTGTCACTGGATCTTCCTTCCCTACTGGACATCATTGCAAACACAGAGGACTGTGTAATAGACTACAGTAGATACCAATACATTGAGCTCCAAGATCTGCATTTGTGGTACTGTATGATGTTTGCACGGTGATGTATTTTGCACATGTTATTTTACTCCAGTCAGCAAATTAGTAAAGGGTTAACTGGAGCAACTGCTGTATTAAATGCAATCTTATTTGATGGATATTTTAGGATAGAACTGTTTTGCAAATATCACCTTATAACACCCGTAGCAGCATTTAGTTAACATGGCCCTTTACAGCCTATTTATGTGACTGGATTGTAAGGTGTCTTCTAGAGTCGCACTTCTTTGTAAATATGGCCCATAGCTCTGCACCTCCTCCGCTTACATTTTTCACCCTTTTCTCGACATAAAAAATCAGATCTTGCTACACTGGCGACACACTTTATTCGAGCTCGGCTAGTCCCACGAATTCGGGTATACCCGGGTGTATTGAGGTTTGTGACTGTTTTCTGCCCGAGTGCATTGAGGTATTTTCCAGGCAGGGATTGAAGCATTTTATTCCCGCTGGCTGCAATACTCACAGTATATATATATATACTGCATTACAATTCATGAATTTATGCCATCTGGTAGACACGCGAAGCATTGCAGCCTATTAAATCCTAATCATTATCATTTAACAGATCAGCCGCCCGTCAGCCAGGCATGAACCCAGGCTGGGAAGGCAAACGCAACGGGGCTTGTCAGAGGTGAGGAGCGGCGCATTCCAGGTATCTGCCAGGTACAAACTGGGTATTTGCTCGAATAAAGTGTGTCGGTGCAGTAGCTAAGAATTTTTTTCGTGTGTCCAAAGACATAAAATAAGCATTGGAAACAAAAGAAACAGCGCACAACGCCAAATAGTGAAGCAAGTAATGCTATATATTAGTAATTACAGGGTAATAAATCTGCGTACATCAAAACAGTGGAATAGGTGCATTTAGTGTGTTTCACACAAGTTACCACTCAGCAACTGTTGTCAGAAGAGTCTGGAGCTTGCTTCTCTCAGCGGGGGCGCTACGTTGGTTCAGGAGCAGGATTAATGTCCAAAACCCCTCATCCAGCAGTACATCGCTCCCAAGGGGATTTCCCTTTACAGCAACCAGGCTCCGTTGCAGGTATTGGTGCTTGGTGGGACCGCTCGCGCTTCCAAGCCGTCTGGTGCAGCTCGTGTAGCTCAGCGAGCAGATCAACTGTACGGAGGTGAGACCTCAGCTCTGCAAGGGTACACTCGGCGTGCCACGTTGTCGCTCCGTCGCGGGATACTGCGTGATGACGTCACAGTCTCCGCAGCAGTGAGGGAACCGGCAGGGAGGCAGTCAAAGTCTCTCAAAGTCTCTCAGAGTCTCTCATAAGCCCAAAATTACCACCGGGAGTGATACTAGCAGGGTGAAGCCAATGGAGGCAATGGCAATATTAAGGCACTAGATAAAAATCATCCAACATGTTTCGTAAAATAAACTACTTCTTCAGGGAATAATTTGGCCATTACCCAGAGGTCTTAAGTACCTAACAAAGATGTCTCATTGGTCAAACAATTAAAAATGGACCAATCATCTAGACTAGGTAATGGTTAAAGTGACAGGGAAGATGAAATCATTACTTTTAAAACAACAACTTTATTAACTACTTACATAATAAAAAGATTTTATAAACATATAAACTAAACCTAGCATAAATTATTAAAAACATGCTGGAATAAAAGAAACACAATATTAGTACTAAAATAGATAGTATCAATAAATACATATAAAAGATGCAACTAGAAGTAACAATATAAATACGTATAGACAATAGAACAGAGCAGGGAAAACAGAGATACATAGATCAAATAAGCATGTTTATTACATTTGATGCCAATTAAAAAAGAAAAGTGTAGCATGCAACAAAATGTTTGCATATAACTCACATTAAAAAAGTTATGGTGGGTAAAAAAGTGACAAAAACCCTCCACCATACAGCACATAAAAATATTACTTGTGAGCAAATTCATATGTCTCAATACGAATATTTTTATGTGCTGTACGGTGGAGGGTTTAAACCCAATGTAGTGATGGGTTAACCGGAGCACCTGCTGTATTAAAAGCATAGAATACTTCCATTGCCACCAGGGATTCTGGGTAATGACATGCAAATGAGCACACAGTGTCACCTTTTGCTTCTTATCAATTTTAACCTGGACCCATATAAGGTTATTCCTGCCGCATTACACAGATTTTTAGTACAGCCTGGGTTAAAGAAGTGCATAACCAGTAAGCCTATAAAAATTCACAAACATCTGTACTTTTCTAGTTCACGACCACTAGATGTCAATATATCCAAGCCTGTGAGGTTATGTGCTGTTCTGTTCACAACAGCACTCAAAGATTATGCACTGTATAAGTTGTTGTCCAAAAGAGCTAAAAAAAAGGAAAGTGGTCATTCTAACTTAGTTGAAGGGTTATTTTAGTGTAGGAGCAAAAAGATATAGTGATAATTAAATTATTATGAATGGGGCTAAAACGGACTGTATGAGCATAAATACTTTTCCCACCACATTTCATTATTTAAAGCTGAAACATTTATTGTACGGTAGTTCATACAAAAATACTGCTGCTTATTGAAGTGTCCATTTTGCTGATAGTTCATAAACAAATTGGGAGGTTTCTCTTGGAGTAAAATTATTCCTTACCATTCCAACCTCATAAAATACCTTGCATCCTAAAACAGCAATCACCACTGATGGTATAAAACATTTGTTGTACTTTAATACAGTATATTGAGGGGACACCCTGGTTGCCTGTAAATTAGATATGTAATATTTGCTCATTTGTAGCAAAAAGCAACAAATATGTACAGTAACTATCAGAAAGCAGCAACATCATCTCCCAGCCATATTGTTATAGTTGACGGTTTCCTGTTCTGCTTTAATATATTTCATGTAATTATTTGATTATTTCACTTAATTTAAATCCAAGGCTTTTTTGGTTTAAAAGAACCAAATTGAAAGAAGGATCTTTAATATTTAACATGGCAGCACAGTTTATAAAGCTATATATTTTGTTAAGCAGAGCTTTGCCTGATATACTTTTGTGGGATGTTTACATATAGTTTATCATCTAGATGTTACTACAGTATTTTGTCATATACAGTATTTGATAAATGATGGAGGCACACAAATAGTACTGCAACACTTTGCTAAGTTTTACTGCATAGTCATAGGCAGAGCTACAGTAACGTTTCAGGGACACAGCAGCCCCATTCCTGAGACTAAAGCCACAGTGTCTGAGGAAGGGGCTGTGTTCCCAAAACATTACTGTAGCTCTGCCTATTACTATGCAGTAAAACTTACCAAACTTTTGCAGTACTACTTGTGTGCCTCCATCCTTTCTCCAATATAATACTATAGGGCTCTATATGGAACACAGGGGCAGTGATGGGTTAGCCTGCACCAAGGTTTATTCTTTATATATTTTATTACTCCTTCTGGCATTTGGAGTGCCTCTGTATATCTTGACACTTTTTTGTCTTGAATCTTTTTTTAAATAAAAGGCATATATGTAGAAATCCTTGCCATACATTGGGGGATATTCTAGTAGCTGCGAGTTGGGCAAATCCAAGCAGATAGAGCCCTTTTTGATCAGATTTGCTATTCTGTAAGCCCTTCTCGCATGTCCAAACTGTGAGGAAAAGGCTTTTTTTTTTTTTAGAAGTGGTTTAATTCCGGTTCGGATAATCCTAGCAGAATGACCAAACGTGCATTGTTTTGTAAACTAGATTAATTCTGGTGGAGGTGGTGGTAATGGTAGTGGCGGTGATGGTGCGGAGGAGGAGAATATCATTGAACTAAACCAGTTGCTTGGAAATTCCACTGTCGCCTATCTCCCAGGTGTCTCAGGTGGGCTATTTTATGTGCACAAAGAACATTGAACTGGCAACCTGGAAGTGGAAATGGTCTGCTTTTAAAGGATCTCAGGGGGAGGGGACTGCAGTAGAGCTAAAATGTATGCTGTGACAATAGCATTTACAGCATTTGATTGAGTTCAATGTTAGAGCTTCTGCCCTGAATAGTAGAGGTTGTGGGTTCTGATCCTGTTGGGTTTGACACCAGTACTTCCTTCATCACAAAAGTCCTTAAACTTGTCAGTATTGGTCTTATGGAACAATTTTAGGAGGTGTGGGGTGTGACATTTAAATATATTTTGCATAGCCATTACCATATCTCTCAGATTACCTCAGGTGTGCTCCTTTATGAGCACAAGTGTCTCTCTTTAAGTTATTTGGATGGAGGTTTGAGGGGATATATAAACTGGAGATAATACTCAATTGGAACAAGTCCTCTTATGAATTTGGCCAAATACACTGACTTTTAAATTGCCAATCCTATTTCTTCCATGGTAAGGAAAGTCAATATTGTAGTGTCCATTCCCTCAACAGACTTCATCCCTGTTTTCCAGATGCCAAGATTTCTACTTTGCTTCTTGAATGTCATACCCATCCAGCAAAAGCTGGTGTTCACATGGATTACTGCTTCTCTTGATAATGTTTTGAAAGCATTAACCCTCTTTGATTGCTCCCATACCTGTTCATGTTCTAACTTTCTCTTATTTCCTATTTCTAAAGCTGCCTCTCTCTTCACTATGTCTACAGTACTATTCATGAGAACAGCATTCACATAAAAATAAGCACAGCCACAATAAATAGACCCAATGAGAAAAACAGCAACAACAGGTACATGTATTCACCACAGCATATTATAAAGTAGATACGAATGGCTATATGGGTAACCCACAAGCTCCAATGTGTTTCTTACTCAAATAGTGCTTTGTGGGTCCCCTATGTCCCCGTTTTGATAAGTATGTAGCTGTGTACTGATTTTCTTGTGAATGTTTTTGGCTAGTAATATTTCCGGCTCCAAGTCGAGTTCACTTTTAGACATCCATAGAGATATTAATGGATGGGACACTGCCTTGCAGGTGTGTTTACTGAAAGCCTCCTGGTAGCATCAGAATAAAAGGTACACCACAGAGATACTGTAAGAGAGGTAAAAAGGTAAACCACAGACTCTTCGGGTAGGTTCTGTTTCTTATATATGTATAAGATTCCTATAATGTTGCATGGTTCTTATTAATATGACATCAGTGGATGCTGTTTAAATCCTGGAACAATGATTATTGGTGTGTGTTGTACTGTGAGAATAGCAATGCATTTAGCTCAATTTCTTGGCATATTCTGTTGCAATGGTTTCTTTCACCACATCACACAAAAAAATATATATATTAAATATGGATTCTATAAAAAAAAAGTACATGTTCCATTCTTCTAAATGACTTAGACATCGACTTGATGCAGTTTCAAGTCCTGTGGTGTTTGAGACTTTAACAACACATTGTGTCATGTGTACTAAGCGGTATTCTGCCTTAAGATAACCTCTAGCGCTGGAAGTCACGTGAATTGGCTGTAGGTGTCAATCATGTCAATTAACAGAACTTTGTGGATATGAGCCTGAGTGCTCTGGGCATGAAATATTTGTGAGCAGGCTTTTTAGGTGTCCTACAGTACTTTCCTCTGAGCCCCAGACAGGGAACACAGTTAGCAGGGACAAAGAGGAGGGGGGGAATATTAGTAAGCACCTCTCTAAATTTTAGAGACTTCAGCTCCTGCTGTATCCGTTACCTATTTGTTCCTGATATTAGTGTTCTTCTCTCTGATACACAAACTCTTACAACAAAGGCCACAATACATATTTTGATTATCCATCCAAAGGACTAAATGAGTGAATGTGATCTACAAAACAAGTGAGAGAAAATTAACCCCTGATGGTGCAATAAGTGCATTAAATTGTTGTTTATAAAGAGGATATTTTTTATCTTGAAGGCGAAGCCTTTTGTTTCATGTGAACAAAGGTAGATTAAGTAAAGAATTGGGCATTTTGAAGTCCTTTCAGATTGACTTAACCATGACTTTAAATCTGAGTCTCATATCCAATATCCTATGATATGAAGTAAAGTAGCTAGGACATTTAATGAGCACCAACAGTGCTCAAAGTGTGATGACACTAGGTGGGAGTACTAGTACTTTTTAGTATGCAAACCCACAATAACATTACTTTTTATCTTATTTACACATTTACATTCCCACTTGTTTTTGCAAGAAAATTATTTTATTTTTAAAAAGTTCTCCTGTTTTTGAAGCTTAAGAATTGTTAGATCCTTTCTAAATGAGGTCAGAAGGCTTTTCACAATATTTAACATGTTTAAAATGTTGTGAAATCAGGCAAAGTGGCCCTACTTGACTTACCCTAAGTAGGTAACGTCGTTCGTGTTCTTCAGTTTAAAGGGGGATCCACAAAGCTAATTTTATGCAAAATGAATGGCTGTTAGGCCTCGCATACGCATATGGTCTAACATGGTGTTATTCGGCTAATGTCAGGATAGACTCTAACCCGGTGCTAACTGGCTGCAACGGTGGCTTTCGTTAACCATGTGCTAGGGAAGAGGCCAGGTATAGATCGCAATGCAATATACAGTATACTAAGCGTCTTCCTTCCCAATAAAAATACATAAATTAACCCCTTGCAAGCCATAGTTGCCATGAAGGCAAGCATTATTCATGGCCACTAAGGTTACTGAGGGCCCTTAATGGGGTACAAAAAAAGGGAAGCAAAGAGAATTTCGACAAGTTCGCATTTCTATTCAGTGTCCAATGAGCTGAAGGCTTTTCGATCACCGAAGGCAATAAGGTCAGATGTGCTCATGCAAGTAGTGGCTAATTTTGCTGCCACATTTTGTATGGAAAGCCACATTTACTTGGAAAATTAACCACACCGTAAAACATTATAAAGAGAGTGCAATAAAATGAGCCGGAAATCATAATATTAAAGGAATGGGTGAGTGCTGAAGGAACATACTGTATAGAGTGACTTCGCCAATGCTTTCTAGCTGACAGTATGTAATTAAAGCATTAGCTATAATGCAGAGCTACACCGTTACAAGGAATGCAAGAGAGCTAGCTACAGTTTATTATTTCTGGTAGTGTGTCAGGAAGCCAATATCTTTATTAAATCCCAGCCTTTGTACGTAAAAAAAAAAAAAAGAACTGGAATACATTCAAATGGCTTACTCCTTTCCATGTGGTTTCAGATCATTAACAGTGGCTCATTTTTGGAGAAAAAAAAAAAGTTTCCTTTACTCGTGTCTTTTTATCTTTGCAAGTTACAACACATCTATCAAAATGCCATCTGGATAATTTCTCCTTCATTGGGATAAAAGAATCATAATTTATTCCGTTCCACATCTGGAAGTGATGAGGACACTGAGTTGAAAACCATATATATGAAAGGGAGTGAGGACCATATAGGGTACCGGTGCACAAGATCAGTCCTTGAAGGCAACAAACAGGCCAGGTTTGGAAGATTTCTCTAATTAACAAATATATAACAAATTAGCCTAGCCATACTTACCACTGATACACCTTTATCAGTATGTAATGACCGGAAAACCTGGTCTTTTAGCTGCTAAGGACTGAACTTTAGCACCCTTGAGGATTGATGACAGACGGAGGGGGTTGGTTTCCAGTTCACAGAGCACAGGTTAAGGATTCATGGGTTCTCTAGGCCTTGCGTGATTATTTTGTTTGGTTATGACATAAACCACAAGATTCCACTGCTATTATCAATAATAGTTGGCTTTTTTTTTGCTGCTGGTTACTGATGCAGCCACGAGCATCCGAACTCTTGCCTGGGAAAATCTGGGGCAATACCCCAGTAATGCTGCAACATTTCTGTGACATTTCTGCAGGCAGACTAATGGCCCATCGGATTAACACAGCGGGGTCCCTGGCATTTCCTCATTCAAATGAATGGGACTGCCAGGGACCCCCGCTGTGTTAATCCGATGGGCCATTAGTCTGCCTGCAGAAATGTCACAGAAATGTTGCAGCATTACTGGGAGATTGCCCCAGATTTTCAAATACACTTACATTTGAAATCATTTAAATTTAGGTCACTGTGTTTGATGCAACATTGCTAGTGACAAAGACCATACAATAGGATAGTGCTAACAAAGGTGTGGTATGCGTGCTGATTCTGACAAGTGGAGGCATCTGAGTTGACACATCAGCTGTCTAAACTCATCACTAACCTACTCTTCCCTCCTCCAATACGGTGATGCAGCCCACCTAGGGATAAGTAAGGTATATGAAGTGCAGCAAGAAACGTACACCATATAAGATTGTATCAAAGTGATGAGAAAAGCTGCATAAACCAAGCTTGGTCTTTGGAGTGGGATCTGAAAGAACATGTGAGTGAGGGAGGAAAGGGATGAAGTTGAGAGAAATGATGAGTGTTTGTGGTGGATGTAACTGAGAGAGCTAGTGAGGAGGAGAGGAGGGTGCTAAGAGAGTGAAGGGGACACAAAGAATCAGTGAGAGGGGAGAGACACAGAGTATGGATTCTAGGGGTTGAGACTGAGGTAGACTGAGTGAGGGGAAATAAGGGCGAATATGCTGTTAAGTGAGGGGAAGCAGAGGTGATAAGAAGATGAAGGAGAAGAAGGGGAGGCAGAGAAAAGCTGAGTGGGAGAGCAGAGTGCTGGTGAGTGAGTTAAAAAGGACAGAAGAATGAGACGGGACATAAGGAGGCAAAGAGAGGATACTTCTAGGGGGGCTGGTAGATAGGGACTGAGTATGAGTGAAGGGGAGAGGGGCCATTGGAACCACCTCAATGAGAAAGCTAGGTTTGGTATACATGCTTCATCCTACTACAAATGTACCCAGAATCTAAAGAGGAATGGTCAAATCCAGTCCTCAAGGATCATCAACAGGCCAGATTTTAAGGATATCCCTGCTTCCACAAAGGTGGCTCAATCAGTGGATCAGACAATGATTGAGCCACTGATTGAGCCACCTGTGCTGAAGCAGGGATATCCTTAAAACCTGGTCTGTTTGTGGCCCTTGAGGACTGGAGTTAGCCACTCCTGATCTTGTGCACAGAAGAAAAAGGGGCAAACTTTTAACTAGAAAACAGGCCTAACCAGATCTTCTGGCACATCACTTCAAAGTAAGCAAGAGTTTGTGGTCTGAGCCACACAATCTATGATGTTAACTGTGGTTTACCTTCTATATATAATAATATTGCGCCATTTCAGGCTAATGATTTCCCATTCTATTTCTACTGTTCCCAGTATACAGTATTACATAGAACAGTTGTTCATTTGCTAAAGTTTCATTTTACCTGAATATATAAATTAAAGCATTAGGACAAAACACTAGAAATGGTTCACTTAACTTCACATGCAGTGTTATACTGTACTTAACTAGGCAATCATAACATGTAGATAAATATTCTTATATTTGTAACACAAAATTGATCATTACTCAATATGATAATGATCTGAGGGTCCGTAATCGGGCATGCTTCAACAGTTTAAGGGAATAATTATTAAACGCGACTCAATATCTAAAGTGCTAGTGCACACAATAATAAAGAGAGAATTGAATTATATATAAATAGTGATTTATATACAAAACACCACCAAGTGTAAATAAATATATTAATTGAAAAGCAGCTAAAAAAAAAACCTTAATAGACTGTTTTTGAGTCTATATCTTCCTTGTAGTCTTCCAAAGTTAGGGGAGCGCAAGATGTTATATAACACAGATAAACACTTCGCTCACCAAACACAAAACAACAACAGAAAACTACTTGGTGCATAGGGGAAGGGGTAGCACAAGGACACACTATCTGTGTCTGAGCGCAAGATGTTCATAGCATTAACCTACAGCCCCTAACACTTTATTTGTCCTATAATTGGTTGCACTATGTGCTTGTTTATCTTTTTCAATATGATAATGTAATGTAAATAAATGTGGCGTAACTATGTTAATCAGCAGAAACAGAATGAGAAAAAAGTGAAATAACAGTAAAGTTGCAGAACTAATACCTTAATAGCAAACTTTTGGTCCATTGAGATAGAAGTTAGTGGACAGTGGTACAATTTTGATGGCTTTTTGCCCCTTTTAGGAATGATATGATATGAACTAAAACACTGGAATATATTAAAAATAATAAAATTGTATCAACTCCATTTCCTGATCTAAAATGCTTATATAATACATTTCAAACAGTTGAATCCCATAATAAGCAGACTCAATAACAATTGCTCCTTAATTATCTGTTATTTTGTTATTTTAAGCTTAAAGATGCTACAAATAATGTATTTGCATCACAGGGTTTGCCTCAATTATGTCACAAGAACAGTCATTTACTTTACTGGACAAGTGGATTAGTTGTTTATGACCACTAGTTTATTCCCATAATGCACGCGCTTTATACCCCATCCTAACACCAACAGGAGGACAACTATTGTGGGAGGACTCTACTTATAACCAAGGCTAGATTTATTGACGCTTGTGTTACATATTAATGGAAAAACATTAGAGTTGTTTATTGATAAAATTAGTGTACATAGATTTAGAAAGAAAAGACACAAAGAGATGTATTTGTATGCACTGTGTAATTTTATCTAAGTAGTGTTGCTCCATTAAAATGTATCGCAACCTACAACAAATCTGTACATTTTAAGGACCAATATAGCTACATAAAATATATAAATGGCTGAGAGGTAGGTATTACTTCAATCCTACAGGGAAGATCTAACAAAGTCCTGCATACAAGTCAGTATGAGCTTTTCTCCCCTTAGGAAGAAAGCTGTTTAGGAGCTGAAACATTTTCCTTGGTTTTATCATGGTTTGTATTGGGCAGTTATTTTTCAGGCTACATTTCATACACCTACTCCAAATATGAAAAGTATTTTATTTCCATATGCTGTGAACAAAATTCATCATTTTAATGCACCATGATTTTTTGTATTTTAGCATAGTGTTGGACAAATTCTGTACATGTGTTCATGAGTGTCTGGAATTTGATTTGTGAAATCATAGTTGTAATGTGTCTGTTTAAAGCAATTTACCTTGTGGTCTGAACAAACATTCTTCAGCAAAGTCTAGACAAGCTTATTAGTTTTAGCACAGTAGATGGAATGAAAGTAAAAACACAGATCATATATATAAAAAATAAAATATTTTATTTTTCATCTAGAAAAGTGCAAACATGTAACTTTTGGTCACACTTCTCAACAAATAATAAACTGTTGAAAAAAAGAACAGTCATGGTCAAAGGAAGAAACAAATGCTCCCCTGTTAAATGTTTAATGTCACACCCTGATACGTCATGATTCAGTGACACTGAACATTTAACAGGGGTTCTGTCTGGAAACCTTGGTCAGTGTCAGAATATCCACTCATTGGTTATTTGTTCATTAAAGGTCAGATAATACAATGATTCTAATACAATCAACGCTGCCTGATGACTCATTACATATAGAAGAGAACAACTCATATTTAACAAGCAGTCAGTTGACTGTCCCTCTCTGGAACTGAGCCGAATTTCCATTTGAATATCTATTTCATGCTTTGAATGCTGTCAGACAAGCATTAGAAACTACTTATCGAGAACCAAAAAAATAAAACAGGTTAACATCAAAAATATCAAAGCATTTTAAAAATGAAGAACAGGAACAACATTGTTTAAGTTAATTTAGATAACTGTACAAAAAATATATACATTATGTACAATAACAATAAAAAGCAAGGTTGCAGCACGCAAAACGACATACCGCAAACTTTCCAGTCTTGTAACAGACATAGTTTTGATTCCATTCATTAACTGTATTTAGGGGTTGCTAAAAGAGAGCTGTCCCAATAGGACAACTTTATTTAGCACCTTAAGGTAGCCAGGGTATAAACTCCAGCTGTCACTGACAGTGCCAGTTCATCATATATATAGAAATATTAAGAGCTTTTTTTCAGGTTGCATGACTGGGTGCAACATACATCACCACACTCAGTGAATTCTGCCAGATGACAGTGTGTTGGTGCATACAGTTTAATTACATTGCACCCAGCACAGCTGCTGTGGCCTGGTTCGTCTCATTTTCTTCAAACCAATGGCTGGGGTCATTCGACAATTAAGTCTTAGGAACAAAGACTTTCTTTTAAACAGACTTAAATATTTCTTGTGCTACACAATTATGTTTATCAATGAGATGCAAAGTCATTTCAAGTTAAAGAGTCTTTTAAGTGTGATTGTGTGGCTCTATGCCATGTCCCCATACATCTTCCTGTAGTATGTGGACTCGAAGATGTCATTGTCTCCTGGGCAGTTGTAGTGGCATGCACATGTCTTGATGAACATCATCCTCTTCTTCATGACCTCACCGTCGGGGCATTTGAACTCCACGGGAAGGGTGGCTGTTCTGTGAGGGGTACAGCATCTGCCATCAGTGCAGACCCCACAAAACTTGGCTCTGTAGGTTTTTACACTGGTGCAGCCAGAGAGCTCGAACTTGATAGGTTTAGAAATTTTAGGAGTACGGATGCACTTTTTTCCTTTCTGTAATAAAAAGAAAAACAAAACAGCTATATTAGTTTTTTTATACTTTGATGGTAGATGGGTAGAATGGATTTATACTAAAGAACGTATTATTATACAGCGCACTAACATTACATAGTGTTTTGAAGGATTTATTTATACTTCTACTTGCACAGCCTTACATAATGTAATAGCTGCCAATGCCATACGTCTTGTTCATATCAAAATAATAAACGTGTCTTTCTCATTTTAAAAGCATTGTTGTGATCTCTGAACCCTGACTTGTTAGCTTCTGTAAACTACACACTATTTACCTTAATGGTTTCCTCGAGGTCGGCTTCACACGGTCTGACCATGCAGAGTCTGCTCTGTTTTTCCAGCCTGCAATGCTCATTGTCATTGGTGACTCTGGTAGAGATGCCCATGCCACAAGTCTTTGAGCAAGCGCTCCATTCAGTGGTCTGCACCAGACAGTTAGCACGGATCAGTGAAGGGTCAGGACCATAGGTCTCTTCCAGTCTGAAAGCTGTGGAGGAAAATTAACAAAACATTAGATCCCAATTCAAAAGCACGTTACTGCTGTACTTCAGATGCACATTTACAGTAAGCGTAGCCTAGTTATTCAGGAACTATCCTTACATATACAAGATTAACTCTTGCATTAAATATATAGGGCACTGAACAATAAAGTGTTCAAAGTAGTATTAATCTCTACATATACTTAGTATAACACTGTGACACAGCATATGATTGGGGTTAAAATATGTACAAATAGCAACACATTTTGTACCACACATCTTTTACTTTTACATAGAGTGACTTTTCACTGAATTAAATGAAGCAGCCTTGCTATTCAGGTACAAAAAGCAACGTTTGGCTAAAGATCAGGAAGGACTTACCAGGCAGAGCAGGTCCAACCATGGTCTGTTCTTTGGGCTGATCGCAGACCCATTCCTCGCAGCACTTGCCGGACAGTTTCACCCTTCGTGGGAAGGGGCAGTCGGGACTGGGCAGAAGGATATCCACGCCACAGAGTGGGACACATCCCACACCCGCATCCAAACAGGTGCAGTGGTACTTGCAGCTGCTCTGGAAAGACTCTCCACTTCTATACACCATTCCTCCAAACACACAGGGGGCACCTTCTCTAGCTAAAAATAAACACATAACAACATTAGGATTCATATAAAAGTTAAAATAAACAGACCCACCTACTACTAGTTCTATATGAGGTCTAACAATGCTACAGGTATGCAAAAAATCTAAATAATATGTGCATGTAACATATTTAAAAACAGGCTAACTGTATGTTAACACGTCCATAATAGCCTACACTATAGCAATCATGACTATTAATGAATGGTGTGGTGTAAAAGGGTGAATTTATGACCTCCACACACATTTCATAATTATTTCTCCTGCACTCATATGTGACATACATACTATAACATTGATACCTATATAATACCTATTGATACCCACTTCCCTGCCAGTGTTGCTCTTGCCATAAAGCAGACTTACCAGTGCAAACTCCAATTTTCCTGTTGACCCTGGAGCCGAAGTCACAGAAGAGCCCTTTGTGTGGGTCACACATGTCTTTCTCAGTGCACAGCTCTCCCAGCTGCTTTGCGCAGACCTTGCAGCAGTCACAGCCATCCTGGACCAGGCTGACTCCAGGCTCACACTTGGGGGTCTTATGTGGGCACTGACATTCCCCACTGCACTGCTGGGCATCAGACACCTGCAACATGGAGAGAAGGCAAACAGTCAGGAGGGGGAACACAGCACTTCCAAAGCACTGAGCATACAGCACCTCAACTGACCACATTGAAAAGAAACCTTGAGTTTTACTCATACCCAAGTATTATGTATCTGAATTTATTCATTTATTCTAACTACCTTTTACCAGGAGAGACACATTGAAATGTACAGTGTAACATACAGGTAAGCATACAACTCGTTTTCTAGCTACCAAAGTCAGCAAAGGGTTTAAAAAGTGTAGTATGCTTACAATGTACTTTTTTTCATCTCGGGCAAAATAAGTACTTAATAAATCAGCACTTGAGAAAAATAATCGAAGTTATTCACATTTCAGATGATATCTCAATTCCTTTTAAATGTAAAAAAACAAACAAATGTGCAAAGACTCGGATCCTTATTAGAAACACAATGTACAATAGCTAATAAGTCTAGAGCAATCTCTGGGTGCAGATACAGTGGGAATAATAATGCAACTTACCCAGCAGAATAAAGCAAAGAGAAGCACAGTTGTCACTTTCGGCAGTCCCATTCCTGCAGACATTATTCAGCAGCAACTCAGTCTTCTGCAAAAGAAAATGTTCCTCTCTCTCTAGTTCTGATCTTTAGAAGATCTCGTTTGGGTTTCTGAAGCTCGTTCTTGTTTCTTCTTGCGTTGTTGCTTTTTCAAAAGTCTCAAGCCTCTTTCCTTTCCCTCCCCTCGTTGTTGTATTTGGTTCCTGTGTCGGGATGTGGAAGAGTTGTTGTGTGAGGAAAATACAGATCTGCAGCTCCTTTTATACCCTGCTGGCTGCTGAGACTCGCCAATGAGCTGAATGGAGTCCTACACAAGTAGGGACATTCCTCGCATTCCTCCCACCTTCCTGCCCCATCAGCTCACACCGGATTGAGCCTGACCCCTTGACACTCCACATTCCTCCTGTCTGAAAAAACTGGCACACTCCACAGCACAAAAAAGGCGCTGTGTCCCCACCATCAAATAGGATTTTCTCCTTTTATATCATTTTCACTCTGCCTTATATATCATTTGATGTGAAAAGGAGGATTCAGCTTTGTTTTTGTATGGCTAACCTCTGTTCCAGACTGCTTTACCATAACCCCTTTCATGTTACATTAATCATGTTAACACACCTTACTGTGAGATGTAACCACAAAGTAAAAAGAAAAATACGTTTGTTTCAGAAAAGCAGTCTGCATGAAGGGAAAGCCCCAGGAAATAAACTGAGTGGAAAGAATTTCAGTACATTTCGTCTTTAAATTGTGATGTGATGTTTGTTCAGGTTAATAGATTCATGATTTATAATACATGTTGTTAGAGCAACTTTTTAGACGTTTTCGAATTTAATTTGAAAATACACATCTTATCTGCCTGATGTAATATTACTTATCTTTCTATTCAATATATGCTCACTTTTTGCCTCGCGAGATCGCTCTAGATAGATATATAGCAAGCAGAGAGATATAGCAGAACGAGAGCGAGACGAGAGAAGAGCGAGAGCTAGATCTGATCGCGATGCTATATATCCTCCTAGGCGTCGCTGGTATATCGCTCTCGTCTCTCGCTATATCTATATCATGATCTTATTCGCTCTTCTGATAGATATCTCTATCATATGTCTCTCTACTCTCTCTATCTCTCTCTTCTCTCTCTTTATATGTTTGCACATATATTATATATATAGATATAATATATATATATATGGTGCGCAAAGAATATATATATGAGAGAGAGGAGAGGAGAGCTAAGGGATTCTGGGAATGACAGCTAAATTAGACTATATATAGATTATATATATATATCATTCTTATAGCATATTAAGTGAAGAAGCTTCAACATATTCCGATGTGTTGTGGTTGTGTGTGTGGTGTGGTGGTGTGTGGGGGTGGTGTGGTGTGTGTGTGGTGTGGTGGTAACTAATAGTAGTATAATGAGTAGTTATTATACATAGAGTAATAGTTATAATATATATACACATATAGAGTTAGAGTATATAGCATACACTAACACACACAGTTACCTTCTTACCCAATGTGATAGTACAGTATTCATATTCTTTTGAAAATACATGCTATTTTCAGGGAAACAAATAATAAGGTTAAAATTATCCAAAACATCAAAACATTATTCATAGCCATTAACCAGAAGGATTTTGTTGTATACATTAGTTTCATTTTAATCCTCTTTAAAGATCTCACTAAAGTTACATCAATTCCCAGTTTAAAGATAAAATAACAGTTTGCAATGGGTTGAGACAGAGCCCAGTTATATAAGCTCACATACTTTTCTATAAATAAAGTAATCTGGAGGATAAAAGAGGAGGAGAAAGTAATTGACCATGTTGAGTCTCTTCCCTGATAATATCACCAAATAGGTATGATGTCATGCACTACTCCGATTCATTAGGGTTACACAGGGATGTCACTGTTATGTAGCTGCGGGCCATTGATTGCCTGATAAACAGCTGTTCTTTAGCTGAAAGGAGGGAGTAGGGAAGCAGATATGTACAATGTTTGTGTAGATGGAACACACTGGTCTGGGTCCTGGTGATTACATCTGACTTTTCCCCACAGCAGATGCGCTATGCTACCTACTGCACTTGTTATTGGAAACATTTTTAGAGAAAGATAGGGTGCCTGTAATTTTAGGGGCAAGTAATATAAATTACAGTCAATGCTGCCTACAGTATTTAAGTTCTTTCATTCAACCATCTAAGTTTACTGGGTAATGCCAGATCGCCCAGAAATGCATATATCTGACATATTTCACTATTTGAAATTTTTTTATATAAGGAATACTTTCTTGTTAAAATAGCTCATTTTTGGCCATGCTTAGGTGAGATCTTCTCTGTAGGGGTTTTGCACACGCACAGCATTTCATAATATTTCATTCATTTGCAAGAACTTGTGGGTGTGCCTATATTCTTTTTTTTTTTTTACTGTTACCTTTCATTTTTATGATGAAATACAGACAGAAATACAGGTTTTTTTTTTTTTTTTACAGACACGCAAGAGTTAATGTGCACTAATCCTAACTTTCATGCAGGTGTTTATATAATGAATTCCTTCACCAGCACATATTTTTCTGGTAAAATGAGGAACTTAGCTTAGTTGGCAGCACAGTCATATTTACACAGCTATATACAGTACAGTAGGTTTATATCTTCTTCAATCACTGCAGTCAGTTTAGTTGAGTCTTGTAAAATGTACAGGTGTAGATCTACTGCATTCCTTCCCTTTGGTTTTTTTTAATTCTTGCTTTTTCCAAGTCATTTGATCAGGTATCAGACATACTGTACCTAAAAAAACTGGACTGAACTACAGGAAAGTGGCTAGACTTGAAGTGTTTGTGTACTTAAAGAAGGAATCTTGCACATTTTCAACTTTCAGTTACAGACATTTTCTTATTAGAGCAATTTGAAGGTCTGTGCCAGCCCTCAAAGCGGAAATCAAAAGCTCCCAGAGAAACATACCTAAGGAATGCAAAAGTTTAGCCAAAAGCTGTACGCAATGCACAGACAGAGGAAGTCTGGCCCTATATGGAGATTTGCACACTGAGCTATTTATCTGTGTGATAGCCCAAACACTTGCTGAAGTAGGTACTATTTCCAGCTCTCTTAAGGTTTTCACGAATGTCTAGAAAGATGTTATGTATATATTACCCCAGATTTCCTTTTAACATAACCCCTTCAGTACTAGAGGTGTCTGTAATGCCTTGTCTGTAAAACTCTCGAAAGCTTGTCCTAAAATATCAGTTGTGGGTGCAAAGAAAAAAGGTATTACCTAATGTTGTACATGTACAGTATATTTTGCACTTTTGCAAATGCACTAACATGGCTACTTCTAATTAATGAATCTAATGCCTCGCAAACAGCATGGCAGCCTTTTAAGGAATCACTTTTCAATTAGGAGTTTTTATTCCCCCTTTTTGATGGTTTCGTTTTTGGTTTGCTGTAGATATCAACTTGGAAAGAAGCACTGTAATGTACATTTTTAATGAAAAAATAACATGCACATTGTATACATATCATTTGTAAGTAATCAAAATATGCCATTCTGCTTGATGTGCTAGGATCTTCTTAGGTTTCCACCAGTATAATACTTGAGGTGTTACTGAGGCCTGGGTAAAGGTGCAGATTACTAATAAGAGGTTTATCCTGGAATTAAACCCCTTTTTTTATTTTTAAGACTATTCCCCAGTCTGAACAATAGCAACAGCCTACATTTAGAAGTGTGAGCTAACTACAACGATTGTAACAAAGAAAAACAATATGTATTTTTACAAGTGCTCCTAAAAATAACCGATAAAAGACAGATCCTCCCCTATTCTACTTTAGTCAGCAGCTAACAAACATTTTAGTTTTTGCTAACACAAAGGTGTGCTATTCAGAAAACGGGGCGATGTTTGAAGTTCTTATAATGACATTAGAATTCAGCTCCCAGTCACTATTACTGGCAGTTTGCGCTGTTTTCTAGACTGTCCCTGGCTCACTGAAAGTCATAAGCCACAGAAGCATTTTTGGTCTCATAAGACGGAATCAAAAACCAATTCCTTTTGACCATGGAATGTTTGTTCTTGTTCTATTTACTAGAAGTTGGTCTTGTTTCATATTTTACCAAAACATGTTTCTCTCATTCTATATTAATATAAACCTAATTTGCTTGGATTCTGCTGGGGTACATTTTGTATTTGAACACATTTGGCCTTAGGATATTTACTTGTACACAGTGCATACAGTATTTGCCTGGTAGCTGTGTGGGGCATTCTGTGGCATGGCCTTCATTTTTGCCTTTACACAAAATTCTATCCTCTGTATAAAGCTTCCCTTTTTCTGAGAACAGATTTCTAAAAAAAAAAAACCCCAACAGACATAGTTTTTAGTAATGCATATATACTGCCTTCAGTATATCGCTCCCATCATAAAAATCCTATGGGTTGCCCTAAGATTATGATGTTTTTCAAAATAGTATAAAGCCTTTGGCTTCGTGTGCACTGATGATACACAGTTGTTCACCATAGCACTGAAACAAACTAATTCCTTTTATGAATTATTCTGCTTTTGTATTTTCCAGGCAGCTTTCCAGTCATGGCTAGATGGGCTCATGGAATGTAATGAACGGCATGTGGTCTATGCAAATATGACGCTACAGCCAGTGACGCAGATGGGAAACCTGGTTTCATTTTGGAGAGCGAAGGCTACTGTGAACTGGGGCTTCCTATTTACCTACAGATGTCTGAGAAATGTAACAACTATGGATCTGGTCTCCAAACTGTCATATGACCGTATTATTTTAACTGCTTGTCGAGAAATACTCCCTGTCAGACCGTTTTGACATGGAGATGTGAAAAAGTAACTGTGAAAACCATATATCTCTGTATGAGGATCATTGTAAACATAGGGATTCCCTCCAACTTTCTGAGATATCCCTTGTTTATACAGTCAACTATTGCTTTAACACATTTACTTTTACAAAAAAGACATCAACCCGGATGTAACTAAGCATTATTTTATTCTCTTCTATGCAACAACTGGATTCCATGTCTAGGTATGTTTCTTTTATTGTAATAATAATATTAATGATAGACTAAAAAACAGTTTTCGCGTGCAAAAGCTTCAGCAATGCTATGTTGGTAAAATAGAAACCTTATACAATCTTTACCATGTAGTTGCCACAGGGGGGAGTATGGGCTTATAAAGATCTACTACCAGGAAACGAAAACCAGCCTGTTGCATTTCAGGTAAACAAGCACATCTGGGAAGAGCTAATAGAACCTGGTGCTCTTCCATTTCTTTCCTGTGATTGATTAATACTTGAAGAACATGGGCACAATCGGTTTGAATCATGTGCGTATTCTGTGGGGTAATACACGCATGTTATTGGAATCAGGTTCACAGGTTACAATACGGTATAGATTATTTTTGAATACAAATATACATATCAAACGGAAATCATATACGTATTCTACTTAAACCATAAAACTTATGACGACACCTCATTGTTTATCTGGTGTTTCAAACAGTCTAATGCCACTGCATCAAATCTCAAACCAAGAGCATTTACAATGCAATAGCACATGATCTAGGTATCACTGATATTGCTCGGGGAGAAGGAATGGCTCAGTGTGTAAAGATGTTGACTCTGTCATACTGTAAGACCCTACAACAGTTCACTTCCTGGTGTCAGCTCCTTGTGACTTTGGGTAAGTCACTTTACCTCCCTGTGCCTCACTGAAAAGATAGATTGGAAACTCCTCTTGGCAGGGACTGTGTCTGTGATAAATTCTATGTACTACGTACTATACTGTAATTGTGAATGCAAACATGACTGCTACTAATTGAGCCAGCTGTGCTGAAGTAAGGATATCCTGAAAACCTGGTCTGTTTGCGACCCTTGAGGACTGGAGTTTTGCAGGCCTGCATAGGAGAAAAGCGCTATATGAAATAAAGTTATTAATATGTCAATAGTTTTCAATTTGTGTTCCACAGAATGTAGGGGGTCCATAGAATGTAACCAGGGCTTTCATGAGAGTACATTTACTAACAAATCTGATATCCTTTTTCATCAACACCCAATCATTTTATCATGCCATATTGTTAAATTGAATTAAATTGGGTTATTACATGATATCCAGAAATGTTATAAAAAATATATGTAACGGGTCCCCCCCCCCCCACCAATCGCAGATAGGGCCCCCTAGGGAAATACTACTCTGGTTACACATGGCTATAGTGTGGTGCACCTGCTGGCTTACAGGACTCCTGAGTCTCCCGCTTGATGGTATTATGGGGAATAGCATCAGGACTAGCTTATGAGGTAATGCTGAGTTATACTCACTCATGGTACAGCGCCTCCATCTCTTCCAGACCCCCAGCGTAGTAGGGTGGAGTCGCTGAAAGAGAACCTCTATGTGCACCTTCTTCCCAAGTGACTCCACACACAGGACAGAAGCGTTCTTTCTCTTTGGCATCCTTTATTAACAGCAGACATGGACAGCCGCCCATCATAGTGGCTGGTCGTCTAGCCACTCATCTCAGGTTTCCAACCCAAAGGAAGTCCCTTACCATACACTCCCAGTCAAGGGCACTGAAAGCAGGTCTAGCTCTTCCCTTACTCCCTAATGAAGTAAGAGGTATAGTCTTCCACACCACTCCCTAATGGGAGGGCCACAAAGACTGCCAGAGCCCTGACAGGTTGCTAGATAGACTCACCTCACTCAGATGGTGAGGCACACACACTAAATAAAGGAAGTTCTGCATATTATATAGCTTCAATAGGCACCACCCCTGTGTCACTGTTAGTGGACACAGAGCCTTATGTTACTTCCTTCACTGAATAATACACAGCATACTGTATGAAGTGAAGGCAAACCCCATGATTACTCCTCGGAACCTGTCCATTAACAGGGATTATTGCACAGGAGGAGAAAGACATGTAACCCCAAAATTACACAGGGCTACATATATAATATAGAAACCATGTTAGCTTATTTAGAAATGTGTAAGCCCTCTGATAACAATATTATTTGTATGTACCAAGGATGTTATGAACAAAGATAATGTTACAGTACCTTTCTGTTGAAATTACCAATATCTGGCACCTCGCAATTCTGAAACACAATTGGCATGCCTGAGTGTGGCCTTGGCTCAGAGCTTCTGAAATGTAAGGTAAACCACTTCAAATGGTGCAATACAACCATGGGATATAGGCAGTTTGTAAAAGAAAGTTGCCAGCTTTACTAAAGTTGAAGCATGTAAAAACCACCTCTTTTGTTGAGTCATTAACACATCACTTATGCTGTGTTTCAAAGTTACTTACTCTTCTTCTTTCCACGGATAATCTACCTCATCTATACAAATCGATAATACATTATGTAACCCCTCTCCTTTCAGTCTTAAAAGGAGTGTGTTGCACAGGTGAATGTACAGTATATGTGCAGGTGTTGTGCACTGGACTCTCTTTACCTGGCTCTCATAGGCTTGTGTCCGGCTGGCTGGGTGTGTAAGCCTTGAGGTAAAATGTAGAGATGATGACAGGCCACCAGAAACTTTTATACAATCAGGACAAGCTTTATTCACTTCCCTGGATCCTATACATTGGTCCAGGAAGGTCCACATGGCTTGGTCATCTTACAATGTACCTCCTCAGTGGGAGGAACACACCCACTCTCTTAAATATCAGAAGATGGTACAGACTCCTAGGGACTACTTTTTGGGGGTGCTTCCTTTCAGGATTCCCCATAATCCTGCACGGTGCCCTTCAAGTCTCTATACATGGTGCCTGCAGTGCCTTTGCGTGGACTTATGGAACAGGCAAGCCCAACGTGGTACATGCCACTGTGGAATCACTATTAAGGGTTATATTAAGGGGATACCCATGCACTGTCCCCCAGTATCACTGGTACTCTAGATAGTGGCCCTACCACTAAGAGGGGCATTTTCCTGATATAGAAAATAATAAAAGATGACTTCATAGACTTACACAAGTTACACATGAAACATACACAAAATGAGACCTCCACCTTCTGTGTGAAGGTATAGATCAGGGGTGCTCAACTCCAGTCCTCAAGGGCCACCAAGAGGCCAGGTATTAAGGATATCCCTGCTTCAGCACAGGTGGCTCAATCAGTGACTCAGTCGTTTGATTGGAGCTACCTGTGCTGAAGCAGGGATATCCTTAATACCTGACCTGTTGGTGGCCCTTGAGGACTGGAGTTGAGCACTCCTGGAATATATCTACCTAGTATACATGTTAGTAGTAGGAATAATGGAGGAGAGATATCAAGACAAATTTGGAGCAAAATTGATGTAAATTGCATCATTTTCATCTTATGTCAATGTATGAAGATATTTGCTGCAATTCAGGCACCGTGTGTGTCAGCTTAAGATTTAGGGAATGTCAATTGGAGGAGTTAGGGAGGAGTTACAAGACAGATTATATTGAGATATATCACATTTGTCATATCTGTGTGTCCTGGAACAGGATTGTATTTTTTCTGTGTATTTCTTTCTGCTCTCAGAAAGCTGCCAGCTCTCCCCAGTGAAAGTTGCATGTTTCCCTGTTCTGAAGCAGCCAGTGCTGCTGTGTAGTGGCAACATTCTTGCTATAATATAACCTTTCCACAAGCTACCAGCCAGTTACCTTGGCAACCTCTCACTGCTCATAGCTTGAGTTGGCTTAGCCCTCTCCCCTGTCTTTCCACGTTTATTAGTATGCACCTTGACTTGTTCCTGTCTGGAAAGGAAACTGTGCTTTCTCTTATCATCAGCAGACACGGTGAGAAGATACATCTTCCACTGCTCTCTTAGAAAAGGATTCCTTTTTACCTTCCCCTCAGAAGAGACACTTCCTACCACAAAACTACATGCAAGTGCTTTTATATTTCTGTTAACCCCAACCAATAAAGTTGAAGAAAATAGAAGGACTTTGTGTGCTTTTAAAGGTGATGAGTTTATGCTACATGACCCTACTCACATATTACAAGTGAGCTTGGGTCCAGAATAGTAGAAAGGACAGCTACTTAGGGATTCAGTTCAGAAAGCTCCAGTTTGAGGCAAGCTACAGTACAACAGCTTTCTGGAAGATCAGATAATGAATTACAGCTGCAGACTGCTTTCTACACAACTGCAGCCACAGCTACACAGTGAGGTACAGCTATCACACCAACCCCTGCACTATGTCCCCATGGCTAGTGCTACCAAGGGCCACGCCACCGGACATCTGCCAGGACACGGGTCACAGTCACGGATACCTGTAAGTACAGCTATCGCTGACCGCTGCAGGACACCGACCGGCGCCATCTGAGATAGTCATCCATCGCTGACGGAGGTAACAGACCGTACGCCACACGCACTGGCTAAAGACCTACATACACCGCAGCATGGCAAAACTCAGACCCTCACCAGACGCCGCGCATGAGAGGGGCAACTCAAACATCACGCAAGAGAGTGACAGCTCAGATGCTGAGACCCCTACACAACTGCAACAGACGCAAGAAGGTGCCAGGCCTAAGTGGACAGTTACACTTACGCAAAAGGCCCACGAGAAATATGAAGCTGACATTGATGAGAGAAAGCCTGGTAAAAAACTGGACTTGAAATGTGTAATGTTGCAAGTATTGGCAATTATGATAAGCAGCTCAGGCAGGCAATAACTCAATTAACAACAAATGGAGAAAAAACGAAGCACCAAGTCCAGCTGTGAATACAGCAATAACACCAACAGGGATACGTACCAAAAATAAGCTGTTTAATTGGATCAGAACAAAGTAACAAACACACCTAAGGCGTTTCGGACTCTACAGTCCTGTTACAAGGTGATTAAAGGAATGTAGAGGACGAAAATGCGTAGGTGTGTTTGTTACTTTGTTCTGATCCAATTAAACAGCTTATTTTTGGTACGTATCCCTGTTGGTGTTATTGCTGTATTCACAGCTGGACTTGGTGCTTCGTTTTTTCTCCATTTGTTCTACATCAAGAGTACCCTTCACGGATGCACATTCAACCCTGGGACATTGGAATACACTGGACTTGCTGCCTATAGTGGATGAAGATTCCCAAGTGAGTTCGTTCCATATTGTCCATATCATTGTGTCAGTCTTAGGATGTTTCATCTACCGGTCACCTGCTGGTGTCACTGATATTTTCCTTACTACCTGGTTTGTGGGATTGTCATTACCGGGCTGCATCCTAGAGACACTTTATATATTCATTAAAGGGTTGTCTTCCATTTCATATACCTATTTTTGGCTTTAAGTATTGTCTTGAGAGCACCACACACATCTTTTTCTTATAATAACTCAATTAAGGCATAACCACTCGTGCTACCGAGTGCTGTCAGAGACATATATCACCTATTTGACCAGGAGTATTAACAGGAAAAGCCTGCAAGAACGGGACTTATAGAATAATATTGACCTGACACGCGAGAGCCACGTGCGGACCGCCATCACGGAAGCCGAAAGTAGAAGAAAGGACCTTGCAGCACAGTGCTCCAGCGCATCCAGGCATTCATCAAGGTCAAATCAGCGAGATCTAATGCATCTAGTGCAAGCGCAAAAGATACCAAGGCACGAGCCACTGCAGAGCTTGCACATGCTAGGGCCGAATATGGTCGGAAAGAGGCAGCCATAAGGTTAGAGAGAGTGCGCATAGACGAGGAGGAGCAGACAGCCACAGCCGCCGCCGCAGCAACTACAGCCGCCACACCCACTGCGCATAGGAAGGTCGAATTGGACACAGACTTAGAAGCCCTAAGTAAGGAAGAGGGCGCCACCGCCACCACAGCCCAAGCCGAAATCTTAAAAGGATGGTGGGGAGTGATCATACAGTCAGATAGCCTCAGAGGATCCAGCCCAATGCACTAAAGCCTATGTGAGGAGCCTTCCCAGTGTAAACACCAGCACACCACCTCTACATGATGAGGATATCACAGATACCCAATCCCTGCAAAGTCTACGAGGAGAAGATGCTGTTTTGTTGAAGCCATACACTGCCCGGGATAGCTACAGCCACAACAGTGAACCACAAGCCCACACGCATATGGATGCACTACAACAGGCTCACAACCCAGTTACGCCCACACAGAGAAACACAGCTCCCCACACTAACCAATAGTCATCGCACATCCACACCAAGGAAAAGGTGACTTCAAGGTCCCTCCCGGCAACCACTGTTGCACCAAACGCACAGTCCGTACATACTGTAGGTCATAAACTCACTGTTTACCCCATTCGACCTTACAATCCAATTCTGCAAACATAAACTGTGAACAGGGCACCATACCAGGATGCGACCGACCAGATCCTCAACAAGACCATCACAGTGATGCATAAGGCCTAACAGACATGGGCAAGTACATGATACGGCGTGATATGGTGCAAACAGTACTTATCCAACTTCGGCGACCGCCCTGAGAATGACAAAATATGGAAGTCCATATTCAAGGACGCAATCAAGAGTCTGGGCTTCTCTGCAAGGGAAGAATTCAACTTGCTAACCAAATGGCTGGGGAAAGAATCTGCAGAGCATGTGAAGAGGCTCAGGGCTACAAACGTAAACCACCCCAAGTAGGTCTTAACTTAGTATGGGAGAGGCTAGAGGAGTGCTATGGTAGCTCCGAAGCAGTCGAAGATGCACTCTTCAAGAGAGTCGCCAACTTCCCCAGAATCACGGTCAAAGACTATTCAAAGTTATGAGAGCTCATGGAGTGAAACCTATCCTGGAGGAGCTACCTTACAACTTCCAAGAAAGATTTTGAAAGGTTCAAAATACAAAAGGGAGAAGAAAGTCGCCTCCCCCTTTTCATTCTTCTTGAGCTTTATTCGCGAAGCAGCCAGAACAAAAAATTATCCCAGCTTCATCCTAGGTAAACCAACCACACTCAGTGCAAGCAACCTAAAGAATGAGGGACCAATGACAAGATACAGTAGCATCATAAAGTCTATCTCGGTCCACAGGACAGATGTGTCTTCTAAACATCTACACGCCCAAATCATTTTAACACACCAAGCAGGGAGACTAGGGACCCAAACAGGGAATGCCCCATACACAAGAAGCCACACTCACTTAACAGGTGTTTTGGGTTTATGATGAAGCCCATAGCGGAACACAAGAATCTCCTCAGAGAATTTAGAGTTTGCTTCAGGTGCTGTGCTTCCATAAATCATCTATTCAAAGACTGTAAAGAAGCCATCAAATGTACAGTGTGCACCAGTGACAAGCATCTCTACATCCAGAGGTGCTGACACTTGACCAACTCAACAACCCTTCCCCCATGGCAAAGCATGGCGGGGAGGAAGGAGAAGAGAAGTCAATATCTGTCACATCCCAGTGCACCGAGGTTTGCAGTGAAGGACGTGACCAAAGGTCCTGCTCCAAAATATGCCTAATAGAAGTATACCCCAAGGGACAACCTGAGAGGGCTATTAGGATGTACGCAATCATTGATGATCAAAGAAACAGATCATTAGTGAAGTCAGAGTTCTTTAGCTTGTTTAACTCAAAAGACAATGACTCACCCTACATACTCAGAACCTGCGTAGGACTTACTGAGACAACAGGGAGGAGTGAAAATTGCTATAGCATACATTCCGTAGACGGCAGAGTAAAGATACATCTCCCTACACTCATAGAGTGCAATCACATGGCGGCAAACAGGAACGAGATTCCCACACCAGACGTGGCACATCATCACCCACACCTTGGGGAAATAGCTGACCGCATCCCGCCGATAGAACAAGATGCCAAGATTTTGCTACTGCTCGGCAGGAACATCCTGAGACTGCACAAAATCCGTGAACAGCGCAATGGACCCCACAACGCCCCATTTGCCCAAAGACTTGACTTAGGAAGGGTGATAGTGGGCAATGTATGCATTGGCAAAGGGCACAAACCAGACTACGTTGAAGCCCGCAGAACAAATATAATGGAACGTGGACACACATCCCTCTTCAAACCATGAACCAACTTCACCAAAGGAAGAGAACGATCTCCTGAAGGTGATCGACAAAGAGATTGTCCAAGATAAAACAAACAATTGGACAACTCCGCCTCCACTCCATCCACCCAGTGGACATCTCCTAACCAAAGAAAAGAGAGTTGAGAAATTGGTTCTTTTTATGCTTGATTGTTGCTGGTGTCACTGGAGACCAGGTTTATCAACACCTTTTTATACCAGGCTCATTGATTGAGCAAAGCAAGGAGGTAAAATAAATTGCAATTTATTTCAGGAAAAGACATACACACAATGTAACACAATTTACAGGGTTAACACACTTACTGGGAATGGGGCTAACGAATAAATCTATCCTCTAAACGAAATTCACAAAAATGATCTCTGTAGGAGCCTTTTTCCTTGACCGGTAGGTACTCACAAAAGTTCTGGAACTGATTTCAGCATGCAATGCCAGCCGCGACCTCTACGTTCTCAAAAGCAGGACTTAGAAACTTTTCTGAGTTGAAAATCCTTGAAGCCGGCTCGCGTATATTTAGTACAGAGCATCTTTGAATTTCCCGCTGATGGTTTGGCGCTTGGAATCTGCCATTCTCATTGGTTGCATGGCTCCTTATGGGTTTCAGTGTCCCATTCACAAATCTTTACAGCCTAACAGAGCGTGGGAATTCTCCTGCCAGCCAATCTCCGATTTGCCGGTATTGTAAAGCCGGTAAGCACCTTTTCTCAGTCTGTCAAGGACATGTGCCAACCTGACACCTCTGACTCTTTGCATACTGAGTCCACTCGCTGTTCAGGCTCCACAGTGTCTGGGGTTGGGCAAATGGTGACTGGATAGCCCTGTGTTAGCCCAATATGTGGGTACTCAAGCAGAACTGCAGTACCCCTCCTGTTCTGACACCTTGGCATCCCTGAGGCTTTCAAGTCAGGACTCTGCATAGACCCATAGGCACCAAACTTGGTAGCCATCTGGTCTCTTGGAATCCATGACTTGGAAACCCCACAGTTCATTCACAGGTGATCAGTACATATACATATTAAATATAACTCTTTAATAAAATATACTGTGTCCTGTCTTATGTGTGTAACAGATTTTCTGGCCTAGCCTGACCCACCCAATCTAACATTGGCCCCTGTGGTCTAACCAGTCCCCATTACAGTGTAGTGTCTGGTGGTGCACCTGTTGGCAACAGAACTCCTGAGTCTCCCGTATGATGTTGTGTGGGGATTGCCAACCCAGACAGGCAGCTGAGGTAGTGTGCATGAGTCCTACCTACATCCAGTGCAGCGCCTCCACCTCATCAGGATACCAGCGTCCGCTTGTGGATGGTCCTGGTGAGGAACTCCTCTGTGGTGCACTCCTCTGTGTAATCACTCCACACTTACACACGAGGGTATACTTGAACAGAGTCATCTTTATTGATGTACGGTGGGCCAGCTGCCCGTCACAATGGATTCTCTTAGCCTTCCATTGTTCACCGTACTTCCCTTTAAAAGGTATCTCTTCCCTTAATTGGTGGATTCCCTATCCCCGTAGGGATATCTTCCGTGTGACCAGGTTCCTGGTCCCAGCTCCGTAATCTGTCCTTTCAACAGCTTATCACTCCTCCTCTATAACTCAGCAACCACTAACTTTTGCACAGTGCTGTGCCTTATGTATCCTCTGGGGGCTGACACAACTCTGACATCACTAACCATGGATTCAGAGCATGTGACCACTCCCAACCATACATAGGGCACCTCACCAGGGTGTGAGGGCAAACCTCCATAATTACTGCTGGCATGCCCACAACTTACCAGGCCTTACTGTCAGCAGCAGAGATGACTGTTAGCCATTTTACAGCATGGCTACATTCTCCCACTGGTGAATCCCACCGTCCCCGGCTGGGACCTACATTTGAAGTACCTTTCTTCAGGAAGCACTGTAAAATGAAAAACACACTCACATAATTATTTCAACATTACAGTTGGCATGATAAACACCTTGCGCCAAGCGCGCCCCGACCAGCAGCCACGAACTCGCGCAACAGATATCCTGTACCTCCTAATAATAGTGTCGGGGGTCAGGTTTCTTAACCTCCCGACCCCCCATGTCTAGGACAGTGATACTATAATTCCGTGGCAACCCCCTCTCAGGCCGGTACACTACCTTGTGTTTGAACAAATTCCTGCCAATGCTCCAAACCCTCATTAGGTGATCTATTCTCTCTTCAGCCCGGCTGCCTGTAATGGCACCTCCTTTGTTGACCATGTATTCTTCAATGGTCTCCCTTAACCATCTATCCCTATTTTCCTCAATTTCCTCCATGAGGGGTTCTGGGACATATGGGTACTCCAGGCCATGAGAAATGTTATACTTGGCTGCAATAGCCCTCTCAGCCCTGCTGATCCGAGTCAACTCTGCGTTCCCTGCCCTCCCTGGCAGCACCCATGACAGGGGTTCGTCTGGGTCCACAGGGTCAGACAATATCTCTGGCCCCATAGGTTCTATATTATGCTGGCATATTTGACCCCACCGTTCCTGCATCTCCCTCTTCTTCTGGGCCGGTGTAAATTCCCCTACCGCCCACCAATAATCCACCACGTCCTCTTTTTGTAACAAGAACCGCGTGCGGTCCATCCACCCCACATATCCCTCGAATAAGGGGGCCCACCATCGGGTCTCCTGAAGTCCTTCGGATCCCCACTCTAGCGAATCTCATCACCTCTATGCTGACGACACACAAATATACTTTTAAACACCCGACTTTACACCTGCTATACAGACCAAAGTTTCTGAATGTCTCTCTGCTATATCATCCTGGATGGCCCTCCGTCGCCTTAAACTCAACATGGCTAAAACAGAGCTCCTCATACTTCCTCCCAAACCTGGCCCTACTACCTCCTTCCACATTACTGTTGGAACTACAATCATTCACCCAGTAGCCCAAGCACGCTGCCTAGGGGTCACACTCGACTCCTCTCTCACATTCACCCCTCACATTCAAAACATTTCTAAAACTTGTCGCTTTTTCCTCTGCAATATAACAAAGATACGCCCTTTCCTCTGTTGCTCGACTGCTAAAACTCTGACTCAGGCCCTCATTCTCTCCCGTCTTGATTACTGTAACCTCCTGCTGTCTGGCCTTCCTGCCTCTCACCTGTCTCCCCTACAATCTATCCTAAATGCTGCTGCCAGAATCACTCTACTCTTTCCTAGATCTGTCTCAGCATCTCCCCTCATGAAATCCCTCTCCTGGCTTCCAATCAAATCCCGCATCTCACACTCCATTCTTCTCCTCACTTTTAAAGCTTTACACTCTTCTGCCCCTCCTTACATCTCAGCCCTAATTTCTCGCTATGCACCATCCCAACTCTTGCGTTCTGCTCAAGGATGTCTTCTTTCTACCCCCTTTTTATCTAAAGCCCTCTCCCGCCTTAAACCTTTTTCACTGACTGCCCCACACCTCTGGAATGCCCTTCCCCACAGTACCCGACTAGCACCTTCTCTATCCACCTTTAAGACCCACCTTAAGACACACTTGCTTAAAGAAGCATACGAATAGCACTGTGATTCATTACCTCCCAGCCCCACTCCCTCCTCTTTCCCTTTCTCCTGTGCTTCTTGGAATGCTCGATCCTTTCTAAACAAGGTACTCTATGTGCATGACTTCTTTCTCTCTCACTTTCTGACTCCTATTTGCTATTATGAGACCTGGCTCACTCAGGCTGACTTGTCTGGAAGCTGCCTCTCCTATGGTGGCTTTCACCTTCTCCACAATCCGCGACTGCTGGCAGGGGTGGGGCGAGGCGTGGGGGCTCCTGCTCTCCTCTCTCGGTTGTTAACGAAACCTCATATTCCTCACTCTCTGCTTTTCCAATCCTTGAGGCCTCACACTGTCCGTTTTCTCTCATTTTCCTGTTCATGTGGCAGGTCCATCATCACCCAACCTAAATCTACTCATCCACCCCTGCCTTTTCTCTCTCACTTTGAACATTGCCTCTCTTCTTCCTGTCCTCAGACTCCACTGTTTTTCCTGGGGACTTCAATGCCACTGGATGCCCCCTCTCCTTGGGCTTCCCGTTTCTTTCTCTAACCTTTTTTTGGCCTTCAACAGTGGACTGCCGCCAGCACACACAAGGATGGCCACTACTTAGACCTGGTTTCACTAAGAACTCTTCTCTCCTCTGATTCTCGCCATTTCCCTTTTCCTCTCACTGACCATCATCTCATCTCTATTCTCTCTATCTCGCTTCTCCCATTCTCCACCTCCATCTAACACCCGGTTCTGCAGAAACCTGCGCTCTATTCACTTACCTGACTTTAGTCCACTTTACGCTCCTCCCCTCTCCTCTCCCAGCTCGCTACAGGAACCCGACAACCTGGTCAGGAACTACAACTCTGTTTGTCCTCCTCTCTTGATCTACATGCCCCAACTTTCTCTGCCGCACTCGCCTTCTAACCCTAGACCCTGGTAAATTGCCACACATGCATGCTGCTTCCTCCACTCGTTCCTCTGAAAGTCTCTGGAGAAGTCTCACACTTCGCAGACTTCCTTCACTACAAATTTATGCTATCCTGTTTCAACCTTGCCCTCTCGCAGCTAAACAAGCCTTCTTTTCTGCACTAATCAACATGCACAAGTCTAAAACCCACGCCGGACTCGTTCTCTCTCTTTGATACTTACTCAAACCACCCTCAGATGCTCTCCCCCCCCTTCTCCATCTCCGCTCAGGACTTTGCTGACATTTTAAGGAAAAGGTGGGGATCCATACGTCAGAACATCCCCTCTGTTTCTTTTCCCATCCTACACCCTCTTCCTAACTCTCCTCCTGCCTTCCTGACTCTTTTCCACGTCTCAGAGAGGATGTGTCACGTGTTGTTCGCCATCCTCATCCCCTACCACTTCCCTCTTACCCCATCCTCCCATTTACTAAAACTCTTGGCTCCTACTATATCCCTACGCTCACACACAGTTTAACTCCTCCTTCTGCTCTGGAACCTTTCCATCCTCCTTCAAACATGCAACACGTCATACCATTTACTCAAAAACAGCAAGCTTGACCCACCTGTCTTCTATAAATATCGACCTGTCTCCCTCCTGCCTTTTGCCTCTAAACCCTGAACGTCTTGTATTCTCTCGATGCTCCATTTCTCCACACCTATTTCTCCTAGGACCCTACTATATTGTGCTTCCGCACGCTCACTCCACGGAAACAGCCCTACTAAAATATCTGAAGACTCCATGCTGAAAAGGAAAGAAGTCATTACACTTGCTCATATACTCGACCTCTCTGCCAGCTTTGATACTGTGGATCACACTCTTCTCCTTCACATTCTCCATACTCTTGGTATTCGGAACAAAGCTATATCCTGGATCTCATCCTACCTCTCCCATCGTACTTTCAGGTCTTCTTCTGCTACCACCTCTCTCCTCTATTGATCTCTTGGGGGGGACCCTAGGGCTCTGTCCTGGGACCTCTTCCTTTTCTTGTACACCACTCTACTCTAGGGGTCCTAATAACATATTTTGGGTTTAAATATCACCTTATGCTGACGACACACAAATATACTTTTAAACACCCGACTTTTACACTGCGTATACAGACCAAGTTTCTGAATGTCTTCTGCTAATCATCCTGGATGGCCCTCCGTCGCCTTAAAACTCAACATGGTAAAAACAGAGTCCTCATACTTCTCCCAAACCTGGCCCTACTACACCTTCCACATTACTGTTGGAACTACAATCATTCACCCAGTAGCCCAAGCACGCTGCCTAGGGGTCAACTCGACTCCTTCTCACATTACCACTCACATTCAAAACATTTCTAAAAACTTGTCGCTTTTTCCTCTGCAATATAACAAAGATACGCCTTCCTGTTGCTCGACTGCTAAAACTCTGACTCAGGCCCTCATTCCTCCGTCTTGATACTGTAACTCTGCTGTCTGGCCTTCCTGCCTCCACCTGTCTCCCCTACAATACTATCTAAATGCATGCTGCCAGAATCACTCTACTCTTCTAGATCTGTCTCAGCATCTCCCCTCATGAAATCCCTCTCCTGGCTTCCAATCAAATCCCGCATCTCACACTCCATTCCTCTCATTTAAAGCTTTACACTCTTCTGCCCCTCCTTACATCTTCAGCCCTAATTTCTCGCTATGCACCATCCAAATCTTGCGTTCTGCTCAAGGAGTCTTCTTTCTAGCCCCTTTTCTCTAAAGCCCTCTCCCGCCTTAAACCTTTTCACTGACTGCCCCACACCTCTGGAATGCCCTTCCCCACAGTACCCGACTAGCACCTTCTATACAACCTCTAGACCAGATGGCATAAATTCATGAATTGTAATGCAGTATATATATATATATACTGTGCAGTATTGCAGCCAGCGGGAATAAAATGCTTCAATCCCTGCCTGGAAAATAACGCAATGCACTCGGGCAGAAAACAGTCACAAACCTCAATACACCCGAGTATACCCGAATTCGTGGGACTAGCCGAGCTCGAAAAAAGTGTGTCGCCAGTGTATGATCCCATGCTTTCTAACCTGCATATTTTAACCCCCCACCCCTTTACAACTTATTCACTGCTGTCTCTCCCAAAACTGACTGCACAATACACTGAAACCCTGAACTGACTCTAGCATTGCAATACAGCTAAACATTTGACAAGGAACAGGCACACCCCTGCTGTTAGTCTGCTCACACTCACTCTGCTCACAACAGCTCCTTGCAGCACTGCCTACCTCTAGCATATGAACCTGCTATGTATTTTAACTTTTTTCTTTCTCCTGGCCTCATGGAGATGTTACTCCCTCTATCCACTACAAACTCCTCCATCCTGGCCCACACCCAACATCACCATACACCACGGACTACTCAAAAAACTTGCACTATCTACTGAATGTTGGTGGAGAACTCTAAAAACCAGCACACCAACCACTGCTCACTCAAATGGCAAACACCACAAACTACAACTTGCAAACAACTAACCAAATTTCTACTCATACTATTACTCTCTTTAGCAGGTGATATTGAACCTAACCCAGGTCCTCCCATTTCAGCTCTGTCCCATGCCCCTGAGAATTCCACCTTTAAATTCCAAAAAGGGCTATCTGTCGCCCATATAAACATCCGGAGCCTGCTGCCCAAACTGGATGAACTAAGGGCATGGTGCCTTATGCATAAACCCAAAGCCTTCGTTCTTACAGAAACATGGCTATCCCCTAAAACCCCTGATGCTAATATTGCCATTCAGGGATACTCCATTTTTAGGAGAGATAGGTCAAAGAGAGGAGGAGGGGTGTTATTTTATATTGCAGACACATTACAATTTACACTGTTAAATTGCCCACCAAGACCACCCTCTTTTGAAATTCTAGTTGGCAAAATCTGCCTCCCCTTTTCTAAGCCCATCTTGCTTGCTGGCATCTTACGCCCCCCTAAAGCCCCTCTACAATCCTTGACTGATATCACCCAATTTCTTGGCTCCATTTCCTCTCTGAATGAGAAGAGTGAGCTGCTAGTTCTTGGGGATTTCAACTTCAACTGGCTTGACCCTAAAAACCACAAAATCCAGATACAACTCAAGTCACTTAACCTATCGCAACTCATTTCCCAACCCATACAGATAAACCTGAAATCGCATAACCATTCCTTGCTAGACTGGATTCTCTCCTCAAACCCCAGCAGAATCCAATCCTCTGGCATCCTTCCTGATATTTTCAGTGACCATGCAATAGTGTACTGTGTAAGGAAAATTAAACCGCCCAAATCAAGCCCTAAAGTTCTCCTCACTAGAACATTTAAAAACTTTAACCCACAACAGTTTCTGGATGACCTTACCAACTGCCCATGGCACAGAATCGATTTAATTCCCGACCCTGATTCTGCGCTCGACTATTTCCAATCCGAGTTCTTAAAACTCTGCGATACCCATGCTCCACTATGCAAAATAAGGGTACCTTCCATGGGTTACACCTGACCTTATAGCACTCTACCAGTTCAGGTATGCTTTGTGGAAAAGCTACAAAGTAACTGGCACTACCAAGGATCTCAATCACTACAGATGCATGCGGAACATGTGCACAAGGCAAACAAGGTATGCAAAAGCACAATATTACTCTGACAATCTCCACCAGAATACATCAAACCCAGCTAACTTCTGGAAGGTTATCAACAATATATTCCAGCCTCCTAACCATCAACAACCAAGTAATATCACTAAGGGGGATATTACTCTGACAAACCCCACTGACATTGCAAATGCATTCAATGATTACTTTGTGGGGTGTGCCACTAACTTATTAGGGAAACGCAGCACAAACCCCAAACATGAATCTCATCCTGGGAGTACCCCTACAGTCCCACCCCCTCCCAACACTGCCCACAATTTTCAATTTGGCCCAGTATCTGAAGAGGAGATTATACAAGCGCTCCTCAAACTAAAACCAAGCAGCCAATGTGGACCCGACTTACTACAATCTAGGTTCCTACGACTTGGTGCCCCAGCCATTGCCAAACCAATTGCGTCCATAGTCAACTCTATCCTGTCTGCAGGCCATATCCCTAAGACCTGGAAAACTGCCAGAGTTGTCCCAATCTTCAAAAGTGGGGACAAAAACACTGTCTCAAACTACAGGCCAATCTCACTTCTCCCAATTCTATCCAAAGTCATGGAAAAATGTGTCCACTCCCAATTAAGCGATTTCTACACCAAGACAAATTTCCCTAGCCAATGGGTTTCGTCCCAAACACTCCACCGTAACTACCCTGCTAAAAGTTTGCAATGAAATCCAGTGTGGAATGGAACAGGGACAACTCACTGGTGCAGTATTCCTAGATTTTGCAAAGGCTTTTGACACAGTTGATCATGCTATCCTGCTTAACAAACTCCAGAGCTCTGGAATAGGGAAGCATGCTTTAAACTGGTTTCAGTCCTACCTATCAGGAAGATCCCAATATATGTCCATCTCAGGCTCTAACTCCAACCCCCTGGATATCACCTGTGGTGTCCCGCAAGGCTCTGTTCTGGGGCCCCTACTCTTCTCAGTGTTCATTAATGATCTTCCCACAGCTTGTAAGGAAGCCTCAATACACATGTATGCAGATGACACAATCCTATATGCACACAGCCATAGCCTCTCTGACCTTCAACACATACTTCAGTCTGACTTTTTTAGACTCGAAAACTGGATTTCCCAAAACAAACTGTTTTTAAACACTGACAAGACCGTAACAATGGTATTTGGGACCAAGACTAAATTTGTAAAGCTTCCAGTGACTGAGCTCCTGATTAGAACCAACCCTAACACCACCCTAACACCTGTCACTAGTTTTAAATACCTGGGCTTATGGTTTAACTCCCACTTAACATTCGGGATGCACATTGATACCCTGACAACCAAGACCTATGCCAAACTAGGGGTACTTTACAGGAACAAATCCTCCCTAAGTCTCCTGGTCATAAAGCGTATCGCACAGGAGATGCTAATGCCAATTATTGACTATGGAGACATAGTATATGGCTCGGCTCCTCAAACCCACCTTAGCAAACTTGACACCCTCTACAATTCAATTTGTCGTTTTGTTCTCCATTGCAACTACAACACACATCACTGCGAAATGCTCAAAGAACTAGATTGGTCAACACTAGAGTCTAGGCGCAAAGTTCACCTTTCCTGTCTTGCCTTTAAATTCTTCATGGGCAAGCTACCCAGCTACCTGAACAAGCTTCTCACCCCTACCACTTGAAACACTTATCACCTGAGATCAGACTCCAAAAGACTATTCATGGTCCCAAGGCTCAACAAAGTATCCGGCCGTTCCTCCTTCTCCTTCCGTGCACCCCAAAACTGGAACAACCTACCAGAGACTCTCACATCCACCACCAGTTTAAGTTCTTTCAAATCTAAGGCTGTCTCACACTTTAATCTGGTCTGTAACTGTTTCATACGCTCATAATATATGTTTTCTTTAACTGTGCACGCAATGTCTTGTATATAATGTATACCCTGTTCATTTATGTAACTGTACTTGTAACCATGTATTATTTGTTTTACTCTGTGCCCAGGACATACTTGAAAACGAGAGGTAACTCTCAATGTATTACTTCCTGGTAAAATATTTAATAAATAAATAAATATACTTTACTTGTAGCAACCATAAGCTTTATCAGATTTTACATTTCGCTAAACATCACAATCACTGATTTCACTCGATTGCGAGCCCACTGCTGAGCCTCATAGTGGGGTGCCCCAAACTGATCATGGGCCATCCTCTTGGAGGTTGCCCGTTCCTTTGACTTCACCTTAACGGTTGCTTGGTCACTCCCTTGGGGAAGTGACTATCTTGGTCTTGAATCTCGAGTTGTTCCCTTGAGGGGGTTACAGTCTCTAAATTACAAAGCACGGGCTCAGCGGGTCTAGTGATGAATTTTCCGAAGCCACCCCATGGGGCGAGTGCTCCCCGAGCCCTTTACCTGTAGTTCCGCTGGGAGGTGCTCTCTGTTGAGGGCCCCTTTGAGAGGTTCCCTCTTGTGGATCTTCCTGAAATACTGAGTTCCCTGGCTCGTCGTCTTCCAATGTCACCTCCCCATCCAACAAGGATGCAGGCCACTCCAAATCCCCCTCCTTCACTCGGGGAATAGGGAGCAAATGATTTCGATGCCATGTCTTCACCCGACCCTCCGCGTCCTTAATGCGGTAGACCGGAAGGCCGGGCATTTGTGAGTCTACCTCGTACACTCCCTCCCTCCATCGATCAGCCAATATATGTTTTCCCGGTACTCCCAGGTTATAGAGGAGCACGTCGTCACCTGGTTTAATGTCTCTGTGTTTAACTTTATGATCGTACCGCCGTTTATTCCCGGCGTTCAGTTTTTCGGTAGATTTCTCGGCTTGCAGGTAGGCCCATTGCAGATTCTCTTGCAATCGCTGTACATATCGAAAATGAGTAGTATTATGCACCCCATCTGTGGAGACTCTCAACCGTATATCCACAGGCAGTCGAGCTTCTCGGCCAAACATGAGAAAGTACGGAGAGAACCCCGTGGAATCGTGTCGCGTGCAATTGTAGGCATGCACTAGGGTTTCCACATGATGACTCCATTCAGTCTTTTCTACTCCCGTTAACGTGCCTAACATGTCCAGTGACATGCGGTTGAATCGTTCCGGCAGGGCATCCCCTTCGGGGTGATATGGGGTAGTTTGGGATTTGGCGATATGCAAGATTTTCAGCAGTTCTTTTATTAGGTTGCTTTCAAAGTCTCTTCCTTGATCGGAATGTAGTCGTTGAGGAAGCCCATAATGCATAAAGTACTTTTCCCAGAGCACCTTGGCCACCGTAATGGCTTTTTGATCTTTTGTCGGGAAGGCCTGGGCGTATCTAGTGTAATGATCCGTGATGACCAGCACATTGTCTATGCCGCGGGTTCAATGCATAGTAAGTCCATACACACTAAGTCCATAGGCCCGGTGCTTTTTAAGTGGCCCATTGGGGCAGCCCTGGTGGGCAATGTCTTCCGCTGAATACACCGCACACACCGTCGACAGTGATGCTCTACTGCTTCTCTCATTTTTGGCCAGAAAAAACAATCTCTCACTAGTCCGAAGGTCTTGTCAACCCCAAATGACCATGTTCATCATGCAGAGCCCTCAGTACCAAGTACTGTAATCTTTTTGGCAGTACTAATTGTCTCCTATTCGGGTGCTTATGGTACTCTACAACTCTGTATAGCAAATTGTCTCGTATTTCGAATTTGTCAGCTTCCCACATCAGTATACCTCCTACATCACCCGGAGCCTGTCTGAAGAGGGCCGGGCGATTTTGGCGGATAGCATAGCGAATTGCTCCCGTGACCGGGTCTTGTTCTTGGTAGCGTACCATATCTTTCCAGGCTATGATCTTGTCTGGAGTAACGTGCATACCCCTGGGGTCCCGATAGGCCTCCAGGATAGCGTTGGATGCGCATCCTAGAAAGTCAGCCACCCTTAATTCCGAGAACGCCACTTGATCATTGACTATGGCAGCAGTACAACATAGCGCCCTTATTCCAGGGTCCCGGAATTTCTTCCCATTGGTCTTCGTCGGGGGTAGTGGCCAGCCCTGGTCGTCTAGACAGGGCGTCAGCTCCATTATTCAAGGGACCTGGCTTATATTTCAGGGTGAAATTGTAATTGAACAGGGCGGCCAGCCAACGATGTCCGGCCGCGTCGAGTTTGGCTGAGGTCATGATATAGGTAAGTGGATTGTTGTCGGTCCGCACCTCGAACGACACACCGTACAAGTAATCACGCAGTTTGTCGACAATGGCCCACTTGAGGGCCAAGAACTCGAGTTTGTGCACGGGTAGTTCTGTTCACTGATGGTAAAACTGCAGCTGATATAAGCTACGGGTCGCAGTCCCTCTGGATATTTTTGAAGTAACACCGCCCCTAATCCGCTCAGGCTAGCATCCACATGTAATATATATGGTTGCTCAGGGTTTGCATAGGCCAACACGGGGGCCGCGGTCAAACTCTGCTTCAGGTCCGTGAAGGCTTGTTCGCACTCTGTCGTCCTTCCGGCCTGTGTCTTCCGGATATATTTTGAGGAGGCCATTGAGGGCTTTGGAATGTCGGGAATATCCCTCCACAAACCTGCGATAGTATCCGCAGAACCCCAGGAACGACCGCAACTCCCCCACGTTGTCAGGTCGGGGCCAATTGACGACGGCTTCTATTTTGGCTGGGTCCGTGGCAATTCCCTCAGCGGACACTATGTGTCCCACGTAGGTCACCGATGTCCGGCAGAAGCGGCATTTATCTAAGGAGAGCTTGAGTCCTTCTTGAGCTAATCGGTCAAGTACTTTCAGGAGTCGAGCCTCGTGTTCCTCCAGGGTTTTCCCGAAGACTATGATGTCATCCAAATACACGAGGCATTCTCGGGGATTCAAGTCACCTAAAGTCTTCTCCATTAGCCGCTGGAAGGTGGCGGGAGCACCACATATGCCTTGGGGCATACGGGTGAATTGGTAAAACCCCAGTGGACAAATAAACGCCGTTTTCTCTTGGTCCTCAGGACTCATAGGTACCTGGTAGTAGCCGGACCGGAGGTCCAGTACACTGAACCATTTGCTCCCATGTAGAGCATCCAGGATTTCTTCTATGCGGGGGAGATTATACTGGTCTGGTACTGTTTGATTGTTCAGTGTCCTGTAGTCTACACATAACCTCACAGTCCCATTCTTCTTTCGCACTACCACTATGGGTGAGGCATAAGGGCTTCGTGATTCTGTGATGATTCCGGCTTCTTTCATCTCATGGAGGGCCGCTCGTACATCTTCTATGTCCCTAGGAGCGAGCCGACGGGACCGTTCTAGAAGGGCTTTGTATCAGTCATCCGAATGGTGTGTTGGGGATTTCGGCAGCACCCCACATCCATCTCCCCTGTAGAGAATACTGATCGTCTTTCTTCCAGCTGCACTCGTAACCATTCTTTCCAGGTGTCCGACAGCCCGGACGAGCCAAAGTCGAAGTCTAACGGCGATCCGGGATCTTCCACTCGGGTAGCTTTTACTTGTACGGCTTCATCCACCGAGCTGACGGGGTAAATTCTAACTATTCTCTGTCCCGCGTCGATGGCCATGGGGAATGGCGAAAGATTCTGGACCATCACATAAATTTCGACGGGGAATGGCGGTCGGCCAATCCCGGAATTCCGGTACTAGCCGATATCCTCGGCGGACATCTTCTTCTGGCATGCTTTCTAGAGAAAAGAGCTGCTCCTTGTCTCCTCGTTCAGTGTAGGCACACCAGGCGGGTACCCTCTGCGTCTCTCCTGGTAAGAGTCTGGTCAGCCCTCCCCGGCCGCAGAACAACAGTCCGTAGTCCTCCGAGGGTGGCGGAGGGGAATCTGGATCCACCTGGACAAGCTGTAGCTGTAGCCTGGACATGGGCAGTTCATTAGTTTCTTGTAGATAGGCCCGGATGACGGCTTGTACAATGTCCACATTCATGCCTAGGATGATCGGATACTTAGGGGGCTCTTTGGGTTCTGGACACACCAAGGCGTCCACCTTCATGGGGTGAGACTTCCCAGTGTTGAGCTGTTGTATCTCCAGGTCCACGGTCACTATGCTATCGATGGGGTAGTCATCATTGCTTAGGCCTCTTACTTTGATATGCCCTGCCGATTTCAGAGGCTGCTTCTGGAGGTATCGATCATAGAATCCTCGATATATGATGGTTACTTGAGATCCCGTGTCCAGTAGTGCAGAGGAGTAGATACCATCCACTAGCACCCGGATCAGCTCTACCGGTCCCACGCGGTTACTCTCATCCTCGGGTCCGTCGCCACTTTGGGTGGGAACAGGGGCTTCTGGGCTGGCCACATAAACACCGCATATCATGGCCGGGGGCGTGAACTTCTTGGGTGACGGGCTCCGGTGGCGAGACTCCCCCATCCGACAATCGTAGGAGATATGCCCCTTTTTCCCGCATTTGTAGCAGGACATATCTCTGGGTGGAGTACGGCGGTCATACGGAGGTCAGGTTCGTCCGGCGTATTTCGGCATTTCCGGGCCTGGTTTATCCGGCGGATCCTCCTTCTTCTCAGCACTCCGTTTGGGTTTAGTGCTGCTGGCTGCTTTAGCCTTTTGTGGGGAGTGAAGCATGAGGTGCGTTTCGTGCTCTTTGACTTGCTGTAAGAGTTTGATAAACGAGGGGGGGGTGTCCTCGAGTGAGGTTATCGCGAATCATGTTTGCAATAGGGTGAGTAGGACTGGATCCCCGTAGGTATTGTTTGCGGAGGTATTCGTCCATCTGTGAGGCGGTCACATATTTATGATGCATCAGGGGTCTTAGGGAGATTTGCACGCGGTGGATATAGGCAGACAAATCTTCTCCCTCCTTTTGATTGATGGCGTAGTACTTGGCCCACAAGGCCCCATCATCCTCGGTCGCGCTATAGGCCTCGTTGAGGAACTCGATCATCATACGAGAGGTCAAGTCGGGGTACTGCTCTCGGTGAATGCTGATCAAAGTGGACGCCGGGGGTCTCAAGCACTCCATGAGCTGATGGCGTTTCACCACATCTGTACAAGACCATTCTTCCATTACTCCCCTAGAGTGCTCCTTCCAAGGATCTATCCCATCCTCTCCCGTGGGCACAGATGGAGTCCCCGAGAAGGCCTTTAATTTCCGGTAGCTTTGGGAATGCGTGGCTAGGGTAAGTGCTTCTACTAACAGCGGCTTGAGGGGGTGGTTAACTGGTCTATCTTGTCATTGAGTTTCTGCAGCATGTCACTCTGCACCCCCACTTCTTCGGATGCGCTAGACCCGGGATAGCTAACTTCTGACTGACAGCTGCCCGCCTCGCTCGCGGGGTAGTGAGCAAAGGGGAGCGTAGGGTCATCATCACCTAGTACCCCCACAGGGAGATCCCAAAGTGGATAGACCAAGGGGCTGCCGCCGGACGGAGAGTCTGAAAACGGCAGATATTGAGGGACTGCAGGCTTGAGGACTACTAGATCTCGCCGGCAATCTACTAGCAAGGTGTTCCACTTAGCATATTGATCTATGAGCACATCTACCAGGCGGGCTTTGGCAAAACCCGGTAGTTGTCGTAGGTCCGTTTGAAATGTCTCTAAAGGTAGGGCCATGGGTTCTCAGTCACAGCCACTGCGCGGCGGGCATGCGCATTTGCCGCACCCAGTCGCGTATTTCCTGATGTGAGAGAAGGGCCATGGTGACAGTATTTTTGGCTCGAGGGGCACCCCAGGTCTAAGATCTCAGCAGCGCCTCCAAATGTAGCCCTGGTTCCTAGCGAACACAGACCACTACCATATGCTGTATAACCTGTAGGCTCACAGGGCCTGAGCCTCTGCCACGGAGAGCCTGGGGTACGCACAATACTTATAACTTTGTGCAGCGCCTCCACCTGCGACAGCTTCCGCCCGAGGGGAAGTGGGTCTTCGCAGGAACTTATGTACATTAACACGCACACACAGCAATATACCTTAACCAATATACTTTACTTGTAGCAACCATAAGCTTTATCAACAGGTGTCCCTCCCTAGAGGAGACACTACTATCAGCGTCCTGCCGAACGTTCACTCTCCCCTTCCCTTCACCGGATGATCCCACGCCGTGTCCAGTCCTCTCTTGGAATAAGTCCCCCACCCTCACGTGAGACAGTGAATGTATATGTATGTGACTGCACAGCCACCATGTCCTGAGTGAATGATGGTACCGTTGGTGCACTTGAAGTTTACCTTCCGGGCACTCCAGTACCCGGTTCTGCAACTATCTTCACAAAGGATCAGTGTGGGCGTAGATGACATCACCCGTAGGTGTCCGGGCGATCCCACCCAGACACATTGAAACTTGGTAGCGGGGTCTGATCCCAGACCTCCCGCTGACTTAGAACTGTCCCGGTAGCGATCGTGTAACCGTAAGGGAATCCGGAACCTGTCTATGGCCAGTCCCTAGCTCAGCTTCACACTACTGGGGCTCAGGGCCTAACTGGGCCTGGGGCATGTGGCCTAGGTAGGGAGCGGACTGCCTCCCTACACCAGAGCTCCTTCTCCTTCCTCCTACAGCCAGCTCTCGACCAACGTGCGCCCCACCACTATCTTTTCCTCCCTTCCTCATATCTGATTGGTCCTCCCGCGTCACGGGGGCCCGCGGGGCTGCTGGGACCCGTAGTTCCCTAGCTCCCCTCCTATCAGCGCTCTCCTCCTTTGCGGGCTTTGCTGGCCTTGTCTGCGCAAGCGCAACCTCCTGCCAGACCAGTTCTGCGCTGGCACCAACCTAAACATTGCGGCTCCCTCTACGCGGAACCTCCGTTATCGGAGCGTTTCCTGGGTGCAGCATCTCCCACCCCACAACAACAAATGATGGTAAAAAGGGTCCCGGCTACATATATATTGGTGGAAGTGAGAAGCACACAAAATTATATAATTGTTTTGAACTAACCTCTCTGTTTTGGTCCCATTACACACGTACTGTACAGGTAGTGCTTTATTTCACAAATATTTTTCTTAAATAACACATTTATTTTTATAAATCTAATTGTCAATGTTTATATATGTGAAATTAAATATGACATGGTCATTTTTGAAAACCTGAAGTTCAATTTTTTTTTCAATTGAACTTGTTCACTAACTTAACAGATGACGATTAAATAAAGGATTCATATATTTTTCGGGTTAGGGCAATTGAAGTTAGATTTTTTTGTGCAGTTTTACGAGTCCTAGAAAATGAGCTGGCTAACATGGATGTGAACAACTATGCTGTGAAATCATGAAGGAAAACAGTAAGGTGAATACTTTCCTTGCTTAATAAATTCACAAACATTTCAATACTTCACTTCGTAGAAGCTAAAGATTTCCAACACTAAATGTAAACCCGCAGATTTCTTCTCAGCAAGAAAAAAAACGATGTATTGTGTTGCTTAAATGAAAGGTGCAGTATATAATAAGAAATGGGTGAATGCTACAAAGCAGTGACCAATGCAGTTACTCAAGTCTATGAACAGTAAATATGTCTTTAGCATTGCACATCTTGAGCTTGTATTTGTTTTTCACCTAATGGAAATTCCTCATATACGGTAACTACAATATCTATTGGCATCTGATGAAAGGTCCACATGTGACTTGAAACAAAATACCTTTTATCACACTCTGAATCGTGAGTTGATCTTGATAACTTGCGGCCACCTGGAAACAGCAACCACTCTCCGTGGAGTTCCTTCTTCCTCTGACCAGGTGTATCTCCTCACGGAGAGCGTGTGCTGTTTCCAGGCAGCCGCAATAGGAAGCAGCTCCAGCCAAGTACCGACGAGTTACTCTGATCCATGCGGGAGGGGTAGTGAGATCGCCGTCGCTCCACATTGTATCACATTTTTGTGATATGCCCTTAAAGATTGCACTAATTGTAAGTGCGCATCCTGGAGGAATTATATTAAAACTTTAATATAAAAATCAGTTCAGATATTCTGCGCTATGGTGTCTCCCTCTTTTCTATTTTAAAGAATAAGCACACAGCGTTCACCCCCAGACGTCACCTATATCCGTGCTAGAACCCATCTGCAGACCAGAGTTTAGAGTGTGATATGCTCTTTTTACTCACATCTATGTGAGTATAATGATTGAAGATTAGTGGATCTAAGTATTACATTCCATTACTGGCATTACTACTCTATGTGTATTTTTTCATTTTGTTTTATATATCCCGCATCCCGCTCCCTCATCCTGTTCAACTACTATCTGTGAGAAAATAAGAAGAGTTGTTTCTGTTGGAGGTTGAGTGGGAGGCTTAGTATATTTATTGTATATCTTTTGGTTTACTCACCATTAATTATTCACTTATTTACATTAGTGCACTTAAACAGTTCACCACTGGGTGTCACTATTAGCCCATTATTTAATTATATTTATTTATACACAATGTTACTTATTAATTCACTGTACTGTATAAGAGCGTCAGTCCTGTTGTTTTTTGCATTATTCATCCCTACGTAATCCCTACACATTTCATACCTCAGTACTTTGTAAAGGGATCCAATGTACCTACAGTAGGTACAAAACAGCCCTTGGGATGAATAGCTATTTTGATAGCTCCTTGAACTGTCTGAATATATTTGTATATAGTTATCATATCCTCTCTTAGATGCCTCTTTTCTAATGTAAAGGGAGTTGTTTTATTGAATGGTGTTATCCTTTTCGGTTATATAAATTTATTTTATACTTACCTCGGTGCGCTTCTGTTTCTCACTTTTTCTCGAACTGCTGACCATGCCTAGTTTTATGTGTTGGTCTTTGGATAAGAGTATCTGGAGTCTGAGTCTTGCTTTGTAATTGGGGGAATTAAATTATGGGGTCACAGTTCTTTTCTGACAGGGGAAATAAATAGAAACCTCCTAATGTATCGAAAGGAATTCTTCAGTGTCCTGCAGAATATCAGAGGGTGTGGCTAGAACAATTGTCCCAAATTTTGTAAGTTTAATAAATATAAAATATCATGATTCTGACAGCAATTCACGAGAATTACAAATATCACATTGTCACATTTACAATTATAAGAATTAAATAATATGAAAGACTTCAGGTGTATGAGGTTGAAAAGGACAAATATGTTTTCTCATGCAAAACTATACGTTGCGTTGATAAAAGTGCATCTACGCATGCATATTAATTATACAAACACGACAGAGAAGGTGAAGTAATTCTAAGTTTTATAAAAAATAAAGAAATTAGTTACATAGTAGATAAGGTTGAAAAAAGACATACGTCTATCAAGTTCAACCTATGCTACATTTAGACAACAGATCCTATATCTATACTTACTTATTGATCCAGACGAAGGCAAACAAAAAACCCCAGTGTCATATCATCCAATGAAATCTCATAAGGGGAAAAATAAAATTCTTCCCGACTCCAAGAATTGGCAATCGGATTACTCCATGGATCAACATTCTTCCCGTTCTTACTTATTTGGTATATCCCTGTATCACTTTCCTTTCTAAAAAGATGTCCAACCTTTTTTTGAACAAATTTATTGTATCTGCCATCACAGTCTCCATGGGTAATGAATTCCACATTTTAACTGCCCTTACTGTAAAGAACCCTTTCCTTTGTTGCTGTGAAATCTCCTTTCCTCCAACCTAAAGGGATGTCCCCGAGTCCTTTGTACTGCCCCTGGGATGAATAGTTCTTTTGAAAGCTCCTTGGACTGTCCGAATATATTTGTATATAGTTATCATATCCTCTCTTAGACACCTCTTTTCTAATGTAAATAAATCTAATTTAGCTAGCCTCTCCTCATAAGTTAGATTGTCCATCCCCTTTATTAATTTGGTGGCTCTACTCTGCACTCTCTCTAGTCCATAATGTCTTTTCTAAGGAGTGGTGCCCAAAATTATATTCCATTTTCAAGGTGTGGTCTTACTAATGCTTTGTAAAGGGGCATCATTATGTTTACTTCCTTTAAATACATTGCCCGTTTAATGCAAGATAAGATCTTGTTTGCCTTTGCAGCTACTGCATGACTTCTCAATCAAGGATTTCCCCAATTTATTCCTGTTTAATTTGTAAGTCGCCTGTTTATTCTTGCTTCGCAAATGCATAACCTTACATTTATCCGTGTAGTCCCCCTTCCCCTGTGTCTAGGGTGACTACATGTGGTGCGTTGTTACCTGTAGGCTCACAGGAGGCCTGATCCTCTGCTGCAGGGTGCCAGGGGTGTACCTGGTTCGTCCGGTGACAGCGCATCCACCTGTAAAGGATCCTAGCACTGCTGGATACCCCTTACACAGGACCCAATACAATACACACTGTAAATATATAACAGGTTTACTGATCAGATAAGAACATATATATAATTGAATAACATATGTACTGCATGCCTTGCAAGACTGTAACCCCAAAGTGCCCCCAACCGCCTTATCCACATCCTGGTGGGGTTCCCCAAAATTACTGAGGTGCCCTGGGCACCTAACCACCCGGTGTACCCAGGAGCCAACCCACCCAATGTGTGTGTGACAGCGCTGCCCACAGTAAGAGTGTTGTTGGCGCACTTGTTGAGGTACCTGCCCACCTCGAATATGAGATGGTATGTGTTCTATTCCCTTGAATGTGCACCTGTAGGACTCTCCCATAGGACAAGTAGCAGCATGCTTGGACACCGGATGTTTAAGATCTTTTTTCTTTATAAGTCTAATATGTTCTTGAATGTGCTGTTTAAGTAATCTTATAGTTCTCCCCACGTATTGCTTACCACAGCCACAGGTCAGGAGATACACAACCAATTTAGTTTCACAGTTGATAAATGATTGAATACTGTAACTCCTGCCCGTGACCGTGAAAGCAAAACGAGGGGAGACGTGCATGGCCGAACACATAATACAACGATTACATCTGAAAGTTCCTTTTCGTGTATGGGTTCCTCCATGGAAAACAGGCTACGGGACAAGTGATTGGCCAAGGACTTGGCTCTTCAAAAAATACAAACCTCGTGGGGGCACTTATCCCCTTTCGGAGCCAGAGACGAAAGCTATGCCGGAGTACATAGATGAGAGTTTGAAACGTGGATTCATCCGCAAGTCTACATCCCCTGCTTGAGCAGGTTTTTTCTTCATGGAATAAAGGTCCCTTTGCTCCTGCATAGATTATCGGGGGCTGAACAACATCACTGTTATAAATCATTTTCCTACCTCTAATTCCGGAGCTATTCTACTGACTCTGTGGGGCCTCTATTTTCACTAAATTGGATCTCCGTGGGGTTTACAATCTGGTCTGAATTGAGGAGGGTGACGAATGAAAGATGGCGTTTAATACCCGAGATGGACATTATGAATACTTAGTGATGCCATTCTGTTTGTGCAACACTCCGGCTGTGTTCCAAGGCTTCATAAATGAAGTATTCCGAGACCTCCTTGAACAATTTGTGGTCATTTATCTCGACGATTTTCTGATATTTTCTTCTTCATGGTCCGAGCATCAGATTCAGGTCAGACAAGAGCTTCAGAGGTTACGGGAACACGCTCTCTAAGCCAAGCTAGAGAAATGGCAATTTGAACAACCTAAAATCTCCTTCCTCAGATAAGTGATCTCCGCTCAGGGCTTTGAGATGGACAAAGCCATAGTCTCAGCAGTGTTGGATTGGCCCATACCGAAGTGATTCAAACCCACTCAACGCTTTCTCGGAATCGCTAACTACAACAGAAGGTTCATTAAAAACTTCACTAAGGTGGTAGGTCCCATCACGGCTCTTACGAAGCAGGGGGCAAATCCCAAGAAGTGGACACATGAAGCAGTACAACCCTTCGAGAGACTGAAATCTGCTTTCTCATCCGCCCCGGTGCTGGTTCATCCCGACCCCTCTAAGCCTTTCATAGTGGAAGTGGATGCATCCAATGAGGTGGCCGGGGCCATTCTATCCCAACGGCAGGAGATCTAAGGGAGATTACATTACCGCGCCTTCTTTTCCCATAAATTTTCTTCCGCGGAGAGAAATTACGATGTTGGGAACCGGGAATTACTTGCTGTAAAATTAGCTCTTCAAGAGTGGTGACATTTTCTGGAAGCTACCACGCATCCCATCACTATATTAACGGATCACAAGAATTTGTATTACATTGAAGGTGCCAAGAGACTCGTAACTCAATCACTCTTTTTTATACGCTTCAATTTCATTATATCCTTTCGACCAGGATCCAAAAATATCAAAGCAGACGCTGTGTCTCGATAATTCTCTTCGCAGGACTCTGAAGAAAGGGATCGAGGCCCCATCATTCCACCGTCACATATTATTTCGGCAGTTTCATCCGATTTATAACAACGGATATCACAATCCTAGGCCCACGTCCACGTGCAAATCCAAATTGTTTGTATCTCCCCAGTTTGATAGTGAGTTCTTGCAGTGGCGTCATCAATCAAGGTTGCTGGTGACCGAGGAGTCAGGAAACCCTGAGATTTCATAGAACGCCTCTTCTGGTAGCCAGAGCGTCGCAAGGACATTAAGGACTTTGTAACTGCCTGTGCTGTCTGTGCTCAAACAAAGGTACCACGGACTCTACCTTGCGGGTTGATTAATCACCTGCCGATCCCTACTTGACCATGGATCCACTTGTCTATGGACTTTATCGTAAAATTACCACAATCTAAGGGTATGATGACCATTTTAGTAGGGGTCGATCGCTGCACAAGCCCATTTTATACCACTCATGAAGTTACCCACTGCCTTCGAACTTTGTGAAATTTTCACCAAGAGATATTCCACCTTCATGGCATTCCGACTGAGATAGTCTCCAACCGTGGTTCCCAGTTTATTGCCAAATTCTGGAAAGCATTCTGCAAAACAATGGGGATCTCACTCCATTTCATGTCTTCATACCATCCTTAGTCCAATGGCCTCAAAGAGAGGACTAATGAATTCTTGGAGCAATTTCTACGTTGCTTCATCTCTGAAAGTCAGGATAACTGGGTGGATCTTCTCCCTTGGGCAGTTTGCATGCAATTCGTTGAACACGACTCTATACAAGAGTTCCCGTTCTTCTGTACATATGGGTACCATCAATCTGCTCTCCCATCATCCGTCTCTCTCCTAATGGAGTGCCTGCGGTGGATGACAAAGTCCAGGAGCTACAGTCTCTGTGGAAGGGGATTCATGCCAACTTAACCAAGGCCTCACTTCATCAGAAAGATCATGCCGACAAGCATCAGTGGCCAGCTCCGCACTTCCAGGTTGGAGACCATCTCTGGCTGTCTACCAGGAACATCCATCTGAAGATTCCTTCATTGAAGTTTAGGCCCAGGTTTATAGGTCCCTACAGGATTGCGAAGCAAGTAAATCTAGTTGCGTATAAATTGGAACTACCAGATACCTTACGTATTCCTCCAGTCTTCCATGTGTCTCTACTAAAGGCGGTTGTCCGCAACAGTTTCTCTTCTACTCCCACCCTTCCAGGACCAGTTCTGGTGGACGGTCAAGAGGAGTATGTAATTCATCGTATTCTGGATTCCCGTAGATCTCTAGGCGGTCTCCAATACCTTGTGTCTTGGAGAGGATGTGATCCAATGAGAATTCTTGGGTGAAGGCTGGTGATGTCCACACTTCCTCCTTGATCCTAGTATTCCACCGGAGATTACCCAACAAGTCAGTTTAGGCACCGATTCACCAATAAGCTTGTGACTGCTAGAGGGACAGGCCCAATTGATAGGGACACTGCCCCTGTAGTTGCAAAGTGTCAGGGATACAGCAAGATGCTGTGCAGTATATGCAGCCTGTGGTCTGGGACCAAACCACCAATGAGTTAGAGATTATCTTCATGGTGGAACACTTTAGTGGGAGTCCACCCCACGCAGAGGCTTTGCTGACAACGACGTCGCTGGATCAGCGGATCCCTGTTTGCTCTTCAGCAATTAATAATAATGACCTTAATATTAGGTTCACATATGAGCACAATATAAATCATATTAACTATCTAGACTTACTCCTGTACATTTATAATGATATGACCATTCAAACAGATATTTTTAGAAAACCCAATTCAAGAAATACCCTACTCTGTGCTCAGAGTTGCCGTCCACGTTCATTTGTCAAAAGCATCCCAAAGCTCAATTTATCAGGCTTAAGAGATTGTGTTCTGATATTGATACCTTCGTTCAGCAGTCAAGGGAACTATCTGAGAGATTTATAGCTAGAGGTTATAGCAATGTTGACATTCAATCTGCATTTGACCATGCGAACTCCATTGAGAGAAAAACACTTATTAAAAGGAGGAAACCATGGAGTCATAAAAATAAGATTACATCTTTTTCTAATGATAATGATGTAAGTCCATTGTTTATTACAACTTATAATCGTCAATCACGGTTAATATGTGACATAGTCCACAAACATTGGCAAACATTATCTTTGGATAAAGATATTTTTGAATTTGTTAAAGGTGGGCCGAGATTCATTTATCATAAGGCCAAAACACTTGCCTCTCACTTGTCACACAGCTTATTTGATTCCCGCTCTGATTATTTACAGATACGAGGAATACCAAAAGGTTTTTTTGCCTGTGGTAATTGCTCTATGTGTAAATATGTCAATACCACCAAAGTCATAGTTTATAATCAGAACAAAAACAAATATTACATAAAGACATTTTTGAACTGTAATACCAGTTTTGTTATATTTCTTTTAAATTGTGGATGTGATAAGAAATACATTGGACGCACTATAAGACCATTAAAATATTGTATTGCAGAACATGTCCGTTTGATAAAAAGGAGAGATTTAACACATCCTGTGGCCAGACATTTCTCTATGTGTTCGAGGGGTGAATAGAGAATTTCTCTTATTCAGCCATTGAACACATCCCTTGCCACGCTAGGGGTGGTGATAGGGAAAATACATTGAACAAACAAGAGATGTATTGGATATATACCCTGAATACTCTCCATCCATTAGGCATTAATCAGGAATGGGAACTCAAACATTTCTTGACAGGATAGGTCTGTTTATGGGGAGGGTTCAGGGTATATTAAAATATATTGTATTTATTATGTGGTTTATGTATCACATGTTGTGTATTTCCTTATATGCAGCAATGTGTTATTTAACTATTCAATATAATCTGGTTCACATTGTTTTCCTTTCCATTTTTGGGTCATGTGGTTATCAACTCTTCTATGTATTAACTATTCTATTTTATATAGGTTATTGTTTAGGTAATGATATATTTATTATCATTTTCTTTATAGTTAATACATCACTATATTTTAGCTATTATTATTTTCTGATATTCAGCAATTGGTTATAATAATATAATGTTTTTTTTACCCTTTCCTTTCTATTTTCTTTTATTTTTCCTTATCTTTCATTTTCTTTTTTGCAGATATTATGTATATGTGTTTGATATTATGGTTTTGTTGCACGAAGAGCCTTCTTGTATATATCTGATGACAGGGTGTTATTATGATTCATTCATTAGCCTGCAGGTGAAGGTGGAGGTCCATCCCTGCGGGATTTTAACCAATCATACTATGTCATCACCTATATATAGATGGGCTTATAGCAAGGGTACTTTACTCTTTGATAAAGTCCTTCCTTGGACGAAACGCGTCAGAGTATCTTTCCTGCTGATGTTCTTCCTTTGATACAATAAAGTTTTTTACTTTTTCAATGCGCCTGGTTGATTCGTGAGGAGCTGTGACCGCCGAGTCACCTGTTTTTCTTCCGCTTGCATTTATTTCCGTCTAGAGCACGCCAACACCATGAGCAGCTTGCTACTATGCTGCTTACTTATCAGCAATATTGGCAGACTACACATTTACCGTGAGTACTGACCGGCTGATTCTCTCATAGCGGGACACAGGGTGTAGGTGAGGCCAACGGATACTGGATACGTGACTTACTTTTAGGCATTTCCTTGGACGTGCCTTTCCGTACTTCTACCAGTGTATATATGCTTCCCAGCCTCCCACCCTGATTTAGTCCAGAGACGCATGAAGTTTTAACAGCTTTCATAGCAACAATCTATGAAGATGTGGTGTCTTTCTCCCGGTTCTATGGACTGATATACTTACAGCCTTGGTAGTAGGCTCAGGTATTTTGGGGGTTATTCCCCACTTTTCCCAATGCAGCAGGTAAGATTCTTGTACACTTTGATGAAGCCTTCTCAGGCGAAACATGTCAGTGTGATTTTCTCTGTTTTTTGTCCTTAATAAATTTGTTCATTTTTTCACCCTCTTCGCGTTTCTTTGAAGTGGTGCAGCATTTTTTGGCTTTTCTGCCTTTTTTCCAAATTTGTACGGTTTGGATTTTTTTTTACCAAACGCTAAAAAAGTGATTTTTCTTAGTGAATACCTTTTTAACACAAATTTCATAGCATTCGGTAGGAACATGCAAGCACATTCGATAATGCAATGTATTTATCAAAGTTTAGAGAATAGGCCGTTTAAAGTCAGATGGGATGGAGGCATCATATCAGAATGATAAGGAATGTAACAAAAGTTGCCAAAGGACAATCTGAATAGCAAAAAGTGAAAATAAACATAGAATTGCAATAGAAAGTAAGATCAACCCTAAAATGTTCTATAAGTACCTTAATAACAAAAAGATTATAAAAGAGAATATAGGATTCTTTCAGTATGAGATGGGCAGGCAAATTATTGGTGATAAGGAAAAGGCAGAAGTATTAATTATTTGTCTCTGTATTTACCAAGGGGGAGTCAACTGCAACAATATTGTGCAGCGATGCCATCTGTGGCTACTTGTCTGCTTCCCTCCTGGAGGTAAGCCCTGGTACAATTAGGATGCCTGTAGTTGATATGGGGATTTCCCCCTCCTTGGTACTGCACTTGAGTGACAGCGGGAGGCGGTGACATCAGGCCTGGGCATGACCAATTTTGAGTCAGACCTGGTGCCCTTCTCATGGCTGTACTTAAGGGCAGGTACCGCCCAAATTTAGCAGTGCCTTCCACCACTTGAGAAAGGCAGGTCACACATTAGAGAGGCTGATTAGTCTGCCTTCTCCAGTCCTCTTCCCTCCGGGGGAGAGTGAGTGTGGACCATACCTCTGCCTCTGTTAGGGAGGCAGGGAAGAGCTACGGTGGCTGCAGGTGCCCTAGGCCTGTAGTGACGGTCCAGGGACCATTCTTCAGTGGGAAGCTGAGAGACTGCATTGCGCAGAACCCTGCCTTGTTACTGCGCTGTACAGAAGTCATAATAAACCGTTCCTGTTGTTATACCTCCTCTCTGGTGTGTGACCTTATTGGGGAGAGGTAATAGTTCTACTGTGGGAAATCACCTTCAGTTCCTGGAGCCTATTGCAGATGGAGGCGCTGCACTGCTAAAGAGATATGTAGAGTATGAACCCCAGAAGCCTTGTCCTGTGTCCCCACTACTACCGTCGGACAACTCAGCCCTCCTGTTGCCAGCAGGTATGTGCACCATACACCATGGTAATGGCCAAATCTCCCACGAGGTGGGGGAAACACTGTTATAATTGCAAAAGGAGGCAGGCTCAACTTGTATATTAACTGACAATTGGTTAACTGAGGAAGAAATGCATAGGCGGTTAATAAATTCAAAGTCAATAAGCACCTGCCGTGATGGCATGCAGTCAAGATTTCCTAAGGAGCTAAGTTAATTGTCAAACAGTTACATTTAATATTCAAGGACTCCATTTCCACATGCTCAGTACTGAAAGATTGGCGTAAACCAGATGTGGTGCCTATATTTCAAAAAGGAGCTACAGTTGATCAATACCAGGGAATTACAGACTTGTAAGTCAATAGTGGGGAAGTTACTTGAAGGTTTAGTACCGGATAATATTCAGGAATACCTAATGGATAACAAAATTATTAGTAATAGTAAGCCTGGATTTATAAAGGATAGGTTTTGCAAAACTAACTTTATAAGCTAATTTGAGGTGAATCGGAATTTAGACCGGGTTAATGCAGTTGATGTGGTCTACTTAGATTTTGCAAATGCTTTTGATACGGTGCCACACAAGTTAGTGTACAAAATAAAGGAAATTTGTCTCGGTAAAGATATTTGCACTTTGATTGAAAATTGGTTGAAGGATAGACAACAGTGACAACATACTGCAAATGGAACCTTTTCAGGTTGGGCTAATGTTGGGGGTGGAATACCTCAATGATGCTTTTTACCTTTTTTATGAATAACCTAGAGGATGGCATAGAGAGCAAATTCACCTTCTTAGACTTGAAAATTAGCAAAGATGACAATGGTGATGTCCAAACTACAGTCTTCCGAAAGAAGACAGCAACAAACAGTCTCCTAGCAGCCACCAGTCACCACCCGCCATCATTGATTAAGAGTATCCCCGTGGGCCAGTACTTGCGTCTTCGATGCAACTGCTCTACTTTAAAGGAATTCCGTCTACAGGCCAAAGACCTTAAAGACGGATTCCTAAATCGTGGATACCTAATTGGGACTTTCAAACGTGCTTACCATCGAGCAAGAGAGAGCGACAGAGATAAACTGCTAGGACCCACCATTAGATCACTCAGCACTGTAGTCCGTTGTATAGGTACCTATAATTACAGATGGAAACAGATCCAGTCGATCTTTTCAAAGCATTGGCACATCCTCAAATCGAATGATGATTTGACTAGGGTTCTTAATGAAACTCCTAGCATCACCAGCAGAAGATCAGGGAACCTATACGACGGACTAGTGCACAGTCATTTTCGACGTCAAACTACACCAACTTGGTTGGCATCACCACCAAAGGGTACCTTCCAGTGTAAAAACTGCAAGGCATGCCAATACATCACACCGTTCAAAGCATTTTCCACGAGTGATCATTCAAAATCATTTGACATCAGACACCACATCAGCTGTAAAACTATCAATGTTATCTACCTTATCAGCTGTATTTGCAGCCACAGATATGTAGGCAAGACTATCAGGGAATTTAGACGATGAGTACTGGAGCATATCAACTCTGTTCACAATCAACTAGATACCCCAGTAGCTCGTCACATTAATAACATCCACCAAGGTGATGTAAAATGTCTTTCCTTTATTGGTATCGACCACATTAAGAACAGTATTCGTGGTGGAGACAATAACAGGCTGCTGAAACGCGAAGCTGAATGGATATATAAATTAAAAACTTTGAACCCTCACGGACTTAATGAGGGCTTTACGTATACACCCTTTATTTGATCATCATGTTGTGTTAATATACCCATTCATAAATCATCACATTATCCAATGTGATTTGAGACATTATCCTTTGTGTCTCTCTGATATATACATCCCAATACACTCATCAGCCACCATCACCATGATACCGTGAACTTGTGGTTTTTTTGATAAATACATCTATGACTTTGTCATCATGACATAGCCTTTTTCCCTGCCATGCTCTCCAGCACAATCTAGCAATGGCTTTATCATTGGTGGCAATCATGAGATTCTATGTCCTATAAAAATAGGTGACTCAAGGTGTTTATTTAGCCTATCTCTGCCCTGATTAATTTGAGGCAATTTTCATCCGTGCTACACACCCTGAGCCCAACCTTGCCTCCCCATCATCCTTCCTTTTTAATTACATTGTGTGTTTATAACCATTATTATGTGTGTAGATTTTATTTTAGTTAGATATCTATTAAATGTTAAGTTTTAACCGCCCAGGAGTGCTTTTGACAAATGAGCTAATAGTTGGAGAGTTGAGGCACTAATATGCTTCCACTCTCTAATTTTTGTTAATTTCCTTTGAATAATAGAATCGTTCCTTTAAATGAACCACTATCTGAGATTCTCTCCTCGAGTGTACTCTAGTTAGAAGTTTATTAAGAAAAAGTTGAAATGTTATTTTTGGGTTTATCACAACCACAATTATGCTTCATATGTGTGCAATTGGGTATCTGGGTCTGACCAGACTATATGGAAGAGGGGGCTCGGCTTCCCTCCTGGGAGTGCCGGTGTCTGTTCGCATGAGAAGATCTCCAAGAGCCCTATGCCCACATCCTTCGCCATTAGGGCAATGAAGTAATTTAGTCGAGGGCTAATCCATAGCCAATCTACTTCCTACCTTCCCTTCTTACTGTCTACCCCCTTCTTCCCCCTCTCCCCCCCTCCTGAGAACCTTCTCCCCCCCTGGCGGCTCCGCCCTGGGATGACGCTGATGCCGGGACAGTTGACTGCCTTGGGAAAGTAGTCGCTAACCTGGTTAAGAAGACTCAGACAAAAATATGTCTACCTCACCTGATATAAAATTAGTATCGATTAATGTAAAGGGGCTTAACTCAGTACCGAAGCGTAGATTGGCCCTGCAGGAGATAAATAAACTAAAAAGGGACATTATCTTCTTACAGGAGACACATTTCAACACCTCAACGTCACCCAATATGTTCAGCAATACATACCCACAGAAATGTTTTGCCAGTTGTAGATTCAAAAAAAGAGGTGTTGCTATTTTGTTCTGTCACAATACCCCATTTACTCTTGAATCGTCCAGTGCAGATCCAGAGGGAAGATACTTAATACTTTCAGGTTCTCTTGCAGGATCACCAATCATCCTAGTGAACATCTATGAGCACAATGAAGGACAAATACCCTTCCTCAGGTCCTCGAAAAAGTGAGTAAAACAAGATATGCATACATATACAGTACATACTTATCCTGGCAGGAGACTTTAACATGGTAAACTCGCCAGATCTTGATAGAGCCAGCACACAGGGCACAACACCACCTAAGTTCACCCTCACTAATGCTAAAAACCTTAAAGATGTTCTCAGGGACTTTGCTTTGTTTGACATCTGGAGGTTACAGCATGAGGGACAGAGAGACTACACATTCTTCTCCACCCCCCATCAGTCCTACTCGAGGATTGATTTCTTTCTAGGTACCAATGAAGCCCTCCTTGCATCCTCCCAGTCTAATATTGCCTTGATATCCTGGTCTGACCATGCCCCCATTGACTTGTCGTTCTCTTTGCCTTTCTTTAAGAAAACCTGCCACCAGTGGAAACTCAATGATTCTCTGTTGAACTCTCCAGAGGTAATAAATTCGGTCTCTCAAAAAATCTCAGAGTATTTTGTTTTGAACAAGGGCTCAGTATGTTCCCCAGTAACGCTTTGGGAGGCCCATAATGCAACAATCCAAGACTCCTCATTTCCATTGCGTCATTCAAAAAAAAAAAAAGGAGAGAAAATATAAAGAATTGTCAGAAAAGGTTCGATCGCTAGAATCTGAACACAAAAGCAAGCCGACAAAACAGCTATTCAAAAAACGTAATAAAGCAAGGATGGAGTTAAAAGCCATCCAACTTGATGAGGTAGAGCGGGCGATGAGGTGAAAAAAACATGAGATACTATGACAAGGGCAATAAGGCGTACCGGATCCTGGCCAATAAATTAAGAGGTCTTAAGGTTAAATCCCAAATTAATGTAATTCGGGCGAAATCCGGTTCCAAAACGCTCAAGGAGAGCGAAATTGCCCAAGAATTTGCAGACTACTACACTAAACTTTATAACCTGAACCCCCCCCCCCCCCAGAACGCGAAGTCCGGGTTGACGGCTATCACAAAATATCTAGATGAATGCAACCTACCGGCCCTCTCAGAAGAAACCGCCCTAAAATTAAATGAGAAAATAAACACCGATGAAATATTGGAAGTATTAAAACAACTAAAAACAAACAAGACCCAGGGCCCAGATGGTTTCTCTAATCTTTATTACAAAAAATTTAAGGCAGTGCTGATCCCCCACCTATTTCAACTCTTTCATGGAAGGGGAAGATATTCCTCCCTAGATGTCCCTAGCAAACCTGGCAATAATTCACAAAGAGGGTAAGGATCCACTAAATTGCGGCAGCTACAGACTGATCTCCCTTCTTAATTCGGACCTTAAAATATACAGCAACATTTTGGCCAATAGACAAAACCCAATAATCCCGAGCTTGATCCACAAAGACCAGGTCGGCTTCGTCATGGGTAGACAAGCGTCGGACAATACACATAAAATTATAAACATCATAGACAATGTACATCTCTCTAAAACAAAGGCTTTTATTTTGAGCCTCGAGGCTGAAAAAGCATTTGTCAGAATTAGATGGGACTTTTTAGATCACACTCTCATCAAATTTGGCTTCCGAGGTCCTTTCCTCGAGGGAATCAGAGCTCTGTATAAAAACCCGTCTCCATTGGTTAAGCTCCCGGTGGAGGCTCAAGTCCTGTAATAATAAAAAACGGTACACGACAGGACTGCCCCTTGTCACCTCTCCTCTTTGCCCTATCGATCGAACCTTGGCGGCCACTATCCGAAAAGATATTAATATAAAGGGAATCAAAATAGGCCAAGAGAAATACAAGATATCCTTGTTCGCCAATGATGTAATATTGTCTCTTGCCAAGCCCTTGACGTCCCTTCAATCACAATTAGAAAAATTCGGCCAGGTGTCAGGATATAAAATTAATAATGACAAATCTGAAGCCCTAAATTTATCCCTGACACCATCCGAGGTAAAACTTCTACAAATTAATTTCAGCTATAAATGGAACTCCATCTATATTCGATACCTTGGAATTAAAATTATAAACTCATATGAGATATTGTTTAAGCATACTTCCCCCCACTATTTGCAAAAATTAATGGAGACCTACAGAGCTGGAACGAATACCATATCTCCTGGCTGGGTAGAGTTGCTTCAGTAAAAATGAATATCCTCCCCAGAATTCTGTATTTATTCGCAACACTCCCAGTCCAGGTCCAAGGAGCTGAACTCAAAAATATCCAAAATAATATTCTCCAATTTATCTGGAATGGGAAAAATCCAAGAGTGGCAAGATCGGTTATGTTGGCACCAAGAGAGAGTGGGGGTCTGGGAGTACCAGATATTTCCAAATACTACCTTGCAGCTAACCTAAAAGGCTGCCACTTGGAATAATGACCCAGCGTCTAGCAGCTGGTTGGAGATTGAAGCCTCCTACATCTCTCACCTCTCTCTCCCGTCCCTTTTGTGGGCGGGGGTGGGCCGGGAGACAACGCCGGGCAGGATGGGCCTGGGAGCGATGAGATGTACATGGGGCATATGGTCAAAAACAAGAACTAAATATGGCCTATCATCTTCCCCTTCAATTCTGACCCCCCTGTTTGGCAACCCGGACTTCCCCCCGGGTTTTGATCCCAGGGACTTCAGACTGTTCAAAGCAGCCAATATAACAAAAGCATCCGATCTGCTAATCAAAGGTCGGCCTTTGAAATTCTCCGAAGCGCAGGAAAAATATGCCCCTTGGGAGCTCCCCCTATTCGCTTTCCTCCAGATCAGACACTTCTTAACAACGATCTCCCACAACTCCAAGTTTGATAACCCCTCTAAGTTTGAAAAGATATGTGCAGTAGGAGCATATCAGAAGGGTCTGATCGCTGTGATTTATATGGGACTAGCACGTGCCTTGATACCCGTTAACCATAGCATATTCTTAAGTGGACTGCAGACCTCAATATAGAAATAGATAGAGAAGACTGGGAGGATATCTGGGATGCCACAACCAAAACCTCAATTTGTACCACCATCAAGGAAAACATCTATAACATTTTATTCCACTGGTACCTCACCCCAAGTAGGCTGAGCCAGGCCTTCCCTGGCTGTCAGACCTCTGTTGGAGGGGATACTGCCATCAGGGAGACCTGGTACACATACTGTGGACCTGTCCCGTGTTAGGCTCTTTTTGGGATATGATCCGAGTCATGGTGGAGGAGATAAGTGAGGTGGAGGTCCCACTCGATCCAGTGTCATTTCTGCTGCGTAAGCCTATAGAAGGCCTCCCCCCCCAGACCAAAAAATGAACATCCTTCATACTAACGGCAGCCCGCTGCTCAATAGTGGCAAAATGGAAAAAAACTGGACCACCCAACAAGGAGATGGTCCTCACCAGAATCAGAGAAGTCCGTTTGATGGAACTCCTATCAGCTCGATTAAAACAACAACTAGACAAATTCAATAAAACCTGGGAAGCTTGGCCATATTATTAAACCCCCATGGATTACTCAAACTCAGTTCAAGAGCTCGGTGGACGTCGGGCCCTGGGCGGCCCTCTCTTATGCCGCTCCATGCCCCCCCCTACCCTCCTCCCCCCTCCATCACTCTCCCCCTCTCTCGTTCCCCTCTTTCTTCCTTTCTCCCTTTTAACTATCCTCACTCCACTTGAAAAAGAGAGACGGGTGCAAATCCATTGACATCCCCCCTCCAGATGGAGAGGCGGGCTTGATACTCTTGGATCCTAACAGGCTGTGCAGAAGCTCTATTATTGTCAACTTGTTCAAAAAATACCCAATGACATCTGTCCAGCTTGTTGTGATATGATATGCTGTACCCTACCCTCTGAAAAACCCAATAAAAATTTTGAAATAAAAAAAGTACTGTGTGCTTTTAAAACTGTGTTTATAGAATTATTTCTGATTTAATTGTAATACCCCCCTCAATGGGGTTACCAGGTTACTATGAGGATTTAATAGCGTAATTGTGTGTGCTGGGTCCCACCCTATGCTACCATGGGGATGCTGATGTCAGAAGGGATATACATTATATGATTGGGGGAAGTTAGGTTCCCAGAGGATGAGTAGCTGAGAGCCTCAGATAAAGTAGATAGGGAGTTCACAAAGTAATAGCACAGACCCGGCTCCCCTGTATTATTATGTTGTAGATAGGGATAGTGCCCCTTGCAGTTAGGATCCCAGAAGAAGGCTAATTGATTCCTGTATATCTAAGAGATAGGAAAACGGCATGCCACAGAGGGCCTCAGGAAAGAGGGCACCTGGGTGTCAGCAGATCAGCTCTAACAGCGGATCTGCATTAATATTCCTCATCAGTCTGTATTGAAGTGGCAGTTCCCAAACAGGGCAAAGGTATTGGTCACTTAAAAAGAACCAGCCAGGATTCTGATATGGGTCTAGGGGTGATACCGATGATGATACCAAAGCAACAAAGGGGGGTCGGGTCCCACACCTAATTAGAGCAACTAAGTCAACGTACCACCTTTCGAGTGTTAAGAGTGGGCACTAATTATAGGACCTTATTAATGTATGTTTGCTATAAAAACACAGTACAGTGTTGTCAATTAGTTTATGAGCAGTTTGTCTGGGGGACACAAATAAGACAGTCGTGCTACAAAAATTACTGGCGCCCATTATTATACATCCTTGTTACCTAATCGCCCAGAGGCCTGAAGCCAGCCCTCTGAGTAAAGGTAATCCATGCTGAGCAGCCAAACATTTCACAACGATGTAATCTCCCTAGGAGCCGGGCAGGGAGGGTTTACATAATGATAAAACACACAGGATAGCGATATAGTTGGGGCAGTATGTCATCTTGTAAAGCCAAAAATCTCCAATTCCCAACTTCTCATGCATTTGAGATCCACACATAACAATAAACTTAAAATATTCATGTTTTTTGGAGCACACAGTAGATGCACACAAACGTCAGTCAGTATAAGTAATTTGTACTGCAAATCTTTGCATATTTTGTCATACCATGAGGTGGCAGTATAGGAATGTTTTATTTTTTTCAACATCTATTGGTGGCTCTAAAATCTTTAAACGGCATAGAGAATACAGCAGAGGAAGACTAACAAGCTTCTGTGTACTTATCATGTGTGTTTTTTTTAATGTTAAGTACTCCTACGGGTAATCTGTGTTGCATCTGACTTCACGATTTGATGTTGGACACCACGAGGGTAGGATTAGACTGAGGGTCACTGCAGGCGTACGTGCTGGACGTCATAGACCTCCCAAGCCTCACAAAACCTCTCGGAAAGGAGATCTGGACACTTTATACGACGTTGTGTGCCAATTAACTAATAATCCCATCAGAACAGGGCATTACTGGCCAGTAATGTCCTGTTCTGAGGGGATTCTTACTAATAGATTAATTGTATACTTTTTTCATAAATAATATAGACATTTTTGAATAATTATATTGATTTTTATAAACATATTCTACATTTTCTTTTGTGCTTTTACTGTACTTCTTTATTAAAATAAAGTTGTAAACACACACACACACACACACACACACACACCACCACCCAAACACACACACACACACACAACACACACACACACACACACACACCACACACACACACACACACACACACACACGAGCCCCTCTCCATATACACACAAACTGCAGCCCCCCTCAAAATACACACACTATAACCCCACTCTATACACATAAACACTCCGCAGCCCCCCCTATATACACACAAGAACTCTGCAGCACCCCTCTATACACACGCAAACACTCTGCAGCCCCCTCTATACACAAAAAAATACACTGCAGCCCCTTTCATTACACACAAACACACACTGCAGCCCCACTCAATACACACAAACACACACACTGCAGCGCCCTCCATCTTTACACAGTGCAGCTCTCCATCTTCACACATACTGCACCGACACACTTTATTCGAGCAAATACCCAGTATGTACCTGGCAGATACCTGGAATGGCGCGCCTCACTCTGACAAGCCCTTGCGTTTGCCTTCCCAGCCTGGGTTCATGCCTGGCTGAGGGGCGGCTTATCTGTTAAATGATAATGATTAGGATTTAATAGGGCAAATGCTTCGCATGTCTAACAGATGGCATAAATTATGAATAGTAATGCAGTATATATATATATATACTGTGCGTATTGCAGCCAACGGGAATAAAATGCTTCAATCCCTGCCTTGAAAATAACCTCAATGCACTCGGCGCAGAAAACAGTCACAAACCTCAATACAGAAGGCAACGGGCCAGAACATCATTGGGGTCAGTTTGCTCTGAGGCGGTTGTTATAGATTGAGAGCTGTCCAGCGTTGCTCGGCTCGGCACAAACGTCTTCCTTCTATTCGCTGCTCGGTGCTTTTAACCTCGTATCATGGCCGTGTAGGCGGGATGGGATGGGCCTATGTTGTTTGTCGCTCTTCTTTATTTATGGGTGGGGTTGGGTGGTGAGAGGGGAGGGGAAGGCGGGTGTGGCGTCGAAGAAGAAAGAAGGGAGGGGGGGGAGGCCCTTTCCTTCGCGTCTTAGCTGCCCCCGCTTCCTTATGCCTTATGATTCGAATCCTCTCGGATTTATTACCCTTCGTCCATCTCCCACTCTGCGCAGGTTCTGTTCGTTTCGTCTTATCTCTCCTCCTTCGATAAATTCCTTACTGTGTGTTCCATTTTACTCCCCTGTTGCGTATTTGGTCTGCGTCTCGTTTCTTATCCCCCTCGCTCCAGATACTTTATGTTTCTTTTCTTTATTTCTTGCTCCCCGTCTTCTCATCTCATGCCTCTCTCCCCTCAGCCGTTCTTTTTCTATTTTCCCTTACCTTCCTCCTCTCTCCCTTTTTTCAGCCTCCGTCTTCTTTTTTACTTTTCGTTCTCCTCGTCTCTTAGCTGCCCTGCTTGGCCCGCCTTCTCTGCTTTTCGCTTCTGCTCTTCCCATTCCTGCCCCTCGTCTATCCTGTCTCTTGGTTATTCCCCGGCCTTTTTCAGCTTTCCCACCTTTCCTTTTTGAACTATCCTCCCTGACGTTTTCTATTCTGGTCGTTATTTCTCTCTATCCCATTGGATGGTTTCCCCCTCCTTTGCGTTCCCTCTTTTCTCCTCTTCTCGTTCCGCTTCTAGCTCCTCTACTTGCCCTATACGGCTTGGTGTCTTCGCTCTGTTCTTGCCCCGATCTTTTTCTCCGCCTTGTCGTGTGCCTTTGTCGATTTGTCACTATTTCTTTCTGTCTCTTTTTTTTCCTTCCTTGTCCATCATCTTTTATCTCTCTGTCATCCGCTGTCTACTCCCCTACTTTTCTTTTCTTTTCTAGGCAGCTCCTTTGCGTAGTTCTGCGTTTCTCCTGCCTTGCGGGTTCTTTCTTCTAGTCAGTTTGCTCTCCTCTATCTTCTTTTCTTATTCCATTTTTCCTTTGCTTTCTTCACGTCTCCCCCCCTCCTGATCTTTTCGAGTTACCCTCCTCGTTATGCTTTCCAACCTCTCCCTGGCCCTCTTCCTCCCTATATTTCCCTACTTTCACTCCTCTATCTGCCGTAAGTAATTCTTTCTCTTTCCCTTTCCCATCTCTTTTCGCTTTGGTTTCGACACCCTTTGTCCCCGCGCAAGTTTCTAGCCTTTTCTTTGTACATCGATACCTTCCACTAATATCCTTGCGCTCCCTCCGATATCATTTCCCGGGTTCTCTCTCCTTTCTGTTTGCTCTATCTTTATCTGGTCCAGGTTGACGTTACATCATTTTATGCTCTTATTACCTTACCTCCCCGGCCTTACCGCGTCTTCATCTTGTTTCCTCCCAACTCTCCGGTTTTTCTCCTCCCTTAACACCCTTCTGTTTCCCGTTCTTCCTTCATCCTTCCGACCCCTCATTTTCTATTCATGTTCCATCTTTTTTTTCTTAGCCATTCCCGCTTTGCATTCTCTTTCGAAAGTTGTTTTCTTTCCTTCATTGCAAACCTTCCCTCTCCGCCGTGTGCATTTTCCTTCATTTCCTTTCCCTTCTTTCGTATTTCTTGCTAGTCCCCGACCTAAATTTGCCTCTGTTCAGCCGCGTTCCTTTTTATGCCTTCAGTCCCACAACAACATACTCCTCCGTTCCCCTTGCCTTGTTGGCTTCTTGGCCGTTTCCTCCCACGCCCTCTTGCTCCTCTCCTCTCGCGTCTCCCTTCCCTCCTGGCTTTCTACTCCTCTACTATTTTCTTCGCGTCACCCCTTGTTTGTTCTTTCTCACCCTTTCTTATTGTCTCTTCCGTCCACTCCGTAGCCTCCGTTTTTCCTTTTTGTGCTCTCTCCCCTTCTTCTTTATTCTCATTTCTGTTCGCTCTTTCCTTCGCCCCTCCTCTGCTCTCCCCCTTCTCGCCTCCTTGGTTTTTCCCTTCCTTCTTTTTCCTGTGCCCCGTTTCTTTTCCCCTTTCGTCCTTTATCCGTTGCTCCCTTTCCTCTTATGTCCCTCGATTCTATTTTATCCCCTTTTGTTCTTCACTTGCTCCTTGAATTGATTATTTCCCCTTTCCCTGTTTTTTTCTCTCCCCTCCCGTGCCGTATTCTTGATCCTTTTTCTGTTTGTCGGTTGTGTAATTTTCGCTCTTCACGTGAATCCTTTTTCAGCCTAATATACCTTATCCCCCGCGCCTTCGCTCTCTTTCCCTCTCCCCTGTTGTTTATTTCCTGCTATATCACTTTCCTAGGTATTTTTTTCTCCGCTCCCGCTCACTTGTCTTCGTACTTGAACTTTCTCACCTTTGTCGTTCCTGCCTCGTCTTTCACCTGCCTTCTCCTGGTCTTTCTCACTCAATTTCTTCTCTTCTCCTATCTCTGCTCCTTCTCTGCTTCTTTATCTTGAATTCGATTTTTTCTTTGGTCTCGCCTGCCCTGCCCTTTTTCTGCCCTGTTACCTTCTTTTCTACTCCATCTATATACTCGTTTTCCTTTCGAAATTTTATTTTTCCCTATTATATTGCCCGTTGGTCCTTCCTTTTATGGTCCCCTATTGTTTATCCCTATACGTTTCTTTATCGCGTCACCTTTGCACCTTCTTAGCCTCTCTTCCTCTTCTATGGTCTCTCTCGTCTCCCATTCTCCTGGCCGTCTTACTTCCTGTTTCATCATCTCTACGCGTACTTTTTTCCCTCCCTCCCCGCCGACTCTTGTTTTATCCCCCCCCTTTCCCTTTTTCCTTAGTCTCTCGCCTTTACGTTCTTCGGTCTCCCGAGTTTTTTCTCGTTCTTTTACCGTTTTTTCTAGACCGCTCGTCTTACACCTTTGAGCTCACATACACACATTGCGCCTTCGCCACGACTATTTTCCTACATTATGATTGCGGTTTTGGTGACTAGCCGAGCTCGAATAAAGTGTGTCGCCAGTGTACTGTACACTCATACTCACATACTACAACCCCTCCTCCCCCCTACACACCAGCTCTCCATATTCCCACACACACACACATGAGCCTCCATTAACCACACCCCAGCTCTCTATACACCCATAAACACCTCCCCCCTGCTCTATACTCACACATAGTAACTCTCCTTTCTCCTCAGTTCTCCTATGTGAAGTGCTCTGCAGGCAGGGAGGGGGAATGTCAGTGCCTGGCTGATGACTCCTATCCAATTACCTCCCCTGTCTGACAGCTGCTCTCAGTCACTTCATGACGTGAAAGCTGATTGGCTGGAAATTAAAACTTGCCAAAAAATCCGGACATTACTACATGAATAGTGCCTGGAAGTTTGACCAATCGGGGAGCTGGGTTTTCTATAATGCCCAGAATTTTAACAGTTTAGCTTATAATAGCTAATATAGGAGTGTCCGTTTTCCGCAATTCAAGGATATACTTTTGGTACAAATGTGCTACTAGAAGCTCCCGCTGTGGTAACAACACTGCTTACTAGCCCAGAGGGTTCTTTTACTATAGTTATTAACCAAATTATTGCTACATTGTGAGGACTCTGGGATCGCGGCACCCGCGCCCTGGTTCCTCCTCACCTTCATTAACCCCCGCTGCCGTGGCGCGCGCCCCTCGCTGGCATCACTTACCTCCGGCGGCTCTGGGGGTGTCTGGGGGTGTCCCGCCGTCCTCTGCGTTCTCGCCCTCCAGTGAGGCGTCGCCCCCAACACACACACAAGGATCAATCAGGCATTAAGACTGCTCACCTGTATCCTCCTTTGGACAGCCTATCCAGGACAGCTCCATGCACTCCTCCAGTCCTGCCTCCTCTTCCTATTGGTCAGCCACGCTTTATATTGCCTGTCCTGTCATTCAGTCATTGCTCGACATAGTTCTCTCTAGGATCACTATTCTGGCATTCTCTCTCTCATCACTCAGGTTACGACTTGGCTTGGCGGACGTCTTTCTCTGGCTCTCGACCCCTGCTTGGACAAACGACTTTCCGGAATTCTCCTATCCCTGACCTTGGCTAAAACGGCAACGACGACGGCACTTCTACACCGGTACCGGCAAGTATTGCTAGCTAAACGTCACCTGGCCTGGCAACGCCAAAATCACCACACTCCGGACACGCTCCTTTTGCTGCGGGTGCGTGTCCATATACGTTCCTCACCTCAGTAGAAGGGACGGGTCTGGTCTGCGGGCAGCCCCGGCGTAACATTATGTCGAGCCCACAAGACGCAGACCAGACTGATGTGGACTCTATGATGACGGCCATGTATCAGCAAATTCAGGCTTTAACGGATCAAGTGGTTCTCCTCTCCCAACAGGTACAGGACCGATCTCAACAGGCACCACCTGCGCCTGCGCCGCCGGCGCAGTTCGATTCTACTTCCACTTTGTCCTCAGCTCCGAAGATTCCGGCTCCGAAGTCCCACGCAGGGGATCCCCACGCTTGTCGCGGATTTCTCAACCAGTGTGAGATCCAGTTCGAGATTGCTCCGCAACTGTATTCTACTGGTCGGAAAAAGGTAGCTTATGTATACAGTCTGCTCACAGGTAACGCACTGGCATGGGCCTCCCCGATCTGAGAACTGCGACCTGATATTACCCAAGATTACGCAGCCTTCAGACGTGACTTTCGACAGGTCTTTGATACCCCCGCACGGCAAGAAACTGCTTCTGATTCCCTGCTGCACCTTACACAGGGACGTCGGCCTGTGGCCCAATATGCCTTGGAATTCAGGACCATAGCAGCTGAGACTCGTTGGGATCAGGAGGCCTTAGTCTCTGTCTTCTGGAAGGGCCTATCGGATTCCCTGAAGGATGTGCTCACTTCTCAACCCAGGCCACGACTGCTGGAGGACCTCATCACCCTGGCCAATCGTATGGATCAGCGCCTTCAGGTACGCCGCGCTCAGCGCCAGCAATCCCGGTCTACGCCTTTCCGTGCTTCCTTCTCCAGGTTTTCTACTACCCCAAGACCCGCCTTCTCTCCGCTGCCTGCGCTGGAAGCTCCAGAGCCGATGCAACTCGGAGTCCGGCAACCTCGGGCGCCCTTGCGACAGCTTCGCTCAGCCCGAGAGTCGTGTCTTCATTGCGGATCTTCTCAACAGCGTACCCGTGACAATCCACCACCTTCGGGAAACGACCAAAACCCAGTGAGTACGAAGGGGCGTTTCCTGGGTGCTAAATCTCCTTGCCCCCTACTCAGAAGGGTACTCCCTAAAAGATTGACCATTCCTGTTTCCCTTTCTGGTCCTACCTTCCGTACCTCCACAGCAGCATTTATCGATTCCGGCGCAGGAGGGAACTTCATGGATCAAACATTTTCTGAACAAAATCAGATTCCACTTTCCAAGAAGAACGTCCCCGTTGCCTTGGTCGGGATAGATAATCATCCACTCACTCCGGCATATATCTCCTTGGAGATAGGAGCCTATCACCCTTTCTACTCATTCCCACGAAGAGACCCTAGGCTTTGACGTGATTCATGTCCCGGGTACACCGATTACGCTCGGACTACCCTGGTTACAAAAGCACAATCCGCTCATCGATTGGGTATCTCCTAATCCCATTGTCTGGAGGTCAAGGTCAGAAGAATCTTCAGTGTCTACGGAGCGAGCGTCCTTTCTTTTAGCTAACCCATCCAATCCTCAGAGGGAGTTACCTTCCCCTTACGCTGAATTTTTGGACGTTTTTAGCAAGACGCAGTCTGAGCTCCTACCTCCTCATCGTTCCTACGATTGTCCGATTGACCTGGTACCCGGATACACCTTGCCTAAGGCCAAATCTTACCCTCTCTCGTTGCCCGAGACGAAAGCCATGGGCGAATATATTCGTGAAAACCTTAAGCGGGGCTTTATACGTCATTCCAACTCTCCCGCGGGGGCCGGATTCTTCTTCGTCAAGAAGAAGGATGGTAGCCTCAGACCATGTATTGATTACCGGGGGCTGAACCATATTACGGTGAAAAATCGTTATCCACTCCCACTCATCTCCGAACTCTTCGACAGACTTCAGGGGGCCAACCTCTTTACCAAACTTGATCTCCGTGGGGCATACAACCTCATCCGCATCCGAGAGGGCGATGAAGGGAAAACTGCCTTCAACACCCGTAGTGGACACTACGAATACCTAGTGATGCCCTTCGGTTTGTGCAATGCACCAGCAGTTTTTCATGACTTTATTAATGACATCTTTCAGGACGTTCTCAACCGTTTTGTCATTGTCTACCTGGATGACATTCCTATTTTTTCCCAAAACTTACAGGATCATATCATTCACACGAAGTTTGTGCTTTCACGCCTCCGAGAGAACCGATTATATGCTAAAATGGAGAAATGCCTTTTTCACCAGTCTACCACTTCCTTTCTTGGGTATATTATCTCCAACAGAGGCTTAGCCATGGACCCAGAGAAGCTGAAAGCCGTTATGGATTGGCCACAACCCAATTCCCTCAAATCTATTCAACGATTTTTAGGTTTTTCCAACTACTACCGGAAATTTATCCGTAAATTTTCTACTATCATCGCTCCTATCACTACACTGACCAAGAAAGGGGCAGATCCTTCATCTTGGTCACCGGAGGCAGTCTCGGCTTTCAAAATGCTGAAACAAGCCTTTGTCTCCACTCCCATCCTTCTGCATCTGAACACTAATTTCCCATTCACCCTAGAGGTTGATGCTTCGGACTGTGGGGCAGGTGCGGTTCTTTCTCAGAAATTTTCTCCCCAGGACAAACTTCACCCTTGCGGGTTTTTCTCCAAGAAGTTTTCTCCTACAGAAGAAATTATGACGTGGGCAATAGGGAACTGTTGGCCGTCAAGATGGCTCTTCAAGAATGGAGACATCTTCTGGAGGGGTCAAAAGAGCCATTCACTATTCTCACGGACCATAAAAACTTATTGTACATTGAGAATGCCCGTCGTTTAGGTCCTCGCCAAGCCCGCTGGTCATTATTTTTCTCCAGATTTAATTTTGTTCTCTCATATATTCCCGGCACAAAGAACGTCAAAGCGGATGCACTCTCCAGGCATAGAGACCGGAAAAAACCACCGAGTCCATCCTTCCTAAACAAAGGATCATTGCGGCTGTGGTGTTCAAGAATCTTGAGAAGATCATTAAATCACAGGAACATCTTCCGACCGGTCTTGAGGTTCCGAAAGACTCTTTGTACGTAGAGCCCAGATTCGTTCCTGAGGTACTGGACTGGGGACATGCCGTCCGTTCGGCAGGGCATCCAGAATTCAAGAAGACGTGGGATCTCATCCGTCGCACTTTCTGGTGGCCCAATATAGTTAAAACCATTCTTGAATTTACACGGTCCTGTCCGGTATGTGCACGTAACAAAATTCCTCGTCAGAAACCTCAGGGTCTTCTCTTACCCTTACCCATTCCGGAGCGTCCCTGGTCCCACATATCGATGGATTTTATTGTGGAGTTGCCTAGGTCGAATGGCATGAACACCATTCTTGTGGTAGTGGACCGGTTTTCCAAGATGGCACATTTTATTCCCCTCAAAGGATTACCCTCCTCACCCGCCCTGGCTGATATTTTCTCCAAAGAGATTTTCCGTATCCATGGGATTCCCACATCCATCGTGTCTGATCGGGGTTCCCAGTTCGTCTCCAAATTCTGGAGGAATTTCACCAAGAGACTGGGTATCTCATCTTCCTTTTCTTCTGGATATCACCCCCAATCCAACGGACAGACCGAGAGGGTTAATCAATCCCTCGAGAAATACTTAAGGTGCTTTGTCTCTAATTCTCAGGATGACTGGGCAGAATTACTTATCTGGGCGGAGTACGCTTTTAATTCTTCCAGGAATGAGTCTACCTGTGAGACCCCCTTCTTTATCAACTACGGTTTCCATCCGGCTCGCCTACCTATTGCTAAAGACTCCTCTGGAGTAACAGCCGTGGACGAGCATATTGCTCTCCTACAAGACTCTTGGTCCAGAATCCAATCTGCACTACAGAAAGCATCCTTGACAGCTAAAACCCAGGCAGATCGTCACCGTCGTCCGGCACCCAACTACAAACCCGGGGACAAGGTTTGGCTATCATCCAAGAACATCCATCTCAAGACTCCTTCCCTCAAATTGGCTCCTAGGTTTCTGGGTCCCTTTTCCATCATGGAGCAGGTAAATCCGGTTTCCTTCCGACTCCAACTTCCTCAAAGCATGAAGATTCCAAATGTCTTTCACACCTCGCTTCTCAAGCCATTCATCTCCAGTAGCCTCTTTCCGGACCACACTTCTAAACCAGACCCTGTGATGGTACAGGGTAACGAAGAGTACGAGATACAGGCGTTACTGGATTCCCGTCTTTCGAGAGGTAAAGATCACTTCTTGATCCACTGGAAAGGTTTTGGACCCGAAGAGAGGTCATGGGTACCCCTGAAAGATATTCATGCTCCAGGACTCCTCAAAAGCTTCCGAAAGAAGTTTCCATCAAAACCATGGACGGATCGTCCTGAGGCCGATCCTGAAGGGGGGGGGGGTACTGTGAGGACTCTGGGATCGCGGCACCCGCGCCCTGGTTCCTCCTCACCTTCATTAACCCCCGCTGCCATGGCGCGCGCCCCTCGCTGGCGTCACTTACCTCCGGCGGCTCTGGGGGTGTCCCGCCGTCCTCTGCGTTCTCGCCCTCCTGCGGGATCTTCCCTCTCTCATGCGGCTGCTACTGTTTACGAGCGCGCGCCCGTCTCTGTTACAGAGCACGCGCAGGACTCTCTTAATTTATTCACTGCTCCTGCAGTGAGGCGTCGCCCCCAACACTCACACAAGGATCAATCAGGCATTAAGACTGCTCACCTGTATCCTCCTTTGGACAGCCTATCCAGGACAGCTCCATGCACTCCTCCAGGCCTGCCTCCTCTTCCTATTGGTCAGCCACGCTTTATATTGCCTGTCCTGTCATTCAGTCATTGCTCGACATAGTTCTCTCTAGGATCACTATTCTGGCATTCTCTCTCCCATTCACTCAGGTTACGACTTGGCTTGGCGTACGTCTTTCTCTGGCTCTCGACCCCTGCTATGACAAACGACCTTCCGGAATTCTCCTATCCCTGACCTTGGCTATAACTGCAACGACGATGGCACTTCTACACCGGTACCGGCAAGTATTGCTAGCTAAACGTCACCTGGCCTGGCAACGCCAAAATCACCACACTCCGGACATGCTCCTTTTGCTGCGGGTGCGTGTCCATATACGTTCCTCACCTCAGTAGAAGGGACGGGTCTGGTCTGCGGGCAGTACCGGTGTAAAATACATACTTCACCACTTCTACACTGCTCCCAAAAATGCCCACATCTCTTCCCCATTTTATTATCCAGTGGTAAAGCAATATGCAAGTAGATTGATACACCAACAGCAGCTTGGTAGTTGGTATATCATAGTAACTCTGTAGCTTTCCTAGGTTTACACTATTCCCACTGAGTTCTCGGTTGCTTATCCAGTCCCTCTACCCTCTTCTAGCACACACCTTTTGTGACAGTTGCAGATCTCAGAGTTCTGAGACCTGTGTGGCAGTTGAACTGGAACCTGCACGAGTGAAGGGGGAGCAGGCAAGCTTCTGGACTAGGCCTAAGATATACATCCATAGGCCCCAGGCATTCCCTTCCATGGAGTGTGCAGGGCTGGCCATATCATTAGGGATCTCCCGCCGCGAAGCATGATTTAAGCAGCAGAGGAGTTCTTCAGCAGCAGCCTCGTGCAGCATTTTGGTGTGAGGCGTGAGGGGCTGCTGTCGGACACCCCGCTCCGTGGGATCCGTCGCTGACCGCAGCTTGTCTGGAATACTCCCTGGTTAGGCAGCAACCAGGAAGGTACCTGTGCACCAACGGAAGGAGGAGGGTAGCCGGCCCTCAAACATACATTGGGAAGGGTTGTTTGCTGGACACCAGGGTATAGGTGCCTAAGCTCCTTAGGTATCATTGGAGCTAGCTACCCCAGGGCGTTCTACTGTTATTATTGATGTTATTGTGTAATGTGTACTGTGGGTAATATTTTGGGACTACTATGGGTCCACTGGAGTAAAGGGGATTATATAATATAATATCATATGGAAGCAACATTATTAGAGGCTTTGAATAACAATCTGTCAAAACACTTTTTGGACTGTCACAACAGAAAGCCTGAAGGATTGAGACTAAGGGGGATAGAACAATTTCATAGTAACCCGAGAGGGGGGATAGGTATGTTAGACTTTGACAAAGATAGATGTGATGATACATAAACTTAACCCCCCCTATACCACATGGACTCAATGTAGATATTAATGTGATTGCCTCTTTATTGTATACACGCCTCCAAAATTATTAAATATTTTTTATATGATAAAATATAGCTTTTTTAGATGGTGTGTATATGTATATACTGTGATGCCCACACCACGTTGCAGTCACTTTTGTCCCAATTTAAGGCCGGAAACCCTGAATCTTCTAAGCAGGGGTTTATTTACAGGGATTAAATCAAACAACCGGCCCACCGTCCCTTTAAGAAAACAAAATAATAAAATAAAATCCTATTTCCTCTAAGGAAAGCTAACTATATCGTAGCTTTCACCCTCACTAACTGCTTGGCCAGCTAAGCTGGTTCCCAAGCCAAAACATGCCCTGGCATAGGCAATAAAGTAACCACACAGTCTTTGCATACAATAAAAAGGATTTTGCTTATCTTAGTCCTTATGGAGCAGATGTCACAGCTTCAGCACACTCTCTCCTCCTTTTCTTCCTTAGGGAACTCAGCCCCACGTGAGCTCAGAGAAAATCCTGTAGGTCAACTGTAACCAGACGTCACTGATTCAGCATGACTCTCTCAGCAGTGTCTCTCACTCTTTACCCGCATCTTTAACCAGCTTCGGCAGTTGGGGAGCACAGCTGGGGAGCACTCCTGTCTCCCCCCCCCTTCTCTGGGGAAAAACAGTCTCCCTGTGCATGGCAGCTTTCAATATTTTAAAGCACTTCCTGACTATTCAGACCAGGCTGATTAGCTTCATTAGTTAACATCTAAAACAACCATTCCAAGGAGGATTAACTCTCTGTGCTGCAAAAGTCCTATAGCTGCTCTATTCAGACCCTAGAGGACAGCGATGACACCACAATACACACACAAACACACACACAAACACACACACCTGGACCCGATACCAGCTAACCCAAAACCTGGTACATTCTACATGCTCCCTAAAATTCACAAAGAGGGTAACCCTGGGCGCCCTATTATCTCTGGATCTGGCACACTTACCGAGAATATTTCTGGCTGGATGGAGGGCATTCTAAAACCACTTGTCAGGAACACACCCAGCTATATCCAGGATACCACCGACCTGCTAAACAAACTGAATGCCATTGGCCCACTCCCAACAGGAACACTACTAGCAACTATGGATGTAGAGTTACTTTATACAAACATCCCCCACGAGGATGGGATTTCAGCCTGCAGATACTTTTTGGGACCGTAGGAGCCACTCACAGAGACAGTGACAAAATGCATCGAATTTATTCTGACCCATAACTACTTCACATTTGGAAATGACACATACCTCCAGACAACCTGGATCGCTATGGGTACTCGGATGGTGCCACAGTATGCCAATCTGTTCTGCGCAAAACTGGAAAGTGACTTTCTTTCCACCTGTCACTTGAAACCCCTTACATACCTTCGCTTCATCGATGACATCCTCCTGATTTGGACCTCTGGCGAACAGGACCTCCTACAGTTCTATGACAACTTCAATACATTCCACCCGACCATCAACCTCAAACTCACCCATTCTCCGGATGGAGTACATTTCCTAGACACCACCAGTTCTATAAAGAACAACCAACTACAGACTTCTGTATACCGCAAACCTACAGACAGAGCCAGCTATTTGAGGGACAACAGCTTCCACCCGACACACACCAAACATGCAACCATCTACAATCAAGCCATACGATACAACCGGATATGCTCCGACACAGCAGACAGAGACCAGCGGATTAAAGCCTTGAGATCAGACTTTATATACCGTGGGTACAACCACAGAATTGTAGACCAGCAAATTCACAAAGCCACCAGAATACCAAGAATTGATTTCCTTGAATACAAACAAAAGGAGACAAGCGACAGGGTACCTTTGGTGGTCACATATAACCCACACCTAGGAGCCCTACGCAAGATCGCCAGGAAACTACAACCCATCCTCCAGGAAGATACAAGACTGCAACAGGTTTTCCCTGAAGCACCCTTATTATCATACAGACAACCCCATAATCTCAAGAATATTATGGTGAGGAGTAAAGTATTCAGCAGTACAACTGAATGCGGGACAAAACCATGCCAGGACCCAAGATGCAAAACCTGCGCAATGCTCTACACAGCGGACACAATACAAATACCACACAGGAATCGGGAATACAAAATCAGAGGAAGGTTCACCTGTTCCTCCAGCAATGTCGTGTACCTCATCATGTGCATGAAATGCCCAGGGGGCGGCTACTACATAGGTGAGACAGGGCAGGGGCTAAAAAAGAGAATGAACCTGCACCGCCACAGCATCACACGCGGAACAAGAGACAGTCCTGTTGGCGAACATTTCTCTGACTCTTGCCATAAGATGAACGATCTGAGGGTTGCCATACTCAAAGGTAATCTTAAAACACCGAAAGAGAGACGGTTGCATGAATACAAATGTATGCAACTGTTCGGGACACTTAGCAGTGGCCTAAACAGAGATCGAAATTTTATGAGTCATTACTGACACAAGTGAACTCTCTTCCCATGAGCGCTATAGGCCATGTCTGTACATACTGTGCTATATGTATGCACACACAGCTGTCTCTCACACATACTTATACTCCTTGTTTTTCCATCCCTATACACCAATAGGGACCACATAGTATCCACACACACTTTTAGTTATGCTACTAACTCTCACATTTCCACACCCACCCACACCATTTATATCCGCTCCCACTCCACACACACCTTTTTTAAAGCACTGTATATACTGTGGGCTCTCCATTCATGTTGATTCACACTGATACACATACACACTCTTTCATCACTTGCTTTCAGGAACCTTTTGACACCTCCAGCCATAAAACACATCCACACCAGGGGAAGGACCAGCACAGATAACATTCCAATAGACACTGTTTATAGTATAGCTTTTGCTTGCTTCATTCATTGTAACATCGCCGGAAGAAGAGATCAGTGTATCTCGAAAGCTCGCACAAATAAAAGCATTTCGTTAGCCACAGAACGGTATAATCTATTTATTTTTTGATTATTGAAGCTCGGCTAACACGGTACTGATACCTCTACATGTATATATATATATATATATAACCACTGTTTTGCACAAAATTAGAGGACAGCACTCAGGTAAGTAGGCAAATAATTGTTTGTATTACAAATTAGCACAAAAAACGATGTTTCGGTCCCCCAACGGGACCTTTCTCAAGGTGGTGATTGGACAAGGTAGTGGTTTCCTGTGCTATATATATATATATATATATATATATATATATGTATATACAGTAGAGGCAGCGATTATTCTAACAAAAACCAGTGGCAATTCCCCAAAAGACCCAGGTACACCCAGGTACATTCTGAATACATGCCTTAAACTTTCCTTAAACTAGTCCCAGCATTTCTGCATTGATTAATGGCCTATCAGATTAACAGCGGGGGGTCCCTGGCCATCCCATTCAAATTGAATGGGACTGCCAGGGATCCCTGCTGTGTTAATCCTATGGGTCATTAATCAATGCAGAAATGCCTTAAACGTGCCTCAAACTAGCCCAGAACATACCCAGCACATACCCAGCACATACCCAGCACAGTTTTCCCCTTTTGAATAATCTTTCTCACCGTAGAATGATGGACTTTAAATTGTTTGGAAATGGCCTTATAACCCTTCCCAGATTGATGGGCAGCAACAATTGCTTTTCTAAGATCATTGCTGATGTCTTTCCTCCTTGGCATTGTGTTAACACACACCTGAATGCTCTAGACCAACAAACTGCTAAAACTTCGACCTTTATAGAGGTGGCCACACTTGCTGCTGATCAATTATTCAAGGTCATTTGATTAGCAGCACCTGTCTGCTACTTAGCATCTTAATTCCTATGGAAGCAGTAAGGGTGTACTTAGTTTTTCACACATAGTTCTCCATTTTGGCTTTATTTTTGTTAAATAAATCATGACATGGTGTAATATGTCATGTGTTGCTGTTCATCTGAGGTTGTATTTACCTAATTTTAAGACCTGCTAAATAACAGGTGATTGTTATTATGTCCTGATATGTAAAACTATAGAATTCAAAGAGGGTGTACTTTCTTTTTCACACAACTGTATATATAAAAGGGAACACATGCACAAATAATGTAAAGCAATATTAGCCAAACAGCCAGAGTAACAGGGACTGAAAAGACTGGGAACTAAGCTTGTATTGAGCTTATGCGCAAAAGATAGACGCTACTTACAAAGTAGCAGATTATTCAGGTATGCAGGATAAACAAGATCCTCTCCTAACTGTTGTGCTGAATGGCAGTTTGTCTTGGCTCCACGTGGATCGCCGAGACTCTGCACAGAATACTGTTTGCAGCTGCCTCTAACCTCTTCCTCACAGTCCCCCAAGTCCTGCGAGATTGCGGGAGTGACTTCAGCCTGATGTTGGATCCGTTGACGGGGGATAATGAGGGAGTAGTGTCCAGCAAAAATCAAGTGTATGTAACACTATCAATGATGACAATCCGGAGTTTAAAGAAGACTAAAGTATCAGATAATGTTATAGCCTCCACCCTTCGCGTTTCATCTTAATACAAGACTTCATCAGGGGTATAATATGTTTATATATATATATATATATATATATATATATATATATATATATATATTTATATCTATGGTATTTGAGTATATATGCAGTGCTCAACAAATGCACTTGCCCAATCGACAGGGGCGGGGGCATTTTACCCCCTGTCGAGTGCCGCTGCTGTGCTGTGCTGCGGATCATTTCAGGATGCTGGGACACGATCAAGTGGGTTTCCTAGTAATGCGGGACGCCGGAAGAATAACTCAGCCACAGACCAGACATCCATTGGAGACACTGCAGTGATGCTCCGCCACGCACGAAATTGCTGACACAGCAACGCAGGCGCATACAGACACCCTCCCCACAATGGATCTCATTGCAATGATGCCAGGAACATATGCGTGGAGAGAGGCCTGGAGCTCGTGGATTTGGCTGGATGTGTCTGCAGAGAAGCGCTGTGTGGTCCGGTTGCCATGGATGGAGGAAGTGCGGCTCGTGTTTCTTCTGCCACCGTGTGTATAATGGGAAAGGCGGACGGAGTAAGCACCCCAGGTGGGATTCCCTCACACACATGGCAGGTAAGAGAGGGGGGAGAGAGGGAGATCCAGCATACCACTGTAGTGAGCTGGCTTCAGCCATAAGAGTAGCTGCCCAGTCACTGCTATATTTAATCTCCTGTTGGCACCGCTGATAAAAGGGAAAGAGAGGAATTTGAGAGGGCGGGTGCTTGCTCTCGCAGAGGGGGGGGGGGGGGCTGGTGTCAGTGTGTGTGTGGGAGTGTGTGTATAAGTGGGAGATTGTGGGAGAGTGTGTGTGTAAGTGGGAATGTGTGTGTGTGTGTAAGTAAGTGGGAGAGTGTGTGTGTGTGTGCGTGCGTGCGTGCGTGCGTGTGTGTGTGTGTGTGTGTGTGTGTGTGTAAGTGGGAGAGTGATTGTGTGTGTGGGAGAGTGTGTTTGTAAGTGGGAGAGTGTGTGTGTATGTGGGAGAGTGTGTGTATGTGGGAGTGTGTGTGTGTGTGTGTGTGTGTGTGTAAGTGGGAGAGTGTCACCCACCCTCTCTCTCTGTCTACCCTGTCACTCTGTCTCACCCTGTCACACTGTCTCACCCTGTCTCACCCTGTCTCTCTGTCACCCTGTCACCCTGTCTCTCTGTCACCCTGTCTCGCTCTGTCACTCTGTCTCACCCTGTCACTGTCTCACCCAGTAACACTGTCTCACCCAGTTACTCTGTCTCACCCTGTCTCTCTTTCACCCTGTCACCCTGTCTCTCTGTCACCCTGTCTCACCCTGTTACTCTTTCGCACCCTGTCACCCTGTCACTCTGTCTCACCCTGCCACTCTGTATCACCCTGTCACTCTGTCTCACCCCATCTCTCTGTCACCCTGTCTCTCTGTCACCCTGTCTCACCCTGTCTCACCCTGTCACTCTGTCTCACCCTGTCTCTCTGTCACCCTGTCTCTCTGTCACCCTGTCTCCCACTGTCTCACCCTGTCACTCTGTCTCACCCTGTCACTCTGTCTCACCCTCTCTCTCTGTCTCACCCTGTCTCTCTGTCTCACCCTGTCTCTCTGTCCCACAATGTCTCACCCTGTCACCCTGTCTCATCCTGTCTCTCACACACTCTCTCTGGCTCACACACACTCTCTCTGGCTCACACTATGGATCTCGGTACCTTATTTACCCTATATATCTTAACTGCTCTATACCTACACCGAAATAACCTATACTGCTTTCTTCCAGATCTGACACTCAATCTTCACACGGGAGACATCGGAACTCCCCCCTTACACAGAAGACAGGTATGGAACACCTCCCCTCCAACATATAACATTGCGGGAATGAGGGTACCTGGACACAGAAGGAGTGCGGATCAGGTAAGATCCCAGGCGGGATTGCTGCTTTAGAAAATTATGAGGCGGTTGCATCCAGGCACTGGTTAAGGGGTTCAGGAAACTAGTCACTCACATCTGGCTTTTTTTTTTCTAGATTAGTGAGGTCAGCCGACATTCACACACACACACACACACACACACACACACACACACACACAAACACACACACACACACACACACACACGTCACAATGAAACAAGGACTAATATTAGCTCTTTCTAGGAATGTATTTAATTTATTTTTTTAAAGGCAGAGTGGAGGGCGGGATTGGGGGCGTGGCTAGGTAGCGAGTAGATTTTTTTGGTTAGGCGAGTAGATTTTTGGGTGATTTGTCAAGCACTGTATATGTGTTTATACTGCCTATCGTTATTTACAGTGATTGTCCTCTCCTCTACCAAGAGTATCTGGTCCACAACATTATCTTCTAGACTGTGTTCCCTTATAATGAATACCCTTTTAAACTAATATTCTTTAAATAGTAATTATATGCTTTTAGAAATAGGGTTTCAGATTATACAGTATTTATTCGGAATACGTACTGCATATTTATAATAACCAATCTTTTATCCCGATAATATTTACTACTAGGGGTTTCCATATGGATTCCCTGGTTTTAATGATTTATATGAACCTCATTTCCAAGAGGTAGGGATTGTTGTTTCAGAGTGATTTTTAAAAATATATACAATATCTTTTTTATTAACATTGTTGTAACATTTATTGTATATTCTAATGGTTATACAATTTTGATTGTAATGTGTGTAATGTTTTTGTGACTGCATAAGAGACATTTTAGATTGACTTCCACACGATTGTTTATGTATCCACTTATCACTGTACTGTATCCTACCTCCCTTAGAATTGTTTAGATGTGTACAGTGCATAGTATAGGCTCTACTGTTCACTTTACTGTGTACGTGTGTATGTTTATATGTAGCACTTTCACCCCCACCCTATGTGAGATTTGGGTCTCTACCTGTGTATTCCTGTATGCGGTGCATACCTGTTGGTAGTTCAGGAGGCTCTGAGTTGCTCCGTGGTGGTGTGGGGAGGATCAGGACAGGCTTTCAGGGTCATTCATTCTCGGTTGGCAGCGCCTCCAGACAGAGAGGATCCTGGGTGTTCAGGATGATCCATGCTGACACTTCTCTTGTCAATATAGCAAAGCCTCCGGCCGCTATTCCTTCTCTTGGGCCTTAACAGTATGTCCTGCCAGGGACAGGCACTGGAAGGGTTAATTCCTCATGAAGGCCTACTTTGCTATTGCAGCCTTGGATACACTTACTGTATCTAGGGGTGGGCCTAACAACACCCTATTTAAACAGAGGTTGCTCACGAATCCTGAGCTTGCGTGATATAAATATACAAAATATATATACTGTACTGATATAAATATAAATATACAAAATATATATACTGTTGTAATATAAATATAATATATAAAATATATATACTGTACTGATATAAATATACAAAATATATATACTGTACTGATATAAATATAAATATACAAAATATATATACTGTTGTAATATAAATATACAAAATATATATACTGTTGTAATATAAATCAACAGAAATAACAAAAATATTAGATTTAAATTAAAATAAATTTTTTTAAAGTTGTATAAATATACTTACGCGGTAGTTACCCTTTGTGCCCTTTTGCGGTCTCTGTTTTTTCCGTGTGCATGATAGCTCACGGTGGCTGCTGGCACAACGATGTCAGAAGTAGCTAACCAGCGTTGGATAGCAGCAATTCGGTGTCTGCTCGTGTACACGTCCTTAATTCGCATGCTCAGATCCTTGGAAATCTTTTTAACAACCATTGCTGCGAGTAGAAAGAAATACAAACACAAGAATGTATATTCGATGTTTAGTCGATGTGTATTCAATGTGCAGTGAATCCACAAAATGGGTGGTGTATTTATACGTTAATGACTCACATTTGCGTACGCCCACTTTCAACACCTGTACCTGGTCGCCATGCATAAAAGGTTACACACTTTGCATAGCCCACCACTCGATGATCTATATCTGAACTTGCCTTTGTCCAGATACTGCATTGTGCCACCTGCTTCCATGGAGCAACTCCGATTCTACGGACGCAGGAACACACTCGCCTCTGCCGTGCTTGTCAAGCAGAAAAAGTGAAAGGAGGTTGCCGTTTCCACGCCAAGGCAAAAGCGACAGGCTAAGGCCAATAAAGAAAACCTTCTGCTGACCCCAAAGGCTAAGGGTTTTCATAGACGTCAGCCTTATTATGTCAAGAAGATATACGGTGATGTACTCTCGACGCAAAACGATTGGCAGCCAACCCATCGAACCCGCAGACCACTTCCTCACATATGCTTCGACGACTCTACCGCCGTTGTCCCGGAAATCTTCAGCCCGTCTTCTCCACCCCTCGTCCATGACGCTGCCGCCGCCCTCACGGAAACCCACAGGCCATCTTCTCCAGTTCTATCCGACGACGCTGCCTCTGAAATCCACGGGTCACTTTCTCCTTTGCTCTTAGATGACTCTGCTTCTCGCCCGGAAATCCAAAGGTCACTTTCTCCATCCCTCTTCGACGACGCTGCCGCTTCTCCTCTACCGGATATCCACAGGTCACCTTCTCCACTCTTCTTCGACGTCGCTGCCGCTTCTCTCCATGGAACCCCATCTCATCCTCTGTTGCACCCATCCACCCAGATATTCACACGCCATGCACAAGAAGCAGCTCGTTAGACCGGATGCTGAATGGGATAACTGTGGATCTCACCAGGAATACTATTGTGATAGCAAAGATAGATCTGCTTTTGGAGACAATGCTAAATGTGGAGCAATGGATGCTAGATATGGATCGACGGATGGAGAAGATAGAGGCTGACATAGCGGGCATACATTATTTGCTCGGTGTTAATGCCCCTGTTTCCCCGACGCTGGAGCAGGGGGTGACATGGATGTGATGAATGGGACCTTTGACCCCCTTCCATCACAAAGCGCACCCCCTCCACCAGAAGATGTAGTGTAAATGTATGCCGTTGAGGAGGACATGACAACCCCGTCAAGACCACGCCAGGAGACAACACATGGCGACCAAGACCGGAGGAAAGCTTCCTCCCAGACAACCTACCATCGCCCGTCGCCTCAAGCACACACGCTCCCAAAAGACCTACATTCGCTCGCATCGATACGGTGCCCGACATCACCCTGTGCGATCTGCCACCGGCGCTCAGGGAGAAGTATAGGGTGAAGAGTGCTGGTGCACCCCACAAGTATGCCTTGTTACTTTTTAAGCACCATGTTCCCTACTCGTTGTACTGCGACTGGGCCTTCAAAGTGAACTACGAAGGAAATCGCGTTAAAAAGGCGCTTCCTGCCAATTTAAGAAAGAACATTCAGGATGAAAAGCGGCGCTTTTATCCAATTACAGATCCTGTAATGAAAGGCGTTCGAGACTGCATTAATGGCGTTTTGCGCTATGCAAGGAATTGGCCATGGACGGACAATGTGGAGGACTTTCTGTAAGACCATACTGTTGTGCTGAACTGTATTGTACTCTACATGATTTCACCTGCTGTACTTAAATAAAGGAGATGTTGTTGTGTGTTTTTTTACTTGTATTTATACAGAAATGTTTTAACTTGCTGTCCACACACATACTGTAGGACCTGCACAATTCCAGTCCCTGAGGGCCGCAAACGGGCACGGTTTTCAAGGTTGTTCTGAAAACCTGCCCTGTTTGCTGCCCTCGAGGACTGTAGTGGTGCAGGTCTGACTGACAGTTTTGCACACCATCCCACTGTACTGTATATGTTTCTTTAATAAAGGAGATGTTTCGTTTGTATACTGTATTTTATGAATAAAGTTTTTTTTGTAATCACAGGTAAGACCATACTGTTGTGCTGAATTGTATTGTACTCTACATGTTTTGACCTGCTGTACTGTACTTAAATAAAGGAGATGTTGTGTGTTTTTTTACTTGTATTTATACAGAAATGTTTTAACTTGCTGTCCACACACACAGGACCTGCACAATTCCAGTCCCTGGGGGGTGCAAACAGGCACGGTTTTCAAAGGTTACCCTGAAAACCCACCCTGTTTGCTGCCCTCAAGGACTGTACTGGTGCAGACTGTTTTGCACACCATCCCACTGTACAGTACATGTTTTGACTTGCCGTTCTTTAATAAAGGAGATGATGTTGCATTTTGCTTATTTTATGAATAAAGAATTTGTTTTTAAAACATGTGACTGTAAACCATACTGACTGACATAAATGTTTTCACAAATGTAGCAGTAAACCATACACCTGTTGATGTTTTGAATTGCTGTGCACTTCAAATTTTTCTACATTGTACAGTATTTGTAAATAAATGTTTTTGCACTTACTCCACCAATAAAAGAACATGTTGATTTGTTTTTCATTGTTCCATTTGCTCCTTTGCTACTGTAACAAAATACAGTGTTTCTAGAATGTCGAGGCATACTGCACTGTATACTGTAGGCATGCTCAGTATAAGTATTAAAAAAAATAGAAGACACAAACTGTACTGTACTGTATGTACTGGCACTGTATACTGTAGAAGACACATAATGTATGTGATACATGTAGAATAAATGCATAGTTTTTATTTTTTCAGGTTTATTACACAGTATACTGTACTGTATATAAAAAAGTATTGTACAGTATACTGTACGTCCGGAAAACATCAGCATACTGTTTCAGGTTCAGTATTACAGTATTCTATCCTAAGCAATAACTACGGCCGCTAAACTGTAGACTCTGGTACGTGGTTTTTTAAATCCGATTCAGCAGGCATTGTTACACAAAGCGATATTATCCATCGAAATCCCTCCATTTCTTTTCTGAGGAAAAACAAAAACAAAAGTTTTACTGTAATGGTCAGCCCCCTAAAGAAGTTCCCAGCCAGTCCCACCAATAATTTTCTCGGGGGGCGTCTCCTGTTCACATGCGCATGCGCCTACCGTCGATGTAATGACACGCATACTGTATGCATTTCAAGAAGGTTCCAATGCACATGCGCCTAGCGTTCCACCAATACAGTAGTTCAGTATCTGCAGTACAGTACTGTAGAAGCCGCTCAGCCAATAATATTGCTTACAGGAGAATCGCTTGACTTTTGAATCGCACCGATATTGACACTGTATTGTCAAAATAAACAAAACACAGAAAATAATACGGCAACAATACTCACCATAGAATTTCCCATTCAGCTGGAGCCGGCGCCGGTCCACTGCCAGTCCAGCGTTCTTGAACATCCACGTCGATAGTTTGCAGTGGGACTAGTCCACCTGTAGTCAGCTGATGAGGCTGGAAATTGCTTAGATACATGCAAGCTTGATCGAAACTGCACGCGAAATCCGGCTCAGGCTCAGGGTTGTCACTGACGACGGCACCGTCATTGGAAGCCGGTGCTGGTGCATTGCTTGGCAGCGACTGTCGTTTCTTAGTTGGTTTTAACATGACCCTTCGGCTTTTGCCATCATCATGATCATAGATACAGGAAAAAGCCGGTGATACACACCAATACCCTCCAACAAATTGTGGCTCAATACGATAAAAACAGGGATCGCTACATAACCTTTTCCTTATTGCACGCTTCCATGTATGAGGAGTTGGCGAAAATTTGTAAAAGTCATAGTTTTCGACAAAATACTGATAAATTTGAACAACTGTTGCCATCTTATCCTCTGTTGCATTAATCGCGGCCCATATCAAATACGCGTAACTTCTGTCGGGTTTTTGGAAAGCGGACTGCACTTGAACACTCATGGCGGGCAGGTCTCTGGAGAATACTGTAACTGAAACTGGTCTTTGTCTTTCTTTAATATGAAAAGCCTAAATTGATAGATTTTTGCAACCTCTTCCTTCAGTCTCAAGGCCAAGTTACAATAGCACACTGTGGTATCTTTTTTAAACGAAACACCTGTAAGTCGACACATTACTGAAGCGCATTACAATTCATGAATATCTGCCATCTGTCGGACACGCGAAGAATTGCAACCTATTAAATCCAAACCATTCTCAATAAACGCATCAACCGTGCGTCAGTCGCGCATGACCTGTGGCTGGGAACGCAAAATGAACGCGGCATGCGCCAGGTGAAGTGCGTCGCATTCCAGGAAAAAGCCAGGGAAAAACTGGCGATGTGTTAGAATAAAAGCTGCCTAAAATACTAAGTGCGCAAATTAAAACATTTAAACAATAAAATAGTAACAGTTGCTGCCTAGGTGTTAAACTACACACAATAGCAAATATATAGGAAAAAGGGGAAAACACAGGCGCAAACTGTTAACTAAACAATAAAATATGAGCATGAATAGACTGGGGATATATTAGAGTCCTTGATTTCTCTGAAACAAAATAGAAAAGAGACAAAATATGGTGAAGTACGTTTTGTAATGGTCAATGCACAAAGGTAGATTGCTACTTACAAAGTAGCAGAAGTATACAAGCATATAGGATATAAAATCTCTCCGTCCTGCTGCCTGGAGTGATGGTCTGCTTCCTCTCCACGTGGAACACCAAGATTCTCTGTGGTAGGTTTCCTCCGCTTGCAGCTGCCCTCCTGAGCTCCCTGGTTCCTCCTCTGATGTCGCGAGATTGTACTGCTGACGTCACTCAGCCGAGATTAAAGCCGTAACTCGGGGATAAAGTCCAAGGGATGCACTAGATATTGAGGGAATTATGCTGAATGTAAATTCTGGATATGGGATGCAAAGAAATATTCAAAAGCCTCCGCCCTATACATATACACACATGATGAACCAATATACAAATAAATGTGTAAGGGTTAACTAAAACACCACTTCTCTATATCATCCACAGTCAAATAAAATCCTATTTCCGAAACAAATCAAATCTCATCTTCCAATCTAAAGCATCAAATGCCAATCAAAACATTGAATTTACATTGTATACATGATGCATACAATCTATGCACCATGTACACTCTGCAAATAAATGTTAACAATAAAATATTCCAAACAAAATACAATTAAATCCAAACAAGTATACTATTTAAACCAAGCAAGTCACCATAAATCAATTAGCATTCGTTAATCACATCCCAAAACAATTTAAATACCATCTATAACAATTACACAATTAACTATTTAAATCATTAAACAGAACAAGTTACCATCAGACAAAATATAAGTACCAAAAAGAATACAATATACAAAAGCAAGCCTCACCATGACCTACACATACAAGACCAAAATGACATCTATCTAATTCGAAAATACATTACACACACATTTATGCATAGCAGCATAGCCAAAATCATTTTAAATACTGCAAAACAAGCTTTTCAAACAAAATTATTAGTTGCATGATGAAGCCACTGTACAAATGAATGGTTGAAGGGTGGGTATTGGGCCAGGGTGGCTTGAGCCCTTAATTACCTTTGCGGTTATTATCCGATAAGGTGATTAAGGGGTTAATTGATCTCAGAATGTAATTGCAAGGTATTGGCTATGTATTTTGTTGGCAACGGAGGACACGGATTTTGCTGGCGAGGGGGCTTCTTATTGATGAGGTCAGTATAACTTTATTTATTTTATTATGCTAGTTAATGTGTTTAATAATGGGCAGATAATCTATTATCCCTATCTGGATAATAGTTATTTTGCACATTATTGTACTGTATGTGTTGTGGGGGAGGGGGATTGATGTATTTAATGTATAGGACATGTTTATTTTTTTAACATACAGGGTTGGTTCCTTTTGGTCTGCGGGAGACGTCTGGAGACCACCTGAGGTATCCTCGGGCTTCTCACGGGTAGCAGGCTGCCGGGTCCACCTGCGGGGAAGAACCGGTGGCCCCACATCTGTAGGGCACCGCAGACCCATTGGGACCACCCGTGGGTCCCCAGACCCCCATGGGAACCACCCGAGACCCCTCAGACACCTGTGGGTCTGACCCGGGGCCCCCCAGACATCCACGGGCATACCGTGGAGACCCCATTGTGGCCCACGGTGACCAACGGAGACCACCTGGTGGACCATGGTGCCTGGCGGGAACCACCAACAGGCCTCAAGACCCTGTTTGAAAAATGGTACTGGGCTACTGTAGGTCTGTGAGGTGACCCGTCAGGCCCACCGGTGACTCCCGTGGGCCTGGGGTATTAACCCTGTATGTAAAATAATAAATCATGTATTTATAGGGGGCACAGGGGGTGGGTTATGTATTTAATAAATATAATGATGTTTATTGTGGGGCTGTGTATTGTTTTTATTGTGGGTACTGTGGGTGGGGGAAGGGGGTATTGGCCCCAAGGGTGTGTGGGTAGGCCTCCTGGCTGGGTAGTGTGTCAGGGTGGTTAGGCCTCACGGGGTGGGGGGTTAGTAGGGGAGGGTATGTAGGCCTCCCGAGTGGTGGGTGAGGGTGGGTTAACCCCTTAATGACTGTAGCCGTAAATAACCGCTATGGTGATTAACGGGCTAGGGGACATTACATTGGCTGTTTTTATTCTTGTTTATGTTTTGCAGCATCGGAGGGGGCATGGACGGTGATGAAGATGAGGATGGCCTTCATCATGTCAGCCGGACATGGGTGAGTACTATATGTATTTATTTTATTTATTTCTCTTTATGTATTTTACATGGGCAAATTCACTATTATCCATATGTGGATAATAGTAATTTTGCCCATTACTATACTGTATGTGTTAAGAGTGGTGTATGTATGTGTTGTAATTTTTTTTTGGGGCACTGAATTGGTACAGCAGGCCTGCGGGGAACACCCAAGGGACCCCGCCTGCCTATAGTATCATTGATGTGCATATATGTGTATGTTAGGGGGGTATAGGGGTTGTTGCTGTATATATATATATATATATATATATATATATATATATATGCAAATACAACTGAATGCTCATCTGCATGTCTTCGGCAGGTCTGCAACCCCGCCTTTCCCCATTATCACCCAGCATACAGCACTTCCACTGCAGCAAGGGATTCTGGGAAATGACATGCAAATGAGCACACAGTGTCACTTTTTGCCTCAAAAACCATTTTTAACATGGTTCCCTATAGGCTTAAGCTTGCTGCATGGTCACAGCTTTGAGCACAGCCAGGGTTAAGGTGCATACCCAGAAAATCCCCCACAGACAGCTTTTTTTGTTTTGAAAATTCTTTTATTATGCAGCGAATCTTTACAACAAGATTATAACAGTACATAAATCATTTTCCAAATGAAAAAAAAAAACGCGACGTTAACAACGGCGCAGTGCATATCCCACACAACTCACATACATTTTTATTAATGGTTTCCCCAAAAGTAACAAAACTGTGACGAACGCGGTGGTGCAGTGCATTTATACGTATGCACCGCACCACAGACATGACATGTCATACACACATTATCTCTAACTTTATTGCACAGAAAAACTTTTGGGGCGGGGGAGTAAGGGGGTGTGGGGAGGGGGGTGTTTAGTCCTCCTCCTCAGGGACGTCAAAGATGGAATAGTCCTTGAGCAGGCTGTGGAGCAGCCTGCGACAGTCCTGTACCGACATCCTCTTCTTCCCCTTGATCAAACGTTCCCTGGCGAATAGTAAAACGTCCTTGAAACAGCACATTAGACGCCAACCGGCTTCGATTGCGTCCTCTGTGTGTGTTCCTGTGAAAAGTCCGTGGAACACCGAGTAGTACGTGATGCACTTCCTCGGTATACAGTACTTTAAGTCGGTGTCCAGCGCGCGCATCAAGGCCTGCGCAAAGGGGCAGTTCCAGAAGAGGTGTATGATGCTTTCCTCCACTGGGTTGCACCTGGGGCAGTGCCTCACGAGGCTAAGTTTACTCTGGTACTTGTCCGCATTCACAGGGAGTCCCCCGTGTATGTCCTGCCAAGCAATGTCTTTGTGTTTGTTCATTAGTCTTTTCGATGCCACATTCCTCCACACCGTTCCATAGGTGTTGGGGTGGAGACCTGGGACCGATTCCATGATGTCTTTAGCCCTGATCATTTTGTAGATGACCTTGGGCTTCCACAGGTCTGGTTTTACTCCCTCCAGATTGTTCTGCCTCACAAACTTCTTTACATCCTTGTAGAACCAGGGTGTGCGCCAGCTGTAAGGGATGGAGCTGTCCCACTTGTCCCACCCCAGTGCTCTCCAGAGCGGCAGGAGTAGGAGGCAGGACATGGAGTAGCCAGAGGAATCTTTGTCGCAGTCTCTCAGGGTGATCCGCACGCAGTTGCTTACAAAGAAGGCGCGCAGCATAGTGGGGATGTCGGGGATTCCCCTACCCCCCTTGTGCGGCTCTTTGTACATCACCTCGCGCTTTCCCCTCTCAAACTTGGCCCCCCAGACAAAGCGGAACACTGCCATGGAGATCTCCTGGCAGGTTCTGGTCGAAGGCGGGTATGCCTGGGCCACGTACTGCAGGACAGGGAGGATCTCGTTCAGCAGTACCAGCTTTTTCCCCTCAATGGTGAGGGGTCTGAGGCGCCACAATCCGATCTTCTGCTTCACCTTATTCAGCCTCTCGTTCCAGCTCTTCAGGGCAGCGGCCTCACTCCCCACACCAAACCAGACTCCAAGGATTTGAATGAGGCCTGCTCTGATGGGGAAGGGGAGGGGGTCGGCAGTCAGGTTCCAAAGCCCAAATAGCTTGGTCTCTGACTTCCCGCAGTTGACTTTTGCTCCTAAAGCTTTCCCGAAATCCTCGCACGTCTGGACCAGCGTCTTCACCGACCGGCTATCTGCGCAGAAGATGGTGACTTCATCCATGTAGAGCGAGCACTTCACTTCGCGTCTCTGGGGTCCTGGCACGACGATCCCTCTGATCTTTGCGTCTCGTCTGATGCACTGGGCGAAGAGCTCTATACAACAGACAAAAAGGAGAGGTGAAAGAGGGCAGCCCTGCCTAACCCCTGAGAGGACAGGGAAGGGGTTAGTCTTCCATCCGTTCACGATCGCCACACTGCAAATGTCAAGGTACATCAGGTTAACATAAGAACAGAACATCTCCCCCATCCCATACTCAAGCAGCACCCTGCCCATGAAATCATGGGAGACACGGTCGAAGGCCTTCTCCTGATCAAGGGTGACCAGGGCCGCGTGTACACGGCGATATTTGATGTAGTGGACTGCGTCTCTGATTAGGGCGAGGCTGTCTGCGATCCTGCGTCCGGGGATGCCGCACGTCTGGTCTGGGTGGATGATCTGGCTGATGACCTTCTTCAGTCTGTTTGCTAGGACTTTTGCTAGGATCTTGTAGTCCGCGTTCAGGAGCGAGATGGGACGCCAGTTCTTGAGGTCGCACCTCTCCCCCTTCCGTTTGTACAAGAGCGTCAGCATTCCTTCCCTCAGCGTTGGGGGCATCCTACCTTCTGCTTCCATTTCCCTGTAAAGCTCTAGCAGGTCCGGGCCGATCAGGTCCCACAGCTTCGTGTATAACTCAGCTGGGATACCATCTCCGCCCGGCGTCCTTCCCGTCTTAAAGGATTTGGTTGCAGCGTGGAGCTCCTCTAGCGTCAGGGGGGCGTTCATGGCTGCTTTTCCTGCCGGGTCGATGGTGTTTGTAATCCCTGACAGGAATTTGTCAGCCTGGTCTCGGTCTGATGCTTTTGGGGAGTAGAGGTCTTCATAGAAATCTTTCACGACTCCCATGACTTCCTCCTTCCCCTGCTGCACGTTGCCATCTTTGTCTTGCAGCTCCCTCAGGGGCGTGTGGGCGGAGTGGAGTTTCTTGAAGAAGAAGGCATTGCATTTCTCCCCCCTCTCAAGGTTCTCCACCTTGGAACGGAAGATGATTCGTCTGGATTCCTCCTCAAAGTGCTTTTGCAGGCTCTCCTTGGTTTCCTCCAGGTCGCCATCCACGTTCCATCCGCAGCGTTTGAGGACATGCAGGGACTGCAGCTTGCTCTGCAGGCCCTCGAACTCCCCCTTCCTCTCACACGCCAGGCATCTGCCCTTTGCCTGCAGGAAGCAGCGGATCCTTATCTTCGTGAATTCCCACCACTCTGCAGTGCTGGGGAAACAGGCCTTTTCTTCTTGCCATGCTGTGTATGCTGTTCTCAGCTCCTCCATGATCTCCTCCCTTTCTAGCAGTGCGCAGTTCAGCTTCCAGGATCCTGGCCCTGGGGGGAAACCTCCTCCCAGGCGCCCCTGGAGATGAATGGCTCTGTGGTCAGAGAAATGTACTGCGATCATGGAGTGCTGTCTGTGCTGTACCTGCTTGGTGGTGAACAGGAAGTCAATCCGAGAACGCACGGAACCATTTGGGTGGCACCAAGAGTAGTTTGCGGCACCTGCTCCCATAGATCCCACTGCGTCCTTCAGGGATGCCTCCCCAATCATCGCCGTGAGTAGCCTGGACGTCACATCTATCTTTGCTGATTTGCTGGGGGGCACGCGCCCCCCCACCTCAATCGTGCAGTTGAAATCCCCACCCATCACCACTGCCCTGGAGGTTGCGAGCCAAGGGCGAAGGTGCTGGAAAAGTTCCAAGCGCTCATTTCTCCGGGGGGCGGCGTACACATTGATGAGCCTAATCGGCTCCCCTGCCCACGAACCGTCTACGACCAGTAGTCTGCCGCAGACGAGTTCATGGAGAGAATCAACAGTGAAACATCCCCCCCCCGGATCAAAATGGCTACACCTGCGTTCCTGCACCCGTTCCCCCCAGACCAGTAGGAGGGGCCGTGAGACCACTGCCCGCTCAGGTGCCTGTAGGATCGAGAAAAAGGTAAGGCACATTCCTGTAGCATATACACATCACATTTCTGTAAAGAAAGGAATGTTAGTACTCTGGCACGTCTCATCCGCTCTCCTATGCTCCTTACGTTAATGGAGAAAATGTTAAAAGACGCCATTAGTTTGGGGATAAAGGGTTGGACAGACATGCAGTGATACTAGTTACCATCCTCGCTGGCGTGGGTGGTCTTGTTGATCTCCTCGCACAGCTGGACTAGCAGATCCATGGTTTGCCCAAGGCTGTCATGGAGGAGGAGGGACTATGCTGCCTCTCGCCCCTCTCTTATGAGCTCTTCCACGGTCACCTGTGTCTCGCTAGGTGGCTGTTCTAAAATGGCCGCCTACTCCTCTGCAATGGCTGCCTCCTGCATCTCTGCTTCCTCCTCCTCCAGGTCGCTTTCAAGGTCACTGTCAGCGTCGCTGGAAGTGGGTGAGTCGCTGATTTGCATTTGGGCTCTCTTCTGCTCCAGCCCCTGGTGCGGGCTATCCGTCTCAGGGGCTCTCCTCTTTATTCCCTGCTTCTCCGTTCCGGTCTGGGCTATGGGGGCGGTATCTGTAGCAAGGGAGGAAGAGGGAGGGGGTGCAACAGCTTCGGGGCTGGGGAGAGGTGTTACAGAGGGAGGGGCGGCAGCCTCATGGAGCATGGGGGGGCTGCAGTGGAGGGTTGGGAGGAGGGGGCAAGGGGTGGTGGGTGGGCGGGGAAGGTTGGGGTAGGGGGGATGGGTGGGGGTTGCAGCAGCAGTGGGTGTGGGAGAGAGTGTTGCTGCAGGGGTGAGGGTGGGAAGGGGTGGGGTGGGGGCTGCTACTGAAGGGGCAGCGGGCTCAGGATGCTTGGGTGGCCTCCTTTTCCCTTTGCTCCTTCTGATACTTACCCCCTTGTGCCTTTACGGGTTGGTTTGCAGGGGGCTTCTTGGCTGCCTTCTGGGTTGCTGTCAGGGGCGCGCCCGGTGTTGCGCCTTTCGCCGCGGCCTCTGTGTAGCTCCTGACCCTCAGCTGGCAGTCCCGGAACATGTGGGTTGTCTCTCCGCACAGGTCGCAGGTTTTCTGGCGGGGACAATCCTTTGTTTCGTGTCTGGTGTTCTTGCAGTTTCTGCAGGTTTTCAGGATGCACTGTTTCCACTGATGCCCCAGGTTCCCGCAATTATCACAGGTCTGGGGCTGGTCAGGGTAAAAGATCCTCCCTGAGCTGCCCGCAAGTGAAAAACTGGGAGGGAGGTGGTGCAGCCGATCTGCCGCTTCTGGATTTGGCCACAAGCGAACTACCATGCTCCACTTTCCCACCCAGTACCCCAACTTGTCCTTGATCCTGCTCGGCTCCTTCACCACGGTGCAAGAGCGCTGCAGAAAGGTAGCAATATCCTTTCCAGGGATATGGGGCTTCCTCACCGTCACAGTGATCCTCTTCTTGTCCCTCTGGATAGGGCAGTTCACGTCGAACTCTGAGAAGGGGACCTCCTGTTTCAGGGTCTGGAAAGCCTCCCAATACCTCCTGCAGGCTCCCGCCGTGGCGAAGGTGACGAAAAACAGGCCACCCCTGAGGTCCTGGATGCTCAGGATCTCGTCCGGAGTAAAGCCTGCTTTGCTCACCAGCTCCTTGGCAAAGGTCTCAGCGTCCAATAGAGGGCGCTGTCCGTCGATCTCCCTCAGCTGCATCACCACCGTCTGCCTCATCCAGGGTTCCAGGCGGGGGATCCTCCTGTTGCTGCTGCTCCCAGCTCCAGGGTTGGAGCTGGGGCCACCGCTGCTGGTGCTGGCATTGGGGGTGAGGCCGCTGGGGGTGGCAACGTCGCCTGAGCCGCTGGAGCTGGTTGCCGCTGGGCCTCCTCCGTCCGTCTCCTGGCTGCTGGGGACCGTCTCCGGGGGTGCCGTGTGCTTCTCCTTCTTCTTCTTCTTCTCCTTGTGCAGGGTGGTCCCGGCGGGCTCCATGGCGACCTCCATCCTCTTGATCTTAGCCAAAAACCCACTCACAGACAGCTGTTTCGACCTTAATGGGTCTCATTAGTGTGGGGTTGATTTTAACTGGGTATGCAAAGAGGCTATGGGATAGGCTATACCATAATACTGAGTTAAGTTATGGTGAGTAAAAAAAGTGACAAAAACCCTCCACAGGAAAGCAAATATGCAAATACAACTGTTTGCTCATCTGCATGTCCTAGGCAGGTCTGCAACCCCGCCTTACATATATATATACCATAATACTGAGTTAAGTTATGGTGAGTAAAAAATGTGACAAAAACCCTCCACAGGAAAGCAAATATGCAAATACAACTGTTTGCTCATATTTGCATATTTGCTTTCCTGTGGAGGGTTTTTGTCACTTTTTTCACTCACCATAACTTAACTCAGTATTATGGTATAGCCTATCCCATAGCCTCTTTGCATACCCATTTAGAATCAACCCCACACTGATGAGACCAATTAAGGTCGAAACAGCTGTCTCTTCTCGGCCTTTTGGTTAGATCAAGTATAGGGTCTGTCTGTGAAGGATGACACTAGTTGCATCACTTTGTCCTCTGGTCATGGCCTGAGAGGGCGGATGCAAAGTAGCCCGGGCATTTTTAATCTTGCACCCCAGGCTTGGAACCCCTGGGGAGCATCACTTGCTGCACTGTGGATGGCTGTTTGGCGGCGGCCTCCACTTACGAGCACTTGATCTGCACAGATGATTTTGCACCGTCCCCTAATTTTCCCGCACTTGGCCCCCCTTATTGCCTTCCGCTGAGGGGACAAGCCAATTATTTTTGTCACTCGTGCACACCCTTTTTGTGTTGTACGTTTGAGCACCTCCTGCACTGCATTGCACAGAGCACCGGAGCACTCGCACCATGAATTTGTTTTGTTTGGTGTTGGGTTAACGTCACCCCTTTCTTCGGAGAGTAAAGACTGTAGTGCTGGCTAGTGACCACCAATCCCTCGGAAGAAGATCACGGTGGCTTAGTAGACGTCAGCCGAACACCCTAAAGACTTGGACCCTCCTGCGGCGTCTGCTGCACTAGGAGGGAACAGGATGGACGTCGGATTCCTCGAATGACGACGTCAATGTAACAGCAGGACTCTTTCTGGCTTCGGCTGAAGAGGACTGTCTTTTGGTACGGACTGGCCTACTCTCCGGAGAAGACTTTGTCACATGTGGAGCGCACCGGGTCTCACTTGACCACGAGCAAGGTTTTTGAGGTGGAATCACTTTTTTTCACCACCCGGGCTACAAGAAATAAAAAAAATAAGCTGTCTGTGGGTGGATTTCTGGGAATGCACCTTAACCCTGGCTGTGCTAAAAGCTGTGACCATGCAGCAAGCTTAAGCCTATAGGGAACCATGTTAAAAATGGTTTTTGAGGCAAAAAGTGACACTGTGTGCTCATTTGCATGTTATTTCCCAGAATCCCTTGCTGCAGTGGAAGTGCTGTATGCTGGGTGATAATGGGGAAAGGCGGGGTTGCAGACCTGCCTAAGAAATGCAGATGAGCATACAGTTGTATTTGCATATATATATATATATATATCATATAGAAGATATTTATTTATTTATATATATATTTATTTATTTATGTGTGGGGCTGTTGTGTGCGTATTTTTTTTATTGTGGGTAGCGGGGTGGGTGAAGGGGGTATTAGCCCCAACGGTGGTTGTTTAGGGCTTGCGGGTGGGTCGGGAGGGCTTAACCCCTTCATGACATAGCGGTATTAACCGCTAAGGTCATGAAGGGTTAAGTGGCACCCACAACCCCCCCGCAAGCCCTAAACAACCACCAAGGGCCAAATACCCCCTTCACCCACCCCCGCAACCCAAGCTGGCACGGCTGGCTAACCGCTAAGGCAATGAAGGGGGCTTTAAATGCATATTTCCTGCCTCGAATGCATGCCGGGGGCCTCCAGTGCTGGTTTTAATGGTATCAGCTCCGGAGACCCCCGGCATCAATCCCAGGCAGGAAAAAGGCCTGATTTTTGCTAAGTGCCGTTCCGCCGCTCATCCGCAGCCTCCCACCAGCAACTTGCCTACTTTTTGGGGCGAGCCGGATTGCCGTGAAAATCGCCATTCTAGAGTGTCGCAAAGCTTCTTGCCACTACTAGAATTGAGCGTGTTTGAAAAAATGGCTAGATGCGGCGCAAAGTGCCTTTTCGCCGCGCTGATGGCGGAAAAAAAAACCGCCAATCACCTTGGCGTTTTTTTTGGTTTTTGCCAAGTTTTCACCCCTTTACTGAATAGGGGTATGCATTTTTGGCGTGAAACAGGCGAGAAGTGCCTTTCCGCCGCTTACTGCATGACCCCCTAAGTGTTGAGCAGGCCAGTTGTGATTATAATGATTGATTCCACATGATTTCTATGTTTGTGGACTCTTTTGGGACTATTTAACCAAAGGCGGAGGGACAATTACCTCACATCTTACCCCTTAAGAAGCGGATCAATCCGCGAAATGCGTAGGGTGACGTAACACACCCTGCGTCTCGCTATCCAGCACACACATCTCTATACCCTTCATGATGGTGAAATCTCCGGCGCTAAATGACAGCACCAGCCCCTTCCAATGGTGGGGGCTCTCTCGCGAGAGAGAGAGGCGGATCAGTGAACCGGAGACTGCGGACAGGAGAGGTCTGACAGCTAACGGAACAGCTCCCTAGCAGACGGTGGTCTTTTCCACACACCCAGCAGGTCTGGTTAGGAGAGAGAGAGGACATCCCGGTCATACACCTGTAGCAGAGGAGCAGCTCGTCAGATATAATTTCACTGCGCTTGACCTACTTGCAGTTTGTAAGTAGGATTCTTATAGCTGCCGGACGCAGGAGCAGTGGATGTCTTTAATGCTTTTAATTTTTTTGTCAATTTTATTTTTTGTCTTTATTAAATAGTTCTTTTTAATGTTTAGTGCTTGCTCAATCACTCCATATATCATTTGTTTGTTATTTGTTTTTCTAATATTCATTTAGTTGCATTAGTATAGGGGCATTGTCTCCCTACAGTATTACACTATGTTGTTTTATTTTTTCATTCACATGTGCTGAGTTACGGTCGGTTCCAGTTACCCGCATACTCAGATACCTTGGGACTTTTTCAGCATCCAGTTATTAATACACGGTTGTATTTATAGTGGAGGTGGAGGGTTGGTCAGCGCACGGGATTTTGCTCAAACGTAGAGATAAGAGGATAGGAAGATATGGAACACGGTATTAGTGTTTTAGTAATCGAACGGTACAATACAGCCAAAAGAACTTTGGAATTAAAAATGTATGAAAAATATATTTTTCATATATTTACTTTTAATTACCAAGGTTCTTTAATTCCAAAGAGTTTTAAGCTATTTTAAATATATATTTTTCATACATTTTTAATTCCAAAGTTCTTTTGGCTGTATTGTACCGTTCGATTACTAAAACACTAATACCGTGTTCCATATCTTCCTATCCTCTTATCTCTACGTTTGAGCAAAATCCCGTGCGCTGACTAACCCTCCACCTCCATTTCAACAGCCACTCATGGTATAGGCTGCTTACTAGTACATGCGCTGCTCGTGAAGACAGAAAAAACTACACATCAATTACACCGGCCCCTCACAAAGCCATTCAAAATCCCAGACAAGGCAGATATATAGAATTCTTTGTTAAAGATCCATGCACAGTCCACGGACCCTATGAATAGAAACCCTCAGCAATATAGATGTCCATCATAAAGTTGTAACATCATCAGTGCCAATGATAATAGTATCCCCTACAATGTAGGGAGGTCAGGCACACAATATGGTAGTTTTAGATCTTCATAGCAGGAACAACATTAGCCTGCATATAAATGATAATAGTGATCTAAAATGGTGGAGGAAAAGAGAAATTAATTAATATGCCTAATTAATAACAAACCATTTTCTGTGAAAGAAATATATACAGACAAGGGAAAGAAAATACAAAAAGGGAACAATAAAAATAAATAAATATAAAATGTGGGGATGGTGTGTGGGTAACTGTAAAAAACTGTTAATAAATAAATCATAAGAAACAGTTATGAACCTAAACCTCCACAGCTCAACCCCCCTAAAAAAGAACCCCCAAAAAAAGACCATTATAATTATTCATATGCATAGCATTTTTGGAGTGGGGGGCAGGTGTAAGAGAGGCCAAAGATTAGGAAAGAGATAGCAAATGGCATTACAGGAACATTGCATTTCCCAAATAGTCATTTAGACCATTGGGTAACAAAGAGCCTAGGGTGACAATCCACCTGCATTCATGTTGCAGGAGCGCTCTTTCGATATCTCCTCCACCTATCCCCAAGGAGACACGTTCTATTGCGAACGCGGAGAGTAATGAATTGTCAGCATTGTGTTCCTGTAAGAAATGTTTACCACAGTTGTGATTTTTTTTAAAAGATTCTATGTCTTAGATGCTGATTTAATATTCCGACTGTGTTCCAATATTCTGAAACGAACTTCTCGAGTTGTCATCCCTACATACATTTTATTGCCGGGACACACCAAGCAATAAATCACCCCCTTAGAGCGACAGTTCAAAAATTGTTTAATCTTGAACTCATGCTGTCCCTTATAATCCTGAAAAGTAGGAGTTTGTTTCACAAATTTACAAGCAGAGCAGCCACCGCATTTAAAAAATCCTTTCTTGTCAAATGTTGACAAGAAAGTGGGGTTAGTGTGTGCAGTGTAGTGGCTGTGGACCAACTTGTCTCTAAGATAGGGAGACCTTCTGCTTGTTAGCTCTACTCTGGGTCCAAGACTTTGTCTGAGGTCATATACACTGGCGACACATTTTATTGAAGCACGGCTAGCACCGCAAGCCGGGGGATGCCCCGGCGTGCTAGCCGCACTCCCTCAGCGTGGTTCAATTTAAGGCTAATTATATTGTTAGCGTTTTTTATATTATGTCTTCTATTTAGACCACAGGGCGCCCCTAGTAATTGTTTTTTAGTTTGTTTTGTCACTGAATTTGGGTATTTAGTGTTTTTAGTTGGCAGCCCGTTATTATTCCTATCACCTTTTATCATTATTAGGGTGTCTATATTCACATTAATTTAGTTTGAATAGCGCTACACATTTTGCACTTTTTTCTTGCTCTCTCTCTTTCTCCAGCAGCAGTGCACACTGCCTACCCACCCACCCACCAGCCCAATGCCACACAGCCTCTCCCTTCCCTCACATTCATTAGAGTAAAAAAAATACAAGTGCTCTCAGTTTTGGATTCTTCAGAATCCATTGAACTAATTCCAAGTAAATTAATTTCCTGATCCTAAAGAAACCACAAAGATGGAATCTACTTGCAGATTCCGAAAAATCTGCATGAAATTTGGAGCACCCAATCTACCAGCGGATTTGAATAGTAGGAAATCCCAGAATTACATTTTGACAGGTTCACCCATCTCTAGCCACTTATATCCGTGACTTCAACGAAACACAACATTCACCGTGAATTTAAATGTTTGCGAAAAACTTGCCCATCTCTAATCCATATATTTCAATTAGGTTATTTGTATTAAATATTGAAGACACCAGGGAATTATCCATTTTGGATAATTAACTGCAGCTTCAAAATTAATGTAAAGGGTAAAACATTAATGGTGACAAGCAATATGTTACATTTTTAACACACAATATTCATATATACTGTAGTTGTCAAAATTGCAAGTACCCAAATTTGCTACATATTGAAACAATTGTTGTGTCATAAACAGATGTACTTTGCTTAATGCCATTCTATTAATTCTGTTTCTTTGGAGTATGTTCACAGCGCCTCTGGAGAACAGATCAACAGCTTTCCCTATAATCTTCCTTTCCCTGTCTGGAACAAGGTTCAATTTGAGTAAATCCAGCAACCATTGTATATGTGACAAGAATAGCAAAAGCCATTTCAGTCCTTCCAATCCACATTCAGGTACTTTATGCCAATAAAAATTAAAGACATGTTGAAATTGTCTGACTCCTACCAAGTACCATAATCACAGGTTTTCAGGGGAACTATGTATGTAATGCTTAAAAATAAAGTATGTTTGGCATAAAACATTTATAATTAAGCTGGGCCAGTAGAGAGTAATGCTCCATTAACACAAAATGTAAGTATAAGGATTAGACAAATCATTTATTTTAAAGGAATAACTTTTGCTTTCATGTCTTGCTATTGGATTATTAATAAAACTTTTAATTTCAGAAAGCACTGCCATTCCAACTTAAAACATAAAAGCTATGCAGAGATTAGAATATAATATTTAGTATCAGTTGTACATAGGGATAAAACGACTTATTCAAGGTCAAACAAATGTTTCTATATACAATACAGTATGTAGCCTATTCATTGTGTACTAATAGCTGAAAGACTTGGCCCAGTGGGTAAACACTCATCTGAGAACAATAAGACGGACTTTCAAGCAGGAAGCCTAGTTCAAATCTGGGTGTCAGCTCCATGTGACCTTCAGCAAGTCCTTCCTTTTAAATCTCTTAGGGACAGGGACTGAAAAATGCTGTGTACTGCATAGAGTGTACTGTCTGCTCTATAAAATAATAATTTAAAAAAAAATGATTATATAAATCATTAAGTAAAGAATAGAGTATATGTGTGAGAGCATTAAAAGTTTAAATCTGCAGTGTTGTTGGAAGTTAGGTATATTGTGAGACACAAGAGTAAAGTTTCCATCACAAACTAGCAGATTTATTTTACTCTCATAGATTTTTACTCTTGATTATTCTGCCGTTTATTTAATTTTTTTTTTAAATAATCATACGACTTTCAATAAAACGGAGCATAAAATCATTCAGATTTTCCATCAGTGTTTGTTGATTTCTGCAGATGTCCTAGGAGTTAGCAATTTTTTTCTTTGATTTTTGGAAATAACAACCGCTATATATGTTTTGTTGAAATGTGCTAAATTGCTAGAAAAGCCTATTCATATACCTGATTCTTTAAAGTTGTTTTTGTTGTATTTGATTTGTAATTTTTATGTGTTATTTAAATTCATTTGAGGTGTGATTGTTATCATTACTATTTTAAATACTGCAATGAAAAATGGTGCATCTTGCATACAGATGTAGGCCCTCATGCAATAAGCGCCAAAAAGCCATTTTTCGCCATATTTTCACCAAAAATGCCTCAGCGATTCATTAAGACCCGATAATCTGCCGATACCAGCAGAAATCAGCGTTTTTTTTGTTTTTTGCCAGGTACGGTCCTGCCGCATAGTCTCTCGGGATGTGGAAGATGTGAAAGACAGTCTTCAAGAGATGGAGTCAGCGGGCATAGTCATGGAATCCCGTAGCCCCTATGCATCGCCAATTGTGGTGGTGCGGAAGAAAAATGGGTCGGTCCGGTTATGTGTGGATTATCGTACATTGTACAATGACACGGTTCCCGACCAGTACACCCTTCCCCGGATTGAAGAGCTCCTAAATGCGCTATCCAGGAACCGGTGGTTCAGAGTACTGGACCTGAGGTCAGGGTACCATAAGTGCCAATGAGCACCGAAGAGCAGGAGAAAACGGCTTTTGTGTGTCCCCTCGGATTCTACCAATTCACGCGTATGCCTCAAGGCATATGTGGTGCCCCAGCCACGTATCAACGGTTGATGGAAAAGACAATTGTGAATATGAATCCTAGTGAATGTCTAGTATACCTGGACAACATCATTGTGTTCGGTAGAACCCTGGAAGAACATGAGGAATGGCTACTAAAGGTACTGGGTCGACTGGGCCAAGAAGGATTGAAGCTATCCTTGGATAAATGTAGGTTCTGTTGCACTTCAGTGACCTACGTGGGCCACATAGTATCTGTGGATATAATCGCCCCCGACCCGGCCAAAATTGAAGCTGTGGTGAACTGGCCCCGACCAGAGAACGTCATGGAATAACGCTCCTCCCTGGGGTTCTGTGGATATTATCATTGGTTTGTGGAAGGGTATTCCAGCAAGGCCAAGGTCCTCATCAACCTTCTTAAGATATATCCGGAATACACTGGTTGGAAAGCCGCCTCCGCTCAAGCACCCTTTGGCGACAAGTGGACAACCACCTGTGAAACGGCTTTTATCGGGTTGAAAAGGAACTTAACCAAGACACCTGTCTTGGCATATGCCGACCCTGAGAGGCCTTACATTCTGAAAGTAGACACAAGTTTCAACGGACTGGGGGCTGTTTTACATAGTTACATAGTTACATCTTGCATCAGAAGTATCCAGCTGGACTCAGACCAGTGGCCTATGTCAGCCACAGCTTGACCCCTAATGAACAAAACTATGGAGCACACAAATTGGAATTGCTAGCTCTCAAATGGCCTTTTGTGGACAAATTCCACGATTACTTATATGGTGTTACTTTCGAAGTACGGGCAGATAACAATCCCTTAATGTATATACTGACGCCCGTTAAATTGGACGCATGGGCCACCGATGGCTGGCTGGTCTCTCAAATTACCAGTTCACACTAAAGTACAAACCAGGGCCCCTGAATATCGGTGCCTATGCGCTGTTCGACGGCCGGAACTGAATACCCTCCCAAACAATGACATTTGGGAAGAAATCCCTGGACCAGGGCTACCATCTATATGTTCAACGGCTGCTATTGTGGAAGATAGACTGGCTTTCTCGGAGCTGAGGGTAGCGGATTCCTTGGGATGCCAATCTAAGGCTATTCTTCCCGCCTATCGCCACCTAGAGGGAATGAATATCACTCCCGACAAGGTCATCGCGGAAGAAGTCGCAAGAAGAGACGAAACATGCCGCATGTCGGGTCTTTGCCGACACAGTACTATTGAAGTATTACCTAGCACCACTATAAAACGCTCTATGTGTGCATTATGCTAAACAACTAGAACTCTAAATGGTATCTTCACTCGATACTTACACTATGAATAATGTCCGTGGATACCTTCCTTGATACACCCATTTAAAGAGGTGTTTATAACTGCTATTTTTTTGCAGTTCTTACATTACACAGAAGACGCTTTGACTGTATTAACTATAAAAGATCTCTGACATCAACAATAGCAAACCAGCACCGTGCAGTGTGATATCGTGATTTCATCCAGCACTGTACTTTAAACGGATTCTGCATGGGGGACACCCTACACCGTGTATCACTGTAGCGAAAACCTGTCCCGTTTTTCAGTGCTGACTTTACCATATACCGAGTAAGCAGCTGCACCTTACCTGCCTAGATTCAGCATTTAACTACATGCATTTCGGTATTCGAGTCTACTAGAAAAGATGACATATCGAACACTAAACCTGGCAGCAAACATATATGTGATGAGGATAAAAGACAGTAGCTACTCTGATATTCCGCATTCTGAAAGGGCACTGTAAAGTATTGTGGCACTAGCCCTTTTGCCCTGTTTTGGCAATATTCCAGCTATAAGACTTAACACTCCCCACGCAGGAGTTGCTACTTTACCTCATTCATCGTGCTCCGGTGCGCATGATATTTACTTGCATGAGTACACTGGGACACATGCGCAGTGAAGAAAGTCTTCCATACCAAAAGCACAATTGTGCTGAAAACTGAACGTCCAAAGCCCTTATGCTATATAGCAGTTTGAAAACACAACAACATGCATTTTTGTTAGCGCTGTAGACTAAGACATTACGTATGGGCTACAGCTTAACTTTACCTACCTGGCCTTACATGCGGTTTTACGATCCCACTGTCATTACATCCATTACGCATGCGCAGTGAGATCTTCTCACTATAACATCCATCACGCCAGGATACTGTATGCTCAGCCCATTAAGAGCTACTTACCATCGGGCTATCTGGTCAATAGATATCCTACCTGAACACAGGGCACTTGATATGTGAATGTACCCACTGGACAGCTCTGATTGCAACTGGTATACACTTTAGTCAGGATACAGTGATCATCTGTTAGCAGTGATATTCCATACTCTGGAAGCTCTTACCTGAGCTTCACGTATGCACACACTATTTGTTTAGCATTGCTCACCACTGGTTCTGCCTAGGGAAACCTAGTAGTACTATAGACTTATCCAGTCTATTTTTATTTGCGTCATACACACCACACATTATTTTTAATCAAGATATTTAATAAACTCTTTTTTATTTTATGTATATATACTGTTCACCCCTGACCATATTATACTATAAGGGTTAGCTGTGCGCCATTTACAAGGGACCTTTGGTGCCTTCTTTAGGTACTTCTCTCTATCTCTATTATTCACATTCCCTTGGCAGCACGCTTATACCATCTAGGGGATTTTGTGCGAGGTCTCTCTCCATAGTATTAGGACCTGGTACAATACCAAATACAGGACCCTGTGGTCGGTATCATCCATCAAGCAATTCAACAGAATAAGCCGGAATTACTAAAAAGTGCTCCCAAGGAAATGTTGGCCATTCTAATGAGAGAAGTGGACAAATTTGAACTCGACAATTTTTTACTCTATAGGGTGGTGCAGAACCATAATCACCCAGATAGGAGACAGCTGGTTCCACCACAGAACCTACAACCTATGGTCCTTCGAGCATTACATGATGATCATGGTCATCTGGGAGTGAATAAAACTTTCGGGATGATAAGAGACCGGTTCTTCTGGCCACGCATGAGAGTTTCAGTGGAACAGCACTGCCGGTGATGCTCCAGGTGCATTCAACGGAAGACCCTACACACGCAGGGCCGCTCCAATGGCGCACTTAAAAATCTCCGGGCCCATGGATCTCGTATGTATGGACTTTCTTTGTATTGAGCCCGATTCCCGAGGCATTGGCAATGAATTAGTGATTACAGACCACTATAGTCGGTACGCACAAGCTTTTCCCACCAAAGATCAGAGGGCTGTTACCGTAGTCAAAGTATTATGGGAAAAGTACTTTGTTCATTATGGACTGCCCAATCGGCTGCACTCCGACCAAGGCCGGGACTTTAAAAGTAATCACATCCAGGAAATGCTTAAGCTGTTAAATATGACCAAGTCCCGAATGACGCCCTATCATCCGGAGGGAGACGCTCTGCTGGAGAGTTTCAACCGAACTCTCCTCGACATGCTCGGCACTCTAACAGGCTCTCAGAAGAGCGAGTGGAGTAAACATGTGGAATACTTGGTGCATGCCTACAACGGCACTCGTCATGAATCCACCAGGTTCACTCCCTACTTTCTGATGTTCGGACGAGAAGCTCGGCTATCAGTGGATATACGTCTGAAGATATCTACCGATGGGGTATCCAATAGGACGCACTTCAAGTACATGCAATGGTTGCAAGACAGTTTGCAAAAAGCATATCAATTAGCAGAAAAAGCCTCCTCTCAATTGAATGCTAGTAACAAACGGCACTACAACCATAAAGTTTGCCATCGGGAAATTCGTCTTGGAGATGCTGTCCTCCTTCGTAACCTAGGGATTCCATGGAAGCATAAACTTGCTGATCGCTGGAGAGATGGAGTATACGAAATTGGGTCACAGATGCCAGGCCTCCCGGTCTATCGTATCAATGACTCCGAATGTATGGCATAGAAATCACTTGTTTCCCATTCCCCAAGTAGGAGGCAATGAGCCTGAAATACCAGCTACTCCTTAGGATGGAGAACCGAACTTAACAGAGGTCGGTCAAGAGACTGTAGCTGACACCACCTCTGATGACCCTATGGAGGGACACTCTCAAAGGGAACCCCAGATCCAAAGGGCATCTCCTGTAGGAGCTATGGGAAATGAGCCCTGTAAACAAGCACCAAAAAGGGTGGATCCCACGAGCCAGCCTCTGGATCACCAGAGCCCTTGCTTTGTACCTCAACAAGACTGTGCAGAGACATTAGCCCCTTCAAGGGAAGAAGTTGAGCCTCAGGACAATGTGAGTTACTCTCCAGAGGGCGCTCCCGAAGTGCAGCTCCGCCGGAGTCAAAGAGTTGGTCAGCCTCCAATGAGGATGACCTATGATCAATTTGGGGCACCCCATTATGAGGCTCAGCAGTGGGCTCACAGTAAAGTGAGATCTGTCATAGTGATGTTCAGTGAAATGTATAATCTCATGTAGAGCTGATATGACATGATAAGTTGTGTACTATGATCTGCATTTTTATTGTGTAAAAATATGTGTATGGTCATAATATGTTTCTATGTTCCCAAGCGGGGCCATTGGTGTTTTACTGGGGGGAGAATGTGGCCTGGATTCCCTGGTTTGGCTTTTACCTCCGCTGCAGCTTGGGAGAAGGGGGGCACAGAACCCAAGCAAGCTCTTTTTGGGAACCCCTGAGCCCCCACAAAATATATATATATGTATATGTGTCAAAATGGAGTGCTATTGAGCGTGGCATATGTATACAACAGACGACAGAGAAGCCCAATGCTACATCCAACATGACAGAAATACACAGTAAAATACTTATATATTCTCTTGAAATAGGGTCATTTAGTTTAACCCTTTGGCCAAAGCATTGTAAGCTTGCGAGCCACGACAAGGCAGACACCCGTTCGCAAGTCCTAACACTACCAGATTAAATACTAATATACCTCTATTAGGATTAAAATTCTCATTTACCTATACTAGGAGGGAGAAAGACCACAGTGGGTCTATATCCAGCAGGTATCCACTAAATGAAACTTGGGTCCTCTTCTGCTGCACTAACAGCCAAAGGTCTGTGAGGAAGATCATGTGACCAGGCAGGCACTAGATTCAATTGATAGAGAGATGGCAGGGCTCAAAAAGGCGATGCTGTTTCAGAAGGGGAAGGGGATGTGACTTTATAAATGGTTGCTATAGGACCAAAAATGCTTGTAATATTTGAATACATTAAAAATGTCTTTAAAATCCTTATTTTTAAAAAAATGCTACAAGTACTTTCTCATAACACAGAACTGATTTATTTAAAAAAACAAAAACATGAGTAGGATATTGCTTGAACTGCAGCTTTAATAGTCAGGCAAACAGGATATGAAACCATCATGAATCCGCCCATATCCATTTCCTGTATTTTCTCACATTTTCCCCAAAAAATCTGTTTCACTGTGATAAATTCGCGGACGGATTTGGTCAATTTTAATCCGTGCGGATTAATCAAGATCCGCTATTGGATACAATCCGTTGGCGGATGTTTAAAGATCCACTAACAGATTGCTGAATCCACTGATTGGATTCTACAAATTCATCCGTGGGTTGCAGAATTTGTGGAGTGTATTGGTAATAATAATAAAAAATCTGCAATCCACGAGCTGCCTTTTTGAGATCGATCAGTGGAAATTCGCGGACCAAAGGAGCCGGCCGATCAGCTGCGGATCCAAATCTGCCCCAATAATTCGCCCATATCTAGTCACAACATTCTCAGGAGAAATGCAACTACTACAGAAAATGCAAATAACACCCAAGTACAATATATCGGAGAATACCTGTCTTTTTAGTAACACATTTACAGATACTGTATTTTTTCTTTAAGAAACACAAAGCAGTCTTTTTGACCCGACCCAATGTCTCCAGATACCAACCCACATGCATCAAGAAACAAGTCCAACAAAATATTGGCACGTACTGTAACCAAAGGCAAAATAACAAAATAATGGATAATTTACAGTATTCTAAAACCATGGGTTTCTTGTGCTAGGTAGAAAAATGTTAATCATGTTACATGATCCAAGTCCAGTCTAAACTGCCTAAATGAATCATTGCAGATATAGGCAGAGCTCAGTTTCTCAGACACTGAATACCAAAAGTAAATTTGATAACATGTCAGCCCAGTAAGTCAGCCAGGGATTCTTTTTATCTCCAAGACACACAGAATGGATTCCAGGATCCAGACACATTGCATTTTGACCACAGTGCCTGAGTTCTTCTATGCAAATTTGGCAGCTGACATTTAAGCACATGGGCAGGGTTCGAAGTGTGAGGGTACAGAGAGCTAAGAGAACCACAATGTTGTTATGTGTCCACAGTACCACTACATTATTTATAAAAACACCTTATGACACATTCAAGTGAGTGAGTCATTTGGAGGTAATTTTACCACATAATGTAAGTAGCATTGTATTGCTTGCAATGTGTTTCGTCAGCCCTGCCTTCTGCAATTTGTATTGCCCATGACTAAAGAACTTGCATTGCACCGTTGAATTCATTCAGGACCTCTTCAGCCTACATCTGACATCTGCATCATCCCAAAGGCGCCAGCCTTAGAGTATCCAAAGGGTGAAATCCTTCTGTAGCCATTCGCTGATGTTACAGCTGCTCTGTTATAATTCCAAAACACACAAAGCTTCTCATCCCTGTACCATATGTTTCCACTTTCCCATCCTTATAGATTGTAAGCTCGTTGGGGCATGGCCCTTCTTACCTACTGTAACAATGTATACTAATGTTTGTTATTTTATTGTCTTTCGTCCTCCAACGCTATTGTACAGCGCTACAGAATATGTTGGCATGTTATCAATAAATGATGATAATAATAATAATAATAATAATAATAATAATAATAATAATAATAATAATAATAATAGTAGGTTTTGTATAGAGATGCTCAATGACTCTGGCTTTTTTTGCCTCTAAAATGTTTTGTAATTTTGGCTTTGTCTAAAGTTTGATGGTTTCATTTTTGGATTAAGGAGAAGATGGGAATGCAGTAAAAACAAATGCTAGAATCGTGTATTCTAGACACCTTGTACTTTAGGCACCTCTCCTAAAATACTCCCTATCAGTACCGGGCGCCGCCTCCTCTTGGCTGCCAGCATCGCAGACCCTCTCCAGAGGCCCCTGGGACTAAGTTAACCAAAGCACCCCCTTTAGGCATCCTGACTACCTGCCTCAGGGCGAATAAGAACAGCTATAGCCTTTGTGTTTCCAGACCATTCACCTAATAGTGCAGTCTAGGCCATAGTTCCTGGCGAGGAGCGATATCCCCCTGTACACTACACCTAGCCTCCCTCCTTCATTAGCACTTGTTCTGGAAGTGTACCTTGTTACTTCCACGGTAAGAGGACCATAGAAGGCCAAATAGTCAGGCACTTGGCTGTGTGACCTTCCCCTCTCAAGTGAGTAGAGGTACTCCCGAATTTGGGGCAACACTGCCCTTAAGTACAGCCAGGAAGAGGGCACCAGGTCTGTCTCATGATTGGTCATGCCCAGGCCGGATGTCACTGCTTCCTACTGTCACTCAAGTGCAGCTCCTTGGAGGGGAAACCCCATATCAACTACTGGCAACCTGATTGTACCAGGGCGTACTGCCAGTACAGGGCAGAATAGTAGCCATCAGGTGACCTGGCTACATATTTTTATTTTGATGATAATAAACTACATTATTTTCTAGTATTTTTGCTAAATAGATTTTAAATGGCATACATTCTTAAATAGAAAAGCAAAAAGCAGCTCTAGAATACATGATTCTAGCATTTGTTTTTACTGCATTCCCATCTCCTTAATCCAAATCCAAAACAAGGTGTCTAGACCCCCTGTTGGAAGAAGCCCATAGTACCACTAGCCGTAGCCAGATCATGGAACCACAGAGTGCTTGTAATGGACTGTAATCATGTGCAGCGTATCGAGATGGAGCTTTGCTAGCCTAGGGTACTGAACATCCTACTCTTGGAAGACTGCTAATCTATGTACAGTGCGGACAATAAATTGTTCCTGTTGTTATACCTCCTGCCTGGTGTGTGATGTTACTGGGGGGAGAGGTAATCGTTCTACTGTGGGAGATCATCTTCAGTTCCCTGGAGCTTACAGAAGATGGAGGCGCTGCACTGCTAAAGAATATGTAGGGTATGAACCTCAGAAGCCTAGTCCTGTTTCCCCACTACCACCGGCGGACGACTCAGCCCCCCTGTTACCAGCAGGTATCATGCACCACACGAACCGTAATGGCCAAATCTCCCACCGGGTGGGGGAAACACTGTTACAAATAAAAATAATAATTATTATTATTATAGGCTAACCACTGATAGTCCAATCAGCTCTTAAGGCTGATTTCAGGCATTATTCTTCTAGTAATGTCCCAAAATGTTGGTACCTTGCAATGTTTTAAATTCTGGCCAATCAGCTTTCAGAGCAGCAGCACGTGTCATACAAACAGATGAGCGAGTCCAGCAGCTCTTAAAAGCAGAGGAAGAGGAGACTGCAGCATCCTGAGAATGCACCTGTAACAGGGAACTTATCCCTGTTCAGAATATGCCACTAATCCACCAGTATGTTGGTTAATTCGATCTAGCAGTTAACCAACTTCACCTGGCTGATTAGAGGTTTGTTAGAAAAGCTTGCCTTTGAGACAGGAAGGGAGATTCTTCCTGAGCTCAGACATGAGCTGAGCTGACCCAGGAAGCAGAAAGATAGAGAGTTCCCTAGTCCACAACTGGGCTGCCCTGTGGAACAAACAGATGTCTTGAGCGGCAACAAGAATGCACGCTGCCAGAAAGACACAGGGGACAAGATTCTAAACCTGGATCCTGACATTTCCTTATCACACAAGGGTGCGGACCCCAGGAGAACAGAGAAGCCTTCCCCTACAGCTACAAGAGACAGATAAGACTTTTCTTATGACTATTATCTATATCTATATATAAATGTCTCTATGATTTGGTATGGTGAATCGCTGAGCTAGCCACCCAGTTAAAGAGAGCTGGAAGATAAGTATACATATACGCCAAAGTGGAGCAGGTTTTGTTTGGCTCACTATTTTTCATATGTTTGCTGTGTTTAAAGCGACAGGCACAATAAAGCCTTATTTTAATTTCACCGTAAGCAGTCTCCATTGCGTACCTCTGCACATGTCCTCTTACATATGGTGCCAGAAGTGGGATGAGAGGTGGCCCTTGAAGTTAAAAGGGGCCCCGGAGATTGCCTGTGAAATTTTTTTTGTGCTTTTTGCCTGCATGTAGTCTTGCAAACAGCCTGAGCAACAAAAACAAAAATTCACCTGCAGCAGAGGTCAGAATTAAAGGGCTACACTGCACTGAACAAAGCCACAAAGCCAAAAAACTACAGATGGACTCTTTTCCCCGATCCCAAGAGGAGAGAGAGAGACTGTGCTGAAGCAGGTAAACCTTACTTGCCTATCACAATGATGCCTTCCAGCCATAGTCAGGGTTCAAGAAGTGAGTTAGCGCTCCAGAGGAGCTATGCTTTGTTTATTGTTTTCTTTTAAAAAAAATAAAAAATGGTGTGTGGCTAATGCCTCTGCTGAAGCAAGGAAATGGGCAGCTAGCAAGCATTGTATTTAAAGAAATAGTGCACCAATAGGTCAATGTGAAGAATACACCTGTGAAAAAAAACAAAAAACCCTGGGAATTTAAAATGGCCGCCCAGCTGAAGTCAAATACAGACTCTGCAAAAATGGGGAATAAATTGTGTTCCTGGTGTAAAGAACCCCACCACACGGAGCAGTGTCCCTTCAGGCATTATTCAGATGATGAGAGGGAATACTTACACAGTACTGCTGATGTTTTAAAACTAACCCAAGGGAAGAAAAGTCTAGAGAGATGCCTGTGAGAGCTGCAACCTCTACACGCAAAATATGCCCACCTGTAGGACTACCACAATTTGGGGTTCTAGCAAAAACAGTGATAACTGTTGCAATAGCGCCTCCTGAGGTCAGGAAGATAAATACACCTGATAGCCCCAAAATGGAGGACAAGATGCGGCGTTCCTGTAATGAACCCTACCCCATGGAAGAGTGGCCCTTCCAGTCCAATAAGGAGGAAGACATCTCTTACGGGGAACCGGAACTGAGTCACACCCACAAAACACCCCAAGAACGGTGGGGGTGGCTGAACTCGGCACAAACCGAAAAGACCGCTCTCTATGATGACGAATGTGATCGGCAGGAGGAAGAGCGGGAACAGCAGATCGCTGAATATTTACACCACCTAACGCAACTGCAAGGAAAACATGGCGGATACAGTGAAGCTGCTGAAGTTTCAAATAAAGACGGAGACCCAAGTATCCCTGATGGGACGGAGTCGTCAAAAACAAATAGCCGTAAAAAGAAAAAAGGGTCTTTACTTACCGTGAAAGGAACAAACACGTCTGCAGATCCCGCAGAGGAAAAGGGGGTCCGAGATGCCATGCAGCCTAGAGAAAATGGAGAATTGATCCTGCGGATGACCGAATATCCAGAGTGCCCAAGGCAGAAGTCGTGTACCCCAAAGAAGCGTCTGTCCGGTGCTAATAGTGAGAAACCCTCAACCAACCATACCAGGGAAGTGGAGCCGGATCCAATGAGTGAGGATTCCTTGACCAGCCCTGAAGATGCCCTGAAAATTGCCAGGCGTGACTGTGATCTGATCCGGGAACAATTGAAACTGAGAGGGAAGATAAAGCTGAGCTACAGAAGACTGTTCTCACAATGTACTCTGAATCCGGGACCGACTTGGAGGATCTAAGAACAGATCTAGATACAGCAAAGGCTACTATTACCGCCATGGATGAAAAACAGAGCAAATCTGATAGACTGATTGCTTCAGAAATCTGAAGCAGAAATATGAGGAGGCACTGAAAGAGATTACAGTCTTTCAGCAAGTGGTTCACAAGTGCCATAGAGAGGTGGAAGTCTCTCAGAATGAGTTCACACTCTGAACTGAATGCCTCACACCAGGAGGTCAACAGTATCCGGACAGAGGTGGACATATCCCAGAAAGAGGTTCATTCTCTCCGCACAGCACTGGATGCCTCACACCACGAGATCGGCAGCTGCTGCACAAAACTGGAAGTCTCCAAAAAGGAACTTCACAGTCTCGCTGAGGAGCTGGACAATTTAAAAAAAACTATTGTCAATCTTAATATAGATCTCAAAGTCTCTCAGAAGGAGCTTCAGACCCTCAACCTAGAGATAGAAGTCTTGCGCCAGGAGTCAGTCAGTCTCCAAGCAGAGGTGCGAAAAAGGAAGACGGACTACAAGGAGGCCCTGAATATTACAGAGACTGGAAAAAGAGAAAATGTAAGACTAGAAAAAGAAAATTCTGAGTTGACAGACCACGTCAATAAAAAGAATGAAAAGCTCACCGAGCTGGAAAAAATAAAGAAACTACTGGAAGGTGAAAAGGTTGAGGCAGAACTCCGACTGCAGAACCAACTACAAGGTCTGCATAAACCTTCCAGAATGCAGAGGAGAAGCAGTGAACTCTGCAGAAAGAAAATTTGCAGGCTGCTAAAGAGGTACAAGCGCTGCAGGAATGTCTGAATACCCAGTGCGTCCCCACAGTGTAGTATGAGGAGCTAAAGGCCACGCTGCATGTCACCAGAGCATCGTTGGAGGCGGAGCTTCCATACCAGGTGACTCTGTATGAGAGGGAGCGGGAGAAGGCCCAGAAACTGGAGCAAGAGCTGGAGAGACAGCGAGTCTGTTCCATCCCCTTGAGTCAGTACACCAAGGAGAAAACAGACGCAGCGGCAACCTTGATGACAAAAATTACAGAGCTCCAGAATATGAATGAGACACTGATACAAACTCAGAGAAAGCAAAGTGCGCAGATAAATTCTCTGAGAAGAGACTTATAAGACACACTCAAAAAAACGGGATCTCTCGCGGATGAGATTACAGTACTACAAGGACAAGTATTGACCCTTACATTTTCATCATTCCCTTCATAAACAATTTCCCTTAAAATAGGTTTTAGATCCGGTTTAACATATAAGCATACTCCACCTTCTCTTCTATTTGCTCGATCCTTGCAAGAAAGGGAGTAAACCTCTAAATTAACTGCTTAGTCATGAGTTTCATCCCATCATGTTTCAGTAATGCCTGTGATATCATATTGCTCAGATATGGCTAGAGAAGTGGTAAGTATTGGGTTAAGTGATGAGAAGGCTGTGTGAGGGGGGTTGACAACAAGGAAGGAGGAGATAGGGGGAAGTGAAATATTTGAGTGTTCTTGGATCTGAGCAGATAGTTTCACAGCACACAGCACACAGCAGTGTGTGTGTGTGTATGTGTGTGTGTGTGTGTGTGTGTGTGTGTGTGTGTGTGTGTGTGTGTCAATACCGTTCTGTGGCTAACAAAATGCTTTTATTTGTGCGAGCTTTCGAGATAATGATCTTTTCTTGGTGTTACAATTGATAAAGCAAGAAAGGCTTTTACTTATGTAACCCTTTTTGTGAACCGGTCGACCCACCCAATCTCACATTGGCCCCTCGTGGTCTAACCGGTCTCTTTCCCTGCAACACACCTGCTCTAAGGGATTACTGGTAACTGTATAACACCTGTGGCTCCAGGAGATCTGAGCCTCCGCTAGCTGGGAGCCTGGGGAAACCCTTACCATTACCTGGTGCAGCGCCTCCACTTACCCAGGATCCCCGTTATGAAAGATAGCCCTGGGTAAGAAATACAATAACACACGTATACGATAAACCAATAACTAACACTTTACTTAACACACACACATATAACTCATTACATAACATAACATCACCTGATGCTCTACCCGCATCACCTCAGCCCAATGTCTGGTGTTCCCCACCCAGTGTCCTGTGATCCCCCACACCCACTGTCCCGCACTCCTACGGAAGGTCGTGGGTGACTGCGCAGTCACTAAATTAAGCTAGGGCCCAGTTGGTGCACTTATATTTCAGAGGTACCTTCCGAGCACTCCGATGCTCGGGCCGCCACACACTTCTCAAAGGGTCAGACGTCCGTCTGATCCTTTCCAGGTACTTCTGCCGGTAGACCCCAACGAGGGTCCCACCGCTCCACGGGAAACTGCAACCGGATCACGGCAACACCAACCGCATGGGAACAGCAACCGCCGCTATCCCTTCCTATCACTAACTACTCCTAGAGTGACAGCAACCCTAACCTAGGGCCTGTCCCTGATGAACCGCAACCTGGGATGGCTTGGGGAAAACTCCTAGGGCCTGTGGAACAATACCTGCCCCCTTTCCCCTAGCTACCCAGTCCTATCTGTAACTCTACTGATACTAACAGCGCCTGCAGCTGACACACCGCTCACACCATCAGCCTGCAGACTTCACACACGCTGCACACACTGCGCCCAGCACATGCAGCGACACACACACACAGCTGCACACACACAGCCACCTAACTGGAACCCGCAGCAAATCCACTGCTTGCACGCTGTGCCTATTTGCCAGTGCGCACTGCCCTATCCGCTGTGGCACTGCCAAACTGCACCTTCCACACCTAAGG
>CM071570.1:133975416-134048501 GCA_036426205.1 Ascaphus truei
GTGTGTGTGTGTGTGTGTGTGTGTGTGTGTGTGTGTGTCAATACCGTTCTGTGGCTAACAAAATGCTTTTATTTGTGCGAGCTTTCGAGATAATGATCTTTTCTTGGTGTTACAATTGATAAAGCAAGAAAGGCTTTTACTTATGTAACCCTTTTTGTGAACCGGTCGACCCACCCAATCTCACATTGGCCCCTCGTGGTCTAACCGGTCTCTTTCCCTGCAACACACCTGCTCTAAGGGATTACTGGTAACTGTATAACACCTGTGGCTCCAGGAGATCTGAGCCTCCGCTAGCTGGGAGCCTGGGGAAACCCTTACCATTACCTGGTGCAGCGCCTCCACTTACCCAGGATCCCCGTTATGAAAGATAGCCCTGGGTAAGAAATACAATAACACACGTATACGATAAACCAATAACTAACACTTTACTTAACACACACACATATAACTCATTACATAACATAACATCACCTGATGCTCTACCCGCATCACCTCAGCCCAATGTCTGGTGTTCCCCACCCAGTGTCCTGTGATCCCCCACACCCACTGTCCCGCACTCCTACGGAAGGTCGTGGGTGACTGCGCAGTCACTAAATTAAGCTAGGGCCCAGTTGGTGCACTTATATTTCAGAGGTACCTTCCGAGCACTCCGATGCTCGGGCCGCCACACACTTCTCAAAGGGTCAGACGTCCGTCTGATCCTTTCCAGGTACTTCTGCCGGTAGACCCCAACGAGGGTCCCACCGCTCCACGGGAAACTGCAACCGGATCACGGCAACACCAACCGCATGGGAACAGCAACCGCCGCTATCCCTTCCTATCACTAACTACTCCTAGAGTGACAGCAACCCTAACCTAGGGCCTGTCCCTGATGAACCGCAACCTGGGATGGCTTGGGGAAAACTCCTAGGGCCTGTGGAACAATACCTGCCCCCTTTCCCCTAGCTACCCAGTCCTATCTGTAACTCTACTGATACTAACAGCGCCTGCAGCTGACACACCGCTCACACCATCAGCCTGCAGACTTCACACACGCTGCACACACTGCGCCCAGCACATGCAGCGACACACACACACAGCTGCACACACACAGCCACCTAACTGGAACCCGCAGCAAATCCACTGCTTGCACGCTGTGCCTATTTGCCAGTGCGCACTGCCCTATCCGCTGTGGCACTGCCAAACTGCACCTTCCACACCTAAGGGTCACCTCCCTAGCTATGGCCGTCCCTCTTCAGTTACCCCCTGCCCTTCCCGGGAATTGGGGCCTGCCTGGGGATCTAGGGAGAACCCTTACCTGATGCAGGAGCCACGTGCTCCCTGCACCCTTCCTACTCCTTCCTTCTCCTCTGCCTGACTCACGCAGCAAAGCCCGGGAAATGTATCTATATTCCCGGGCTGAGCTTCCTCCAGCCCTATTGGCCACTCTCAGGCACCTGATGCCTGTCTCCCTAAGCCTCCTGGGAATTGTAGTTCCCAGGGGGCTGCCTAAGCATTGGGGCCGCGTGCGCGCTTGCCCTGCGCATGCGCGAACGCCTAATGGCCGCCTCAATCCTTTCCATCTTCTTCCCTACTCTCGCGCGATCTCTCCCTGCACTAGGGATCCTATCGCGCGCTTTCCGGTCCCTGCGCATGCGCGAACCTACGCGCAATGGCGGCGCCCTCTCCTTCGCAAGCCGGGCCGGTGGCAACGCGATCGCGGCCCTAGCGATGGCCCGATCGCGTCCCCGGCAACCGGCCTGCACCGCAGGGCAACGCGCTACTCCCTGCTCTGGCCCCCACCCTCGCGAAGTGCCGGCGGGTCCGTCGCAGCCTCCGGCGGCACCCGCTACCCCACGGCACTCGCGGAAATAGGCCAGAAATCTTAAATTTACCTCGGGGCTACACTTATAAACAGTGCATGCTGGAATTTAACTGTGACTGAAGCCTATCCTATCCCTCCCCCTGTGCAGTATGCGATACTGTGTCTAAGTGTCTCAACATCTTCCTGAACCATAGTATACAAAATGCAGTGACCCGGCGCTCCAGGTGACAACAATACCCCAGTCCAATGGTCAGTCCATGTGGATAAGGAAAGACAAGGATGTCGCTGGCGACAGAGACTTCTTATTGATGAGGTCAGTAGTACTTTATTTATTTGAATATGCTAGTTAATATTTTTAATAATGGGCAATTAATCTATTATCCATATCTGGATAATAGTTATTTTGCACATTATTGTACTGTAGGTGTTGGGGGGGGTGTATGTATTGAATGTATAGGCCAGGTTTATTTTTTTTACATACAGACCCTGCGGGTCTCCTCGGGTATCTCACGGGTATCAGGCTGGTGGTTCTAACGGTGACACATGCGGGGATGAAGCGGTGGCCTCACATCTGTGGGGGCACCGCGGACCCGTAGTCCCCATAGGTGCGGGGACCGCCGCGGACCCATAGTCCCCATAGGTGCGGGGACCTACAGCGGACCCTTAGTTCCCATAGGTGCGGGGACCGCCGACCCATAGGTGCGGGGATGAAGCGGTGGTCCCACATCTGTGGGGGCACCATGGACCCGTAGTCCCCATAGGTGCGGGGACCTACCGCGGACCCGTAGTCCCCATAGGTGCGGGGACCGCCGACCCATAGGTGCGGGGATGAAGCGGTGGTCCCACATCCGTGGGGGCACCACGGACCCATAGTGAGCACTCGTGAGTTCCCCAGACCCCCGTGGGAACCACCCGAGGCCCCGCAGACACCTGTGGGTCTGACCCGGGGCTCCCAGACACCCTTGGGCCTACCGTGGGGACCCAATTGTGGCCCACGGTAACCCAAGGAGACCACCTGGGGGCCATGGTGCTGGCGGGACCCACCAGCAGGCCTCCAGAACCTGTTTGGAAAGGGCTGCTGGTACCCTGTAGGTCTGTCAGGTGCCCCGCCAGCCCACAGGGGACTCGCGTGGGGCTGCTTTATGAACCCTGTTTGTAAAAGGATAAATCTTGTATTTATGGGGGGGCACAGGGGGTGGGTAATGTATTTAATAAATATAATGATGTTTATTGTGGGTCACTGTATTGTTGTTATTGTGGGTACTGGGGGTGGGGGGGTATGTGGGTAGGCCTCCCTTGTGTGTGGGTAGTGGGTGAGGGTGGTTAGGCCTCACAGGGTGGGGGGTTAGTGTGGGAGGGTATGTAGGCATCCCGAGTGGTGGGTGAGGGTGGGTTAACCCCTTAATGACTGTAGCGGTTAATAACCGCTATGGTGATTGAGGGGTTAGGGGACATTACTTTGGATGTTTTCATTTTTGTCTCTGTTTTGCAGCAGCGAAGGGGCCATGGGCAGGTGGGTAGTGGGTAGTGGGTGTGGGTGGTTAGGCCTCACGGGGTGGGCCATTGGCAGTGAGGCGCTGCATTATATTTACACGGGATCCCCCTCCCCACATTTACATACACTGCACTCACAGAAACACAGGCCAGGGAGATTAAACAGACACATTAGGGTGAGGGGGCTTTACACAGATTACAGTCACGGCAGGGAAGTTGAACAGACACATTAGGGGGAGGGGGGCTTAAACTTTCCTGCCTTGACTGTAATCTGTGTAACAGATACATTAGGGGGAGGGGGCCTTACATAGATTACAGTCAAGGCAGGGAGTTTTAACAGACACATTAAAAATATGTATAATGTATTTATTGTTGTTTATGTATTTTAAATACACAGGGGGTGTACTGTACTGTATGTTGTTTATTGCAATGTTTATTGGGGGCAAATGTCCCCAATAAACATGCTATTCTGCCTTAACCCTTCATTGCCTTAGCGGCTATCAGCTATGGTAATGAAGCAGCATTTCTGTATTTTAATAATATTGTGCAGGAGCAGGGGGGATCCCTTGAGCTTTGATTTCTGGCTCACGGAACCCCCTGCTCACTGTACAATATTATTAAAAATACATTCATGCTGCTTCGTTACCATAGCACATAGCCGCAAAGGTAAGGAACGATTCTTTATTGATGTGTGTGTTTTATTTATACTGTAGATGTGCAGAGGGTCTCCGGAGCTGAACCGCTGTGGTTTTAGGTCCGGGGAACCCCTGCTTTCCGAGATACAGGCCCCTTTAGGGGGTGCCGGTATCCCTCAGCTTGGTTTACATGCCGCGGTCACGTGATCGGGACCTTTAAATGCACAGGGATACGGCACCTCATAAAGGGGGCTGTATCTCAGGGAGCAGAGGGTCCCCGGACCTGAAACCAATGCGGTTCAGCTCCAGAGACCCCCTGCACATCTACACTATGAATAAAAATGTATTTTAAATTTATTTATTTATATTCATGTATTTATTTATTTATTTAGATGTATTTATTTATTTTTTGAGCGGCTGCTGTGTGTGATTTTTTTTAATTTTGGGTAGCAGGGGTGGGTGAAGGGGGTATTAGCCCCAACGCTGTTTGTTTAGGGCTTGCGGGGGGTAGCGGGAGGGGTTAACCCCTTCATGACCGTAGTGGTATTAACTGCTACGGTCGTGAAGGGGTTAAGTGCACCCGCATCCCCCCCGCAACTCCTAAACTCACACCAAGGGCCAAATACCCCCTTTACCCACCCCCGCTACCCACAATAAAGCGGGCACAGTGGGTTAACCCCTTCATTGACTTAGCGGCTATCAGCTATGGTAATGAAGCAGCATTTCTGTATTTTAATAATATTGTGCAGGAGCAGGGGGTCCCTTGAGCTTTGATTTCTGGCTCAGGGTACCCCCTGCTCACTGTACAATATTATTAAAAATACATTCATGCTGCTTTGTTACCATAGCACATAGCCGCAAAGGTAAGGAATGATTCTTTATTGATGTGTGTGTTTTATTCATAATGTAGATTTGCAGAGGGTCTCCGGAGCTGAACCGCTGTGGTTTTAGGTCCGGGGACCCCCTGCTTCCCGAGATACAGGCCCCTTTAGGGGTGCCGGTATCCCTCTGCTTGGTTTACATGCCGCGGTCACGTGATCGGGACCTTTAAATGCAGAGGGATATCGGCACCTCATAAAGGGGTCTGTATCTCGGGAAGCAGAGGGTCCCCGGACCTGAAACCAATGCGGTTCAGCTCCGGAGACCCCCTGCACATCTACACTTTGAATAAAAATGTATTTTAAATAATTTTTAATGTGCTGATGTTTGCGCAGAGAGAGCAGCGGATATCTCTCTGCTGCAAACACATCTCGCCCCCGCCATCCTATAGTATCATTGATGTGCATATGCAGTACTGTATGTGTATGTTAGGGGTTATAGGGGTTGTTCTTATACAGTATATATACTGTATATATACTGCATTACAATTCATGAATTTATCCCATCTGGCGGACATGCGAAGCATTGCAGCCTATTAAATCCTGAACCATTATCAATTAACACATCAACCGCTCGTCAGCCGGGCATGACCCGTGTCTGGGAAAGCAAACGTAATGCGGCATGCTCCGGGTGAACAGCATGGCATTCCAGGAACAAGCCAGGGACAAACCGGTGATTTGTTAGAATAAAGTCTGCCGCAGCAGTAAGTCTCAGTACCAGGTCCCTATGCATAAATGCATATAAATGTTTTCTGAAATATACCCTGAATGGGAGAAGCTCAGGGATTCCCTCTGTTTTTTAACCTATGTATGGCCAATCTTTTCACCAGCAGCATGCTCCTCACACAGAGAAGTGCAGTGAATATATCCCCACATCACTATCCCCTGGGTCCTTTTTTGTGTATTTCCTGCCAACGTGACATTATTCCAGGTTTATTGTATATTTAGCAATCTTCATTAAATTCATATTTTGGCATACTCCAGTTTTGACATTTTTTCCAATAGTCTGTGAGTGCTGGAACATTTCAGTATATATATATATATAATATAATATATATAAATATATATATATATATATATATATTATAAAATATAGATGATACCGTTCTGTGGCTACCGAAGCATTTCGTTAGCCACAGAACGGTATCTCTATTTATTTTTGATTATTGAGCTCGGCTAACACGGTACTTATACCTCTACATATATATATATATATATATAATATTATTATATATATAATATATATATATATATATATATATATTATATATCCAGGCACTTATAATAAAAAATACAATAAAAAAAAACTATATATCTATATATTATATCTATATATTATGTAGAGGTATCAGTACCGTGGCCGAGCTTCAATAATCAAAAAATAAATAGATATCCGTTCTGTGGCTAACGAAATGCTCCTCCGTGTCTTCGGCGCGCGCCCGGCACATCCCGGCGCGCGCCTGGTTACTGCTGCGGCCGAGAACAGGCAAATGCTCGAATAAACTCGGCCGCAGCAGTACAGTAGCTTCTCCAGTTTGGGCTTATTTTTGTTAAATAAATCATGACACGGTGTAATATGTCATGTGTTGTTGATCATCTGAGGTTGTATTTACCTAATTTTAAGACCTACTAAGGAACAGGTGATTATTATTACTGTATGTCCTGATATGTAAAACCATAGAATTCAAAGAGTGTGCACTTTCTTTTTCACACACTTGTGTGTATATATATACACACACACACCCACACACACCACACACACACACACACACACACACACACACACACACACACACACACACACACACACACACACACACACACACACACACACACACACACACACACACACACACACACACCACACACACACACACACACACACACACACCGTGAACTTAATTTGATTATGGAAAGCAATATATTTTCCCAGTTTGTTTGCTATATGGAAAAGGAAAATATAGGAAAAGAGAAAATAATATATGTAGTAATGTGTGATTAAATTGGTCAACTAAAAATGAGGATTTATTGCACTCAAAAAGAATGTTGTTTTTCAGACTTTTAATGGTCTATAGAGTTCATCCACCTTCCCCACATTACTCTCCTCTTCAGCATTTTCTTTGATGAAAAGACTTCAAAACATGAACAAGGGAGAACATTCATAGTGTAATATGTATATATTAAAAAGTATTTTGGTAGCATAGCACTTACATATAACAAATTATCTGTTACTTTTAAGGGATGTACTATATGCAAACCCTACGTGATGTCCTCCCAGTCACTTTGCTGCTTGGCGAGCACTTTGTTACTGTACTTCCGTGTTCCATTGACATCAACAGTTAACCGGACTGCACTTCCGACAGACGCCTCAAAGTCTTGGATCTCCACTTTTCACATCCCTAATTTCAGAACATGCTGCAGTCTACCTAGCTGTGGTGTCGGTATCTTAATGGGACCATTGCATTACCCTCACTGAAAAGTCTGGGCTCAACAATCGAATAAGAATTCAGCGATATGTTAAGAAAGGTGAATATCACATCAATATATCATCAGAGTTAACTTAGTAAATGGATTTGAAGGATATATAGAATGTATGCACATATATGTATACAGTAGATATGATTTTCATTATTGCTGTATAGTTGCAGATTACAAGAATTATATTAATTTGTCTGATAAAAAATGTACTAAAACCGTTGCTTAAGTAGCAGATCATAACAAACAGATGCAACACTTCTCAAATACAGTACTGTATATCAACATTCCGTTGTATTGCACATGCAGAACTGGAGCACATACACTGTATATGCCAAATGGAAAGGTGTTTTTACTGGCTGGATTGGAGTTTGTGTAGCACTTGAGCAGCACTTCCCACCTTATTTAGTGTTTAAAAAATGTTCAGGGAGGTGAACATGCAAGCAAAGCAAACGTATTGCATTCTTGTATCAACATACAAGGGCCTATGGGTTATCCTGACATTGTAGGCTTTAGGCTGCGGTTATAGTGCCGGCGACAGCGACGTCGCATCAAAACAAATGTATTGCCGCCGTCACGTGCGCTTATAGTAAGGATGGCATGATGGAGTGACAGCTTGGTTACGATCGCTGGAAGTCACCTCGATTTGATTTTTCCAGCGAACGTAACCTGACGTCACCTGTCGCCGGCACTATAAGCATAGCCTAAGAAGGACCTACAGAAATTTTACAGAATGTGGAGAAGGGCCAATGCAGCAGGCTCGGGTGTGGGTACTGTATGTAGCATGGTAACTAAGGTCACAAAAGCAAATATCTGAAGAACAGACTGGTCCTCCCAGGCTCCAGCAGAGTAATTATGGGACAGCTTCCACTAGCTGTGAGTCCATTATTTGGAATTGTATAATTGTAATGCTTTTTTTGTTCCTATTTCAATGTCTTTAATAGGATGATTTTATCTAAGTAGTAGGAATGCTAGCATACTACCATTTTTTTCTTTCTGCACAAGTTTGGACAGAGATTTCTGTGGTCCTTCAAGACTTTTTGGTGAGCAATGACTAATGTCAAGGGAGATAAAACTAGTTCTAGGCAATGAAGCATCATAGTACTGTATTAAAACTACCTTTCTTTGTAAAACACTGCGAAGCCCCTGGTAAGTGTTATAATATTCATTGCACTTCAACAACCGACTTAGTGATGGTGAATACTGGGAAGTTTTGTTTCTGTGTCATCTAAGTCTTTAGATATCAGTATATTTTTGGGGACAATAGTTTTTCCAGTAGGTGGTGGGGGCTGGACAGGTAAGTTAGGCCCAGGAAGTGAAGTTGGTGGAATTGTAATGGGGGGTTTTGGGCGGAGGCGTTCTTGGGTCAGGGTCAGGAATGGCATGCATAAGAGTATTCTCCCAGGCAGCTGTCGTTTTGGGACAAATTGAATTTACTGAGTCATGTGCGCTGGAGAGTGACAGTGGTTGAGGTTGATAATCAAACAGCTGGGGATTAAAGCTGCCAAGGTCTGGTTTTTCTATTCCTGTTATGTTATGGTTAAATAAAAGCTGTGCTCAATCTTGGGAATGATACATGACACATAGATGTTTACTTCCTGTTTATTTAAGTCTTTTGATATCAGTATATTTTCGGGACAATAGCTTTCCCAGTGAGGTGTGGGGGTTTGAGCAGTTCCCTAGGCCCAGGAATTGAATGTGATGGAATTTTATTGGCAGGTTTTGGGGGAGGCGTCCTTGTGTTTGTCAAGGTGTAAATGGCATTATCCTTTTGGTACTAATTGAGCACACTGAGTCAGATTCGGTGATGTGCAACAATGGTTGGCAGCTATTGTTTTGTGACTGGGTAATGTGCATGGTGATCAATAATGGTTGAAGTAATCAACAAGTTGGGCCTTAAAGCTGACCAGGTCTTGGTTTATTATTTCTGTTATGTTAAGCTGAAGAACAAAGTATACATAATGAAGTACTTCAGCTTATTTGTGGACCTCTTTAATATCTTCTTGTGTAGTTATAAGAGCAATAAAGTGCAGAAAAACAATGGGTTGCGATTGTCTTTAGTTACGGGTTATAGGAGAACATAATTTTATTTGGTGGAGAACGAGCCCAATTGAAGGTATTCAATGTGCTCACTGATCAGTGGAATGCACCGACGATCAGTTTAGTGGAGAGAAAGGAAGCTCTAATGTGTAAAGGGAAAGGGGGGACTGAACTGTGTGTTTAGAGGGTAGGAATGTATGTTTTGGGGGAGGGAGAGACTACACTGTGTGAAGAGGGGGGCTGTACTGTGTGAGGAGAGAAGGTCTGTACTGGGTGTGTTGGGGGGTGCTGTACTGTGAGTCCATATATTATTTTTTAAATGATTAAGAAAAAAGATACATTTAGGATATAATAGCAAGCTATAATATAAATAATTACTTCAGAACAGGGCATTACAAAACAATGATGCCCTGGCTGAGTTAAGCTCTGCCACCTAGAGTTTTATTGCTGGTAACTCATTCTTTTGACAACCTCCAAATCTTAGGCTTACGCATGTACAGTAGAGCTCAAGCTCATGCAGTCAAAAGTGATGCGAAGTAACTTAATGTATTGTGAGATTTACACATGCAGTATCTTATTGTCAACTTACAATCAACTTAAAGACAGAAACCAAGTTGTTGTATATGTTATATAGTGCACAGAGTGGGGATATATTAAACTCCCCTGGCTACAAAACCAGGGGGGGAAAACGGCACCAGATTTGTAAAGAAAAAATATTAAAACCAGTTGAAGTCTGTCTTTTGTTAAATCTGGAATACGGTCGTATTTTCACACTAGTTTTGCCCTAGTTTTGTCGACTTTGATATATAACCCCCATTGTGTTTATGCTCAGATCAGCGTTCTTACTTACAACAGAAGTAATCCAACTGTATCAACAAAGACTCAGTAATAGCAATGTGTAGTTTATGAAATGTGCACCTTGCAGTACATCAAAGTCTTCCTTTACTGCCCTTCTAAGTCAAACGCAATGAGCTTGGAAATTAGCTTCTTTCCTTTGATGGATTTAGCCAGACAGTTTTATGCCACCTCAGATTTAGCATAATTAATTAAAATAGAAAAAAGGGAACTGAATACATCCTATTATCCTGTGTACGTCAAGCAGGTTCTCTATTAATATGTTTCACGTAATTTCCTCAATCACTCGATGGTGTAGGCAGGGAAAAATTGGAGCAAAATATCTTGATAGATTGGGGCCTTTTCTCGTGGCTCCAAAGTTGTCAGTGCTAAACTACGCGGTTTGGCATGTTCAGAAGTAGCGGAATGAAATGTGAGATAAAATCCTATTCTCTATTGGAAAACGCATCTTCCAAACTGATTCTATAAAAAGTGACAAAACGCCTGCTTAAGCAGCAAAAACGCCAGGATTGTACTTGCTTTAGAAGCAGAATTACCTGAGGTGGTGCTAACCTCATCGCCAGTCTGATTCACCGTATTGGTTTTGCTCTCAGCCAAAACCATATTCCAAGCCCGGTATTTAACGTGCAATACCAATCTCGCCACCTTTGTGGAGACGTGAATAAAAATATGAGTTTTTAGAAGCGGTTTGCATAATGGAGCTGCAAGAATTGCAGTTGTAAAAAAAGTGCCAGTTGGAGGCTTTTTTGAGAAACCAATCGGATTGACAGAGCCAGAGTGAAACCGATTCGAGAAAAACCTCCAGGTCCGCCTCCCGCCCGGCTCCCACTCGGCACACAAGCGCGCTCGCTGACGCTAATGCAGTGACACCAAAAATCAGGAGGGCATGAGCATCAGCGCTGCTCAGCGCCGCTCCCTGCACCATGTCCCAGGCCTACAAGAAAGGAACTAAAAAAGGAAGGGCTTTTTTTTACTGCCTTTATTTTGGAAGGGCCTGCAATATTTTATGAGTTGCAGACTGATTTGACACTGCTAACATTAAATATCTACATAAGAGTATATTTTAAAATGTTAGCATAATAAATGTAAAACTCAACAGGAAAATAATCAGTTTTGATGAATAGGGTAATATTCTCTGCTTTCACATATCATTCCTTTCCTTTAGCTGATTGCTGTGGCTTTCTACGATTCTGAAAACGCAAGAAGGGCTTCAACAGTGTGTTGTTTTACTTGGCCTTTTCATTTCGCAAGTTCATGTTTCATTTAAAAGGGAAGGCTAATGTTTAAACTTGTATAAAAGATTGTGAGCACTGATATGTACAGAACAGCTGAAATAGAGCTGGCCTAGCCCGCATGGGTGGCTACAGCTATTGACCGGGGGGTGCGGCCCCCCCCCCCAGCTAGGCTGTTGGTCGCGTGCGCGATCAGGGAAGGCAGTTGGGGCGGTTAGTTTTCAAATAGAGCCAAGGAACAAGCAACTGTCACTTGTTCCTTGGCGTTCAACGGTTTCACACACTCTCCTCTCTTCTCCTGCATTTAGTAGGTTAAAATTGGTTTGATTTGGGCCCCCCTCCCGGGGTGAGGGATTTTCCCTTCCCTCCTCGTGATGAGGGACCCTCCGCCTTCCCCCCGTGTGTTTTTGCCGGTGCCCGGGGGGGTTAGGTGTGATTGTATGTAATCAAGACTTCACCGCAGCCCCGGGTACGTGGGTGCTTAGGTGGCTGCTTGGTGAGAATTCTTCGGGAGGCGGAATTTTTGGCGGGGGAGAAAAGATCTCGAGTAGGACATTTTTGCTGCGGTCACATGAGGAGTTTGTGAGGGACAAGGGTTTAGCTGGTGACGATATAGAGAAAGATGCGGTATATCGTTTCTTGCCTATAGGTAGTGGGTTTTGTGCCAAGTGTTTGGTGGTAAGGGAAGGTGCTACCACAGGCATGTTATAAGGGGATAACTAGCAGGATGGCAGAAGACCAGTGACGCCGGGTAATTTGGAAGGTTTGTTGCGGGCCACAGACGTGGTAATGCTCTTCCAGTTTTTGAGGCAGTACTTTTTAAGGTCAGCATTCCTCATAGCATTTTTTGCAGCTCTGCCAGGTGGAATTGGTTTGTGTATCCAGAAAGGAGGGGGTGGCTTGCGTGGGCTGAGTAAGTTAGGAGAAAGGTTGGTGAGGTTGCTGTACGGAGTCTAAAACTGATCATAGGAAGGAGCGTGATCTGTTAGAAGGGCTGCCTGGAATGATGTGTTGTGCCAGGTAAGCTTGGGAAGATAGTGGTGTGGCCATTGGTAGACAAGGGGTCCCTGTTAGGCACAAGAAGGGTGGGCCATTGTCAAGGTTTCAATATTTGCGGGTCTTTCGGAGTTGTCGTCAAGAAGCACGGTTAGAAGGTGGCAGTATGGAACGCGAGTTCTTTTCGCATTGGGCACGCGCAGCAGCACCACGCGTTGGGTCCGTGCGGTTGCAAATACGGAGGATTGGGGCTGGAAGTCAACAGTTACCGGAATGACATCAGGCCGGATTTGGTATGGGATGTTTGCGATAGAGTAATCTTCTGCTGTTGTTTTTTTTTTTCCCACCATGTTTTTGCCTCCTCAGATTTCGTGGTAATTTGGATCGTGGAGATCAATGGTACACTTGGGCGGAAGAGGGCGATTCGCCCGCCTAGGAAGAATTTAAAGTTTGAGATATGGAGCAGGTGGGTAACGTGTGGGGGGATGAGAGATGCGTGGTGGGTGGACTCTTTTTCCGCTGCTAATATCTATGGGCCAGGCGTAGGGGGCACCGGACATATCATTTTCATGGTTGGGGGTATGATGTGGCAAAATTTGCGGTCTGTAGATTTTTCATCCACAATTAAGCCGAATATTTGCGCCATGTTAGCGTTTGGCCAAGGGTGGCAATATTTTGTTCGAGATAATATGCGTTGGTTTTGAAAGGTTGCGCGTATCCCGGGAAGTTTAAATAAAAAGACCAGATGTTGAAACGAAGGTGGGGAATTTCTTGGTTCAAGTGTGGGGTTGGGCCATTCGTACCCAACGCAGTTTAGTTTAAATTTAGTATGGATGTTTACAAGAACGTGGAGGGTGGGGTACAGTTGTTGGTGTGTGGTGTGGGATATGTTTATAACAAGCTAATGATTTACGGAGGGTTTGGAAGAGGTCGATAGAGGGTTATGGGCGATACGGGGTCTGATTTACGGGGGTAAAGGGCCCGTTGTGGGCGGCAGTTGGGGGGTGGGGTTGGTGCTTGTTTCCCAGCAAGTGGGCTCAGGGGCTGGTGTATACGGGGATTTGAAATGCTAAGGGGCAGAAGTCCACGGTGACTGACTCACTAAGATGCCAAGTAGGGGTGCAGTAATGCTGTTTGCCAACACAGCCCTGAGCATTGGCGCGGGACAGGTGGTAACCTATAGGCATCCCCGATTGGTGTTAATAAAATAAGCCGTGCCTTTACGATCCATTATGTGTCCCTCTTTTATTTGGAGTATTCTTTATGAAGAGTTGTTTTAAATAGTAGCCGGGGGGGAAGCTCGCGGCCTCCTTTGTCAATAAAAGCTGGCCTATGCCCGCATGGGTGTGCTACAGCTATTGTACCGGGGGTGCGACCCCGCCCCCCCCCAGCTAGGCTTTGTTGTTCGCTACTGTCAGCGTCAGAATGCAGTTGGGGCGGTTAGTTTCCAAATAGCGCCAAGGAAAAAGACGCGTGTCACTTGTTCTTGCGTTCAACGGTTTTCCACAAGCCACCACCGGCAGTCCCTTTTGGACTTGAGTTACAAAAAGTAAAAAGAGAACGATGTAGGGTGTGCGTGGACCTAATTGGCTTTGAATTGCGCGAGCAGGCAGTTTGGGGGGGGGGGTTGTCAGGTCTTGTTTCCCCAGAATTGCTGGGCTGGTTATCGGGGGGTTTGAATGCCATGGGGCAGGTCACCCGGGAGGACGTACTTGGGTAGGTGCTTGTTCCCCAGAAGTGGCTCGGGGCTGGTTATCGGGGGGTTTGAAGCCAGGGGGCAGGTCACCGGGACGTACTTCCGGGTGCCCCCTTTGCGTTGCCCAGCCCTGAGCATTCTGGCACGGACAGGTGGTACGCTATCCCCATTTGTGTTAATAAATAAGCCGCGGCCTTTTACCTCCATATATGTGTCCTCTTGTTATTTGTATGTCTTTATGAAGAGGGTTTTTATGTGAGGGGGGGGGAAGCTCCTTGGTCAAACAATTACGAACAATGCTGTATGCAATCAGCGCCATCTTAACAGCATTATAGGCCCCCGGGCAAAGCAGTGCACTGAGCCCTGCCTACACAATCACTCACAGGAATAAAAATGTAAATTATCGATAAAATAAACTTATATTTATTGGTACCTCCAGACATGCAATGCAGACATGCCAACTCTCCGCTACAAGTCGTAATTTTCTCCTTCTACCGAGTTAGGAGGAGATTTGAATGTTGAAGCGGATGATCGGAAAATTAGTGTTAAATTCTGGTCTGTGCATAGATTAGCATGGGCCCCTATGCTCGTGGGCCCCCGGGCAACTGTCCAGCGTGCCCATGCGTAAAGACAGCACTGTATGCAATTGTGCTCTGGCCAGAACTTACTATAGATAACTTACTTACTATTACTTCCCTAAGTTTCAAATTTTCAGAATTTGGGGAGCGTAGATTTCGTCACCGGATATAGATAAAAACACTGATCTGTTTGGTTGATTTGAAGTGCTGGTTGTTTAAAGTGTACAGTTAGAAACAGAAGCAGTTTGAACAAGGAAGCGGTTAAACAAGGTATAGTATATTGAAGTACAGTTTACTGTTAGTACTTATAAACTTCATAGTTGCTAGAATGAGCAGGATTGAAAATGCCACTCAATGCACATCTTGCCACATGTATGTGCACTTGGAGCAGCTGTTCCATGATGCATACCGCTGTGAGAAGTGTGAGCGGGTGGTCTCTTTAGAGTCAGAGATTGCTGATCTGAAGAGGCAACTTGCAATATTGAGGGACATTGGCAATCTTGAAAGGGGTTGAGAGCTCACTGAGCAGGCCCTTGCTTCGACTAGTGGTGCAGATGGTGGCAATGTTAGTCAGGAGCAGGTAGGTAGCTTGTTTTCTGTTAGTGAGGAGCAGGTAGGTAGCTGGGTGACAGTTAGAAGCGGAAGAAGGGGCAATAGGGAGAGGCAGGTCGTTTCTGAGCTGACACATCCCAATAGATTTGCCATGTTGAGTGAAGATATTGGGAGTGTCGGGGCAGAAATGGCAAGGCTGGGGGAGACTAATTCCTCTAGCAGCCAGGGGAATAGTTCCTCCAGCACAGTGGGGACTCAGGATGCTCAGATACAAAGAAAGATTGGACACCATTATTAGGAAGGTAGATAGGGCAATCTGTTGCCATGACCGCATGAACCGAACAGTTTGTTGTCTCCCGGTGGTCGAGTTCGGCACATGGCGGATCGGGTAAACAGATTGTTAAGGGGTGGGGGGGGGGGGGGGCTGGGATTGACCGGTGGTCTTGGTACACGTTGGCATCAATGACAAAGTTAGAGAAAGATAGAGGGTACTAAAAAATGATTACAGGGATCTAGGCCAAAAGCTTAAGGCAAGGACCTCCAAGGTAGTATTTTTAGAAATACTACCAGTGTAATGAGCTACTGCAGGGAGACAGTCAGAGATTCAGGAGGTTAATACATGGCTAAAAAAGTGCTGCAGGAAGGAGGGCTTGGGGTTTTTAGAGCACTGGGACTCCTTTTCTGAGAGTTGCCATCTATATTCTAGAGACGGATTGCACCTCAATGAAGAGGAATCTTCTGTGCTAGGGGGGAGAATGTCAAAAAGGTTGGAGGAGATTTTAAACTAGGAGGGGGGGGGATGAAACAGATAATGAACTAAATGGAATAGAGGAGGAAACAAGGGGGTATGGAGGTAGAATGGGGGCAAGTGCGAGTTTGACAAGCAATGAGACAACCATAGTAAATATAGATAATACTAGAAAATTTCTAAAGACTAAACCAATTTGGCGCAGAAAGGAAGGAGCAGATAAGATAATAGTACAGGCTGAAAAAAAAATGAAATGCATGCTTGCTAATGCAAGAAGCCTGACAGATAAAATGGGGGAGCTTGAATTAATAGCTGCAAGGGAGCAGTATGATATCATAAGCATTACTGAAACATGGTGGGATGAAACTCATGACTGGACAGTTAATTTAGAGGGTTATTCCTTTTTTCGGAAGGATCGAACAAATAGTAGGGGAGGTGGAGTATGCTTATATGTTAAACCGGATCTAAAACCTATTATTAGGGATGATATTTATGAAGGGAATGATGAAAATGTAGAGACATTGTGGATAGAAATTAGCAGTGGAGGTAAAAGTATAAAGAAAATGTTTGTAGGGATTTGCTATAAACCACCAAATATCTGTGAGATTGAGGAAGCTAAAATACTTTTGCAATTGGTGAAGGCATCAAAACTGGGTCATATTTGCATAATGGGTGATTTTAATTATCTAGACATAGACTGGGGAAATGAGATTAGCATTACAACAAAAGGAAACAGGTTTTTGGGAATGCTTAAAGACAATTATATGACCCAAATTATTGAGGAACCAATCAGGAGAGGGGCAGTAGTGGATTTGATAATATCAAACAATGTAGAAGTAATAACAAATATTCAAGTCCTGGAACATTTGGGTAGCAGTGATCATAACATGGTCTCATTTGAAATAAATTATCAAAAAACAGATTACTTTGGTTCAGAATGACCTTAAACTTTAGAAAGGCAGATTTTAATAAACTGAGGTCTAATCTACAATTTATGGCTGTGTGTCCCATCTTAAAGTGTCATATTTAAGTGTTAGGCAGTTAACATTGGAGTTATAATCTCTGGATGTTTTTCTATATCTTCTATACCTTTAATTATGTTTGCATTCTGAATATCTGGACTAACATTCTGATTTATCTCTTAAAACAGGTATGTTCCTATCATCATTTTGCTACAGAATTTAACATTTCATTGGCATGTTCCTATCATAAAATGGCTACAGAATTTAAAATTTCATTGGTACGTTACTATCATCAATTGCCTACAGAATTTAAAATGTCATTGTACCTGGGAAGTCTCTCCTCCTGCATCTCACTATGCCCTCCCAATTGCATTTTCTGTTTACTGTTTCCTCACTCCTTTGTGAATGTCTCTGTTCTCTCCAACTTCCCCACTGCGCCATTATTTATACACCTCTCTCTCAACAACTTCTTTACCCCTCAATAAAAAACACCCACACAAATCCTCTATTCATACCACTTATCTACGCCTTCCTGCTGCTGGGGATCTCCCTGAAGCCAGACATGGGACACTTACTTTCCTTCATGCCTCACTGCCATCTCCTCCCATGCAAATGGTGTCAGCTTTTTCATTTAATACTAACTAACCTTAAAACGCGCCCCACAAATCAAGCATCATAATAGCCTGCACTCATGGCTATTGTCCCACACCAGTCACTCCTACCACCCATTGTGGCCAATAGCAGCCATCTACAGCACTTATTCCCTCATCTGTTGTCCCCTCAAACCTTAGATTGTAAGCTCTTCGGTGCAGGGATTTCTTTTCCTATTGTCCGATTTTGTTGCATTTATTGTATTATTATAATTCTCTGTACTGTATTCTTTGTGAAGCGCTGAGAACACTTTTGGCACTATATAAATAAAGACATACAAGACAATACAACAAGTAATACACTGGGATTATGTTTTTGGAGGGAAAATGTAGAAGATAAATGGTCAGTCTTTAAAACATTGCTAGAAAAGCACACTTATCAATGTATACCCTTGGGTAATAAGTATAAAAGAAATAAGTCAAAATCATTGTGGCTAAATAAACAGGTAGGGGAAGAAATGGACAAGAAGAGGAAGGTGTTCAGATTCTTTAAGTCAGAAGGGACGGGGACATCATATCAGAATTATAAGGAATGTAACAAAAATTGCAAAAGGGCAATCAAATTAGCAAAAATGGATTATGAAAAAAAGGATTGCAATAGAAAGTAAGGTCAACCCTAAAATGTTCTTTAAGTACCTTAATAACAAAAAAATGAGAAAAGAAAATATAGGACCCTTTCAGTGTGAGATGGGTAGGCAGATTTTTGGAGATAAGGAAAAAGCAGAGGTATTAAACAAGTTATTTGCCTTTGTGTTTACCAGGAAAAAATTAAGTTCAATAATAGTGCCGCAGGAGGAAGCCACAAACTCCATATTAATGAACAATTGGTTAACAATAGGAAGAAGTTCATAAGTGGCTTGAAACATTTAAGTAAATAAAGCACCTGGCCCCGATGGCATACATCCAAGAGTTCTCAAGGAGTTAAGCTCAGTAATAGCCAAACCATTATATTTAATATTCAAGGACTCCATTTCCACAGGCTCAGTACCACAAGATTGGTGTAATGCAGATGTGGTGCCTATATTTAAAAAGGGAGCTAGATCACAACCGGGGAATTACAGACCTGTAAGCCTGACTTCAATAGTGGGGAAACTACTTGAAGGTTTAATATGGGATAATATTCAGGAATACCTAATGGAAAACAAAATTATTAGTAATAGTCAGCATGGATTTATGAAGTATAGATCATGCCAAACTAACCTAATTTGTTTCTTTAAGGAGGTAAGTAGGAATTTAGACCAGGGTAATTCATTTGATGTGGTCTACTTAGATTTTGCAAAGGCTTTTGATACGGTTTCACACAAGAGGTTGGTGTACAAAATAAAGAAAATAATAATATATACACCTGGATTGAAAACTGGTTAAAGGACAGACAACAGAGGGTTGTCATAAATGGAACTTTTTCGGGTTGGGCTAAAGTCATGAGTGGAGTACCTCAGGGATCGGTACTGGGACCCCTGCTTTTTAACTTGTTTATTAATGACCTTGAGGTTGGGATCGAGAACAAAGTCTCCATCTTTGCTGATGATACTAAATTGTGTAAGGTAATAGAATCAGAGCAGGATGTAATTTCTCTTCAGAAGGACTTGGAGAGACTGGAAACGTGGGCAGGTAAATGGCAGATGAGGTTTAATACAGACAAATGTAAGGTTATGCATTTGGGATGCAAGAATAAACAGGCGACTTACAAATTAAATGGGGATAAATTGGGGGAATTCTTGATGGAGAAGGATTTAGGAGTGCTTGTAGACAGCAGACTTAGCAATAGTACCCAAAGTCATGCAGTAGCTGCAAAGGCAAACAAGATCTATCTTGCATTAAACGGGCAATAGATGGATAGAAGGGAAGTAAACATAATTATGCCCCTTTACATAGCATTAGTAAGACCACACCTTGAATATGGAGTACAATTTTGGGCACCAAACCTAAGAAAATACATTATGGAACTAGAGAGAGTTCAGAGAAGAGCCACCAAGTTAATAAAGAGGATAGACAATCTAACTTATGAGGCGAGAGAAGACGATCCGAGGATCCAATGTGGAGCACAGCTGTGTGACAAAGGGATTGTCTCCCGAAACGCGTCAGAGTGTTCTTTTTGTACCTCTCACTTACCATGGATTATAGGCTATTTTAACCTATTTACTGGTGTTTAGCCCCCATTTTTTCACACACCTGTGCTCCGCATTGGATCCTCGGATCGTCTTCTCTGATACAAATTGGCGTGATGCACGCATCCGGATGAGCTGCCACTAATGTGAGTACTCCATTCTCCCTATTACATTGAGGAGTTTATGACCATTTCTACAGTGCCACTCCAGGGTGATTGTTCCAGTGGTATTATGGACGTGACCATGATCAGATATACATAGGTCTTTCCTTATCACAGGGACTGTCATACTTTCCACTCATATAGGAGATATATGCACGGTCCTAAGAGTCTCACTAGGCTTTTATCAGAGCTTATTCCTACTTCAAGTGATATTCTATACTCAGAATCTGCATGTACTATTTTCCATTTGTCTACTGAGCACCGATATTTGGGATCAGTTCCCATCTACTCGAACTTATGAGGAGAGGCTAACTAAATTAGATTTATTTACATTAGAAAAGAGGCGTCTAAGAGGGGATATGATAACTATATACCAATATATTCGGGACAATGCAAGGAGCTTTCAAAATAACTATTCATCCCATGGGCAGTACAAAGGCCATCCCTTAACGTTGGAGGAAAGGAGATTTCACCAGCAACAAAGAAAAAGGTCCTTTACAGTAAGGGCAGTTAAAATGTGGAATTCATTACCCATGGAGACTGTGATGGCAGATACAATAGATTTGTTCCAAAAAAGGATGTACATCTTTTTAGATAGAAAAGGTAAACAGTCATATATCAAATAAGTAGACATGGGAAGGATGTTGATCCAGGGATTAATCCGATTGCCAATTCTTGGAGTCAGTAAAGAATTTATTTTTCCCCTTACGAGATATCATTGGATTATGACTCTGGGTTTTTTTGTTTGCCTTTCTATGATCAATAAGTAAGTATATATATAGGATAAAGTATCTGTTGTCTAAATTTAGCGTAGGTTGAACTTCATGGACGTACGTCTTTTTTCAACCTCATCTACTATGTAACTACTATGTAACAATATAGTGCAATATGTTCCTATTCAGATAATTGTGTAGAAGAAACAAAGGTGATATACACTCACATTTTCCAAATTGGAAAAAAAAGCACGTCATTACAAGGCCCATCATATGAAGGAATGATGATAACTGAATCAGTTCAAAGGATTCCCCTCTCAGGAATCTTATAAGCGGTGTATTGCAGATGGACTATATCTCAGCGGAAAAGAGAAATACAATAGTGCAGACAATCCAAAAGGTTTTATATGAAGTAAAATGTAAGGCACAAACAGAAGTACACTTACAATGTAACCATCAAAGATGCGCATATACAGAAAAATAGACTTTGTTATGAGTGGCGCGGTTTCACTGGTGATCTCACCGATGTCGGCTCCGACAGCCTTCGTGGCTCTCCTCCGTCTCTTCCGGTGTCCACAATTTCGGTTATTTGGGTATGCGATCACACCTCTCAACACAGCACAACCGTTCGACTAAACGCGTTTCACTTTAGCAGCTTTGTCAGGGACTTTTCACTACTAATCACTTGCTTTGCACTTAATTGAATATTTTTACAGTATTGATTGATATTTTTGTGCACTGTTTATATACCATTAGTGGGGAGCACCCCCTATACATTTTGTGTGTGTTTCCTGAGCTTAGAAGGGAGCTTTCCCTGTGCAAAAATAAATAATAATTGACTCTAAGAGTCCTTGATTGAGAATTTCAGGGACATCTTTGCACCCTTCCCTAAAGAGTTCCATGTAGCACATATAGATACAATGGTTTGCCCAAGGTCACAATCAACTTGTACGGGTATTACAAATAATTTCACTCTCTTCAGAGACAGAACTTTTACAACTATCAAATTGTTCATATGCCTCATCACTTTGAGTGTCAACCTCCTGCAAAGATCATGCTAATATGTGTATTCTTTAGAGCTGGACATATGTGCTGATAAAGCAAATTTATTTCTAGAAGCTAACATATACTATGAGTAAAACACAGACCAAAATGTCTGGTTGTTGAATGAACGGTATCAATATCAAGCAATATAAACTAGAATTCACTGACGTGGGCTTTGTTCTTTTCTACCTGTCATGTAAGAACATAGGCCTCAAAGATATGCTGTGTGTGAAGACATCCTTCCCTTACTTTAGAAGATTCCATCAAATCCAATGAGCATACTGTTACTTCTGCGCTGTCACAGGGGTCAGCAATACTTTTACTTTCTAGATAAAAGTCTGATAATAAAAAATTTAATTGTTACAAAACTATCATTAAAGCGACAACATGGAAAAGATTTTAAATGATACTGTTCATGAATAAATTGGCTAAAATGTTACTGCGATATTGCTGTATTTTAATAAAATGTAACTGGGTAATTTTGTTGACCAAGCTTCCACCTTGGGGTTAATCCTATATCGAATGGATGCAATCGGGGAGCGCAGAGTAAAATATGAAAAGATAAATAAAGCAGTAGCATACACGTAATAAATGCAATAATGTGCAAATGTGCTCATAGGTGCAACAGTGTTAATGACTAATAACCTGGACCATAATACCATCAAAACAAATTAGATTTGATGGGGCATGTTTAAGGGTATATGTACATAAAGTATGGAGCCCATAATGGAGTTCCATACAAGTGCCCATAGAATTGACACTATGGAAGATAGTGTGAATACTGTCTTATGGTCCAGGTTATGATTCAATATGTCTTGCACTGTTGGTACGTATCCTGTTATCACCATGACCTTTATCAAGCCACCACAGGCTTGCAAGACTCTATGTCTAAACAGTTTTTATTATGTAGTTTATATTGTGTCTGTGTCATTTTTATTATGTAGTTTTCAACATGTAGTTTTTGACTACGAAGTTTTATTATGCTATCACAATATTGTTTTTCATTATGGAGGCTACTATGCTATTAGCTCTTTGGCTTAAAGCTGCAGTTAAGTCTTTTTTTTTTTTTTTATTTATTTTTTTACTTCTATAGTTTTATGTGGGCAATCTCTAATTACCTAAAGAACAGTATAGCTGCCAGTCAATTCATTCTCCACGTATTGATAGGTCGAAATTTGGTGACATAATTAGTGAAGGCATCTGTTTATATTCTGCTTGTCTGTCAGTGGAAGCTCATGAATATTCATGAGCACTGCTGCACTGACATGTGCTAGAGGGAGGGCAGGGCTGACAAAGGGGTGTGCCAGAGCTTGTGACAGGACATGAAGGGGCAGTGCCTTAGCAAATGGCTGTTAAAATAGAATACAAGAAAATTGGTCTTTCAAAGTTGTTTTTTTAAAAACAGAAAATGCTAAAAGTATTTTTTCTTACTACAGAACTGATTTATTAAAAAAACCACACATGCAGGATAATGACTGAACTGCAGCTTTAAGAGATACATGATTGTTAATATCTGGAAGCCTCAGAGACTCACGTTTTTAACCCATTTTAATTATTATTATGGTCAAACTTTTGTACCGTGACAGATATGTGTATTAGGTATATATTAAGGATTGTAATATGCAGTTAGAGAACAAGCACATATATGTCTGGCATTCAAACACCATTCGGTGTACACTGTTTGGCTGATTTGTAAGTTACAAGCAACAGCTTGTTAGCACCTAAATGATCCACACACCAAGATGGATCCAATTTTACTATCACCAGAGAAGTATTAAAACCTCAGAGATACTAACATGTCCATCATGGAACCTGAGGAAACATCAGTTGATGCGAAACGTGTAGTTCCAGCATGGGGGTGTTCTTTTTGGCTCCAGGCGGCAACCGTAGTCCTCAAGATCAGCTGTGAGCCGGACGCGGAAGCAGGGATTCCTCTGCGCCGCAGCGGTCTGAGATACCACTGTCATTGTTGGATCACAGCACCACATGTGAGTGCACTATTGCTTTTTGTCTTTATATGTGTTAAATATCTATATCCGCTACGGTGGATCTAGAAGAAGGCCCGAACGTTTTCTGCCAAAAGTCCCCATTGATTTTGAAGAATATAGTAAAAACCCTTAGTTCTGAGCAGATAAGAATTCTTTTTTTCCCTGGTGCTTTTTTTTACCGTGCTGAAAAATATAAGCAAAGCCAGCATTATTGTGGTGTTAGTAAACACCCAGGAATCAGACCTAGACATGTTACTGCAATTAGAGCAGGCCTTAGTGGCATGGTGGCAGTGCTGTTAGTCACACACCTATATTGTATATAATTGCTATTCTTATTTTTTAACATCTTCCTAAAATGATAACAATTTATCAGCAAAGAAACATCTGCAGCACAATTTGTAAATATGTCAATAAACAAGGAATGTGACACAGGAGATGAAAGACACCTAGTGTGCCTGTTTTGATAGATCTTCTAATTGTAATTGTTTTAAACAAAAGTTATTTTCTTACTAAAAAAGATACAATAGGAAAAATATTATTCTCATTATGCAACATATTTGCAACTTGACATGTGAACTATGGGCCATTTTACCTTCTGCTACTGGAAGGTGTCTTATGGAATTACACTGCCTATTCAATTTGGGCCTATATCTCTAGAAACTCAAGGGCCATGAAAGAAAGAAGATGGCCATATTGAAAACAAGTTTCTGTCAGTTGTTAGAGAGCTGTACTTAGTCAAGAGTTATGGTTACATATCTGGATAATAGGACACATTAAACATATTTTACATTCTTAAGATTAGAACATAAAAGTTATGTTTCAGTGTTATATATTTATATTGGTCACACAACCATATCTGGCTGGCCTCATGTGAACTCAACATCTTCATTTAATGATGACATGGAGCAAAATAACAGTTACAGTGACAGTGTCTCTCATTCTTCTCCACTTTTAGTTATTTTCTTATACAAGCACAACACCTCTATTGTTGTAATATCTCTTTTTGCCACAATACCACTCCTATTTGAAATAGCTCTTTATCTGATTTCTTTCAATATGTTCCTAGTTTTTAGCTGTTTTCATTCAATCTTAGGGAACAATGAACACAATGAAACACCATAGCTCTCTGTAGATTCCAGCTCATAACTTTGCTTTGATCAGAAATCTTAGGCTTTCCCAAAATTGACGCCAGTCTGCGTTTAGCGATTCTAATATCAACTCTCTTCTAATTACACCTACTGAATTCCTCACAGCAAACTCCCTACAAACTCCCCATCACATTGTATAATTGTAGACAACAGACAATGGTGAGAACTACTGATCATGATGCTGGGTATATTTCCTTTGATAACTAAAAAAAAAAAAAGCACGCAGAAAAACAAAAGGCAAATATCTGGACAGCTACTGTGGCTAATCCACTTTTATCAAAGAAGCAAACACCAAAATGGCATTGATATCCCCCGCATCCTTTCTATTGCTACAGTAGCTGCTCAGTTTCAAAGTGCTGGGTGACATGAAAAAACCTTGGCCTTCCGTTTGCCATAAAACAGACAGTGCAGAGACAATACGGTTATATGGCTTTAGGTTAGGCACTAGCTGCTTTAAGGTTAATTGCTGAAGAACCGCTTACTGGAAATAAACATATCTTTGCTGCATTCACTTCTGGCACTATATTTAACTTGTGTAAGATTCATTTCCAAACAATTTTTTTTTTTTTAAATTTGTTGTGCTGACAAGAATACAGTAATAGGGTGATAATAATGTCACAAACATAGAGCCAGTAATGTTTATTCTACATGGAGCCATTGTTTAGCATTTAATATTTTCCAATCAACGTGAAGGCCCTAAAAATGTATACTGCAAACTTTTTAGGCAATAACAAAGGGAGCATTACGATTTTGAATGCTTCTTTGTTAAGTTCTTCCTATTTATTGTTAAGGAAGGGATGTTAATAACAACAAATAAAACAAATATCAATATATGGTTCCTGAACTGAAGTCTTTCAGCAGGTAAATTGTAGTCAAGTGAATGTAGACTTCAAGGCAAAGCCCTTGTTTGTTCCTATTTTGCTTTTCAGTGGCATTTCTGTCATTTATGTCTTCAGGCTGCTGGATCACTATACAGCAACATATGATAATATTGGCTAGTCTGTGGTTATCCCAAAGCATGTGCCCTCCTTTGTCATGGAGCCTGGCAGGAAATATTTTTCTCCTCCTTTCAATGAATGTAAGAATAGTACTGTGGGGAATGCATGCAGTGTAAAATCAGCACCCTGCAGTTATTTTTAATAGCTTAAGCAGAACATTGAGTCCCTTTTAAAATGATTTACACAGTAAATATTTATACCAAAAGCAAAGTGAACACATCACCTTTTGATTTCAAGATTTGTTTTATTATTTTAGTTTTAAACTCGATGTGGAGTTTGACTTAATGTTCGTTCAGTAAAGTAAAAAAAAAAAAAAAAGTAGTGATCTAATATTCATTTCTTTACCTATTGTATGAAGTAAATAGTTATCAACATTTCTGGTTCTGTTGAAAAACGAGGAGCTGCACTGTTTCCCTTAAATAGAGATCAAGTTGATGTGCTGTGTCGTAGCACTGCTCTCCATAGAGATTGTGATAATAGTCAACAATGTGATAAATTAACATATCCAGCTCCTGCTCAGTTAATATTAGTCTAATTATGCTTGCTACTTTCCCTGGCTGAACTGTTGAGGCTTGCTCTGCCATCTTGCAGTTTTGCGCAGGTGTGTGCTATAAATAATGGAAGTGTTGCACTTCTATTTATGCTTTATGGTTAATTATTAACTACCGCACATGCTCATTATGCATGAGTATGTGCTACAATTTTCATTTTACATGGGTGGTATTAGCAGTTAATTTGCATGTACAGCCAATTTTGCAAGTGCTGTACTGGAGTGCTGGAGGTTGCGGGAATGCAGGGACAGGTGTCGGTTGCTGCGGGGGAATAGGCAGGGCGATCGTGTCGCCGACATCTGCCATTTTAGTGCGCGCCATCTTATTAGTGTCCGCACATGCGTGAGACTTGCACATGCGCAGAATGTGTGCGGCGGCCATTAGAGCTTTAAGGACATGCACAGAAGCAGGGAAAAGTGACGGCCATCTTAAGGAAGGTGATCCGCTGGGGCTACAGCCCCCAGAAAGCCATAGGGCTGCCGACCAGGTGTTACATAACAGCCAATAGGGCTGCAACAATCCCCTGCATGAAAAAGGATTCATTTGGCACCTTAGACACGTTAGCCAGTCGGAGCTGGGACAAGGAAGGGGTAGGTTGTGTGTGCGGGTGTCTGTGGCACCTACACTAGGCCAGATACCACCTGTTGGGCCCCAGCTAGGCCCAGATTCCCCTTTCAGCTTGTGGTTGCTGTAGGGACAGGCCCAGTAGTTAGGGACACTGCCCTTGTAGCAACAGAGATAGGGACACAGACAGGATGTGGCTGCGCCCTGGCATTAGGTGGTCTGGGACTGGACCACCACCTACAGCAAAGGACATTCTTCATGGTGACACCGTCCAGGCGGGACACCACCCAATGTAGAGGTGGAGGCATTGTGGTTCCCCACTCCAGATCCGTGGATCCCATTGTTACCATCTGCGTGCCCGGGTGTGGGAGCACCCGGCAGGTACCAAACTCACCAGTGCACCAACTCAACACTTTAGTGGGGCAGCGCTGTCTCACACATTTGGGTGAGTTTGCTCTTTGGGGGACACTGGGACGGTTCGGTGCCTAGAGCACCTCAGCATATTGGGACAAATCCCACTGGGGTATGGACACAGTGTTGGGGAAGCACAGTGAAGGGTTACGGCCCTGCGAGGCCTAGTGTTACGTTTGTGGCACTATTGTATGTGGTGTACAATTATTCTTATGTTATTAGTAAAACTGTTCTGCTTTACCATTGTGTATTTTTTATATTTAAGGGGGTCACCCTCGGCTCCCCTGATCTTCCCTTGCCCCCTGCCTTACCTCTGTGGCAGTGGGGGAAGGGAACGGCGACTTCTCCCGGTTGGCGCCACCATCTTGGCCGGCGCCGGCGGGGTCCTGGTGCTCACGCATGCGCGAAGGCTTGCGCACACGCGGGCGACATCCGGTGCCATCTTGGAGGTGGCGGGAGGCTTCAGAGCACCTCCACAGGTGCGCGCCACCATGTTGGTTGGCGCCGCCACGTTGGGATGCTCGCGCATACGTGGAGGGTCGCGCAAGCGCAGATAGCCATGGCGGCCATCTTAGTACAGGTAGGAGAGGAGCGGAAGAGCGTGCATGGCGCAGCGGGCCCCAATTGTTCGCGCAGGCGCAGGGAGGCATTGCGGCGGCAATTGCGGGTAGCGCATGCGCAGAAAGAGAGGCAGAGGCAGCCATTAGCCAGCAGCCCACGCGGTCCTCATAGTGAAAAGCCTTACAGGGAACTACAACTCCCAGCAGGCTTAGAGGCAGGTGAGTCAGATGATTGCAAGCAGCCAATAGTGTTTGTTGCTTCCCCTGCAGAGAGTAGATACATTGTATGGGCAATGTGCAGGAAGTTAGTCAGACTGAGGAGACAGTTGGGGAAGGAAGGGGGGCAGAGAGATGCGAGCTTCTGCCCTAGGCCAGAAATACCCCGGCTAGAGTTGAGGCCCTGACTCCCCCACTAGCGAGGGAGGGTGTTCATAGGGACAGGCCCTTAGGCAAGGACCCTGTGCCGCTTCAGCTGTGTGCTAGGCAGGGACTGAGTGATAGTGTCTGTTGCAGTTCCTTAATGCAGGGACAGAGAGAGACCCTGCTGCAGTTCCTTAGTGCAGGGACCCAGTATAGTGTGTGCTACATGTTCCTGTATGCTGTGTTGCTGATCCAGAGACTGTCCTTACAGTGGGACGTCCGGCTGGACCCCATCCCACGTGGAGGTACAAATCAGCGCTGGACCAAGCAGATCCAGTAGACCCTTTGCGAAGACACTCAGGTGCCAGAGCACCTGGGCAGGTATTTACACCCTTCCACACATGCACCAAAGTTACCTTGCTTCTCACATGTGACAGGCCTGTTCACACACTTGGGTGGGCTTGGACTCTCTGGACATGGGGCTGGGAAGGGGGTGCGAGGGTATAGCCAAGTTAGGGGCAAGGTTATAGCCGGCAGCTAGTGGCAGAGGGTGGAATATATACTGTTGTGTATGCTGATGTTGTTGCACTGTTATATTATGATACTGTGTGTTGTGTTGCTCGTCCAGTAAAATGTTTAGCCATAACCCTGGTGTATGTGGTTTCTGGGTCGGTTCCTATGCTAGGGACATTCTACATTCCTATAGAATCCTACATAGGTGGAGGCACTGACCGACGAGAGAATGTTCAAGAAAAGCACCCCAGGTTCCCAGTACCAGAGGCTCAGCATCCTGTGAACCTGCAGGTATATGCACTACACCTGGTAACATGTAATTCCTTTCACCACCCATATCTGCGATTGGGGGAAGTGTATTACATATATGTGTACTGTAATGTTGTAATTCTACACTATAGAATCCCACACAGGTGGAGGCGCTACTGAGCATCACTCAGGTGCACCACAGGTTCCCAGTAGCGGAGGCTCAGATCTCCTGGGCACCATCAGGTATTGCACCACATTCACACACCATAGACACATCTCCCAGGGGGTGGGGGATACATTTGGAGGCGCTGCTGAGATCTCAGACCTGTGGTTCCCTACTCAGCAGTTCAAATTTGTGAAACCCCCAGACCACCATGTTTACGCCCACACAGCAACAGGTCCATGACTGGGCCTTAGAGCGCCACATGCCTCCGCGTCACATGGGCGCACTGGGGGGGATTTCCTGCCTGTATGACAATAATTACCCTCCTGTAGCATGGAAGGACCTCTCCAGGCCTGGCTACCGGTCAATGGAGTGATGTATTCCTGTCTACTGCACAATGGACATGCTCTGATGATACCCCTCAGGGGATATACCTGCTAGAGACTTGACCACAAGAGTACCCACTTATATACCCTGGGCTAGCATCCCCTCAAACTACCCCATCACCGGCAGAACCTACCACCATGGTTTCTCCACCAATCAAGGTCTCCACCTCCCCCTACAACTTCAGGGAGTGGAAGACCGTGAATGTAGCCCCCAGCTGGGCCTGGAGCCACCACAGTCACCTCCCCCTAGCCCTAAGGTGACAAGTTTTACACCAGTCCCTAGTCTAGGGCATGGAACCAATAGACGCTTAGCAAGTGGCGGCTCAGTACTGGAAGTGACCATACCGCAACCAGTGGAGGCCTTAACTATGTCTTCACAGTCTCAGAATTACAGAAAGCTCATGGCCTTCTCTGGGATAGTGTTTACGTACTTAGGAGAAGATGGGTTTGAGACTTGGAGGGAACATGCTCTCCAGGTGATAGACAAGTGGTTGTGCTTTTAAGCCGTCAAGAGACAGAGGCTGGTTGAGAGTCTTCGACCCCCGGCCGCACAACTGGTATGAATGCATCAGGACACAGAGGGAGAAGTTACTGCTCACAAGTTGGTGGAACTGCTAACCCAGTCCTACACAAGCAAAGATGATGAGGATGAGCTCATGGTTCAGTTCAAGGCTATCCGCCAGAGGGAGGAAGAGGAAATATCTGCCTTCATCTGCAGGCTCCAACTATCTCTGTGGACGCTTCTCTCTAAGAATATTATTTCGGCTGCAGAAGTAGACTGATACTGTTTCAAGTACCTGCTGAAGTGATCACTACCTTCCCACCAAATAGCCCTTGTGATGCGGGCTGCTTCAGCCACCACAGTACCTCCCAGCTACATGGACTTAATATGGCATGACAGGAAGCACGAAGTTCAGCTGCACTTCCATGCTCCTAAGAAGACCAAAGAGCCCCTCAAGGGTGAACCCAAGTGAGCATCCGCTCCGAAGGTTAAGGAACCCTAAGGTATGGAGGAGGAATCTCAATCCGAGCCACCTGCCATCAAGTCCAAACCGTCAAGGAAAGTATCTCCTACCTATAAGGCCCACAACGCCCCCAGTGGCCTCATCTGCTACAGCTGTGGGCAGAAGGGCCACGTCTCCAATGAATGCCCCAAGAAAGGAAAGAAAAAACTTAAACTAAGAATTTCCACCCTAACGTAATGATCTGCGGGTTCAAGTGCCGAAACCGCTGCCCCCTCGGATGAAATCATTTCCCCGCCCTTCGACGACCCTACTGAGCAAAGCCCCAATGATGGAACCCCACCATTGGACACTTACAGTCGGGTAGGAACATCAATATCATACGTGTCGTCATGGATGGTGCATTTTCATCAGCGTTGTTGGACACTGGGTCCCAATTGACCATCGTGTACAGAGGTTTCTATAACCAACACCTAAGCAACAAAAAAAGGTAGCGCTAATAAAATGACCTGGTAATGGCCCGCAGCCTGGGATATAACTCTGACACCCAAGGTCAGATAGGGAAGAGAAAGGATACATTATATCTATGGTACAGGGCACCAAGTAATACTGAATGAAAAGGATATAAACAGCTGGATGGAAGTTGATGTCCACCAGGGCTCTCCTCGTGTGAGCGGTCAAATCATGAAAAAGAATAAAAAACATACATAGTGTAATACAGTAATGACATAAAACAAAAAAACTTATAACACTACTGACAAACACTAAAACTAACAAATGCTGAGACAAATAGATGACTGAAAATATAAAAAGGCATTTAATACAACAACTGATAGTTCAGTACAATTAAAAACACACAATGAAAAAAGTCCCTATGGTATCCTGGAGCTAGCTGAAATGCCCGTTTACCGGAGCCTAGCTGGTAACAGGCAGTGGATAATTGGAGAGTATCCCCTCTCATACGGCTCAAGTACAGCTCCTATCCATCCCTTGGGCATCTGCCACGTGTGTCCGTCTGGAATCCAGAGAATAGATGGATATCACGGCTGTCCACGTTACACACGAGTAGAGCAGGCGGTCTATACGCCCTCCCTCTGTTCTCCGTGGTGTGGGCATGCGCAGAAGCGCCCGGCACCAGGAATAGTATAACCGCAATGATATCAGCTCCTCCATGGAGGAGTCTTCGTGGATAAACAACAACCGTTCCAGTTTTAAGGAAATTATGAGCCATGATGTTATCAGACTTTGTGGATCTAGACCTTTAGCCTATAGCAATGATGAAAGAAACAAACTTTTCAAGACTACTCATTTTTTTTCTTTACTTTAAGTTTATTTGGGTTATCCAAGATTTAATGTAATAGTACATAAAGCAGAAACATTATACTCTTACAGGTTATGACAATTACAAAGTGTAAAAAAGAAGTTCCGGCACCACAGCAAGTGACAGACATCCAAGGTTCTTCTGGGTTAGTTGAAATAAACTTTATTGAAGCCTCACAGACACACGGCTACACCACGATCTCCCCCTCAACGCGTTTCATGCTATGGAACAGCGCTTCATCTTGGAGTGGAGGACAATTACAAATACTGTATGATAAAGTGAGTGTTGAGGGGTGTTTGGAAGGGGGTAAAAAACTCTTTTACCCACTGAACTTACAGTAATTGCCTAACTATTCTGTGCTGATGTCCCTAGAGTACTTCTCCTGTTGTCTTTATACTGTATGTCTTTTACCACACTGTGGTAGGAGAACCTATCACTGTTAGCGGTTCTTTATCAAGAAAACACAGCTCCAGTAACCTTTAACATAAAACAAACATTTTCAGGCATCCCTATGTTTAAGTACTGTATTAGGAAAGCTACATTACATTTGTAGTCAACACACATACTGTACCAAATGCTCACACAGTGCGCAACAACAGATTATTTAATAGAAAAAAGTATGACATGTCTAATCGGAAAACATGTTAAATTAAAATAAAGAATGTTCACATTTTTACCGTACTGACAGATCAACTTTAATAATACCGTAAACACCTCAATGCTTTGTTCGTCTTGCCAAAAGTTAAAGGATTTATAAAGCTTTTACCCAAATACATTTATTGAAACTTTTCTGTACTGCAAAAATACCTCGGGGTTGTGCATGTGCCAACATTCTTTCATTGAAAGTAAAAATAATATTTATCATTGATAAATCCAGGGAAACACCCAATGTTTTCATTGTGAAATATATATATATCTATATCTATTAGACTGAAATAATGTTTGTGTGTGTTTTTCTTCCCTCTGTGTGATTGGCCCTGTGTTCCCCCTGTTTCATTGGCCACGGACGAACCCCCCTGCCCCCCTCACCCACCCCTCAGATTGCACCTCTTGCCCTCACTTGGATTTGGAACCTCACTTAGCAGGACCATCTCACTTGCAGTTGCAGTTGGAACCTTACTTGCTACGAGAACAACTTGGCAAACCCACACTCCTCACCTCTCCCTCCACACCCACACACCTCCGCCGCTCCTCGGCGCCGGCCTCACCTCTCCCCCACCACCAACCCCCTCCCTCCGGTCACACCACTACCACCCGCCGCTCCTCGGCGCCGGCCTCAAGTCTCCCCCACCACCAACCCCCCTCGCCCGGTCACACCACTTTGTGTCCTTGTCTCCCGCTGAGTCCCCCTGCCCCCGGGTATCACCTCCACCTGCTCCATGCGCACCCCATGCCCCCGGGGTGTCACCTCCCCCCACTGCCCCTTGTGTCGGTCCACTCCAGACTCTGCTCAACACCCCTTTCCCCGGTGCCCCCCTGTCACATGTGTGTTGCACGTGTGCTCCGTCATCCAGCGGCCTGGCGGTGCGCGCACACTGCGGCTCCAGCCTGTCGCTGCTCCCACTCATCGGCACTTCAGCCTCCTCCGGACGCCGGCTCGCGCCTGCTCCGGTTCGCCGTGCACCCATTTCAGGTCGCCGTGCGCCCAGCAGCGTTCTCCCGACACCGACTCACGCCTGCTCCGGGTTGCCGTGCGCTCGGCGGCCTGCGCTGCATGCTCCGCCCCCACACCCGGGACCGACCGGTCAGAGCGCCCGGACAGGAGATAGGCACCTTCTGGACCGGTGGGAGCTCGGAGACTGGACGGAGCTGGCTGGTGTCCGCCGGTGGGGGGAAGGGGCAGGTCCTCACTGCACAGGTGTTGTTGGTGCCCGAGGACATTTGTGTGTGTGTGTGTGTGTGTGTATATGTGTATGTGTATGATACTGGGTGTGTGTGTGTGTATGTGTGTGACACTGTGTGTGTGTGACACTGTGTGTGTGTGACACTGTGTGTGCGTATGTGTGACACTTTGTGTGTGTGTGACACTGTGTATATGTGAGTGTTTGTGTGTGTGTGTATGTGTCTGACACTGTGTGTGTGTGTGTCTCACTGGGTTTGTGTGTGTGGCACTGTGTGCTGCACGGGGGGGTGACCGGAGCTGCGCAGGGGGGGGGGGAGACCGGAGCTGCGTCAGGGGGGGGGGGAGGACCGAGCAGTGGCAGGGGGGGGACCTCGAGACCTGCTGCAGAGGGGGGAAGGGACTACAGCTGTGCATGGGTGGGGGGAGCAGAGAGAGATGAGGGGAACGGGGGAGGCGGGGGGGTGGAGAGAGGAAGGAGCGGGAGGTTTGGGTCCCAGGCAGCGCCGATTCTCTCGACTAGTATATATATAATATAATATCATATTATATATATATATATATATATATATACATATTAAACAAGCTTAAAAGAGAGTCTTAGGGGCCTATTCTAGTAGCCTTGATGAAATCGCAAGTTTGGCATGTTACCGCCAGACTTTTTGTCAGTTGAGATATCACGGTATCAGAAAGACTGAAGCCATGTGATTGGAAAATGCCCAAAACTCACGATGAGCAGCGATGTGATATCAGCCTCTCTCAAAAGTTCTCACCCATGCGATCTGACCCAGCTTCATAGAGAGCTGCACAGAGAGAGCCGTCTCTCCCTGCGCATATCTCGCCTGCGATCGCACGGTTTTAATAAGAATTTGAATACTAGTGTACAGTACGTGAGCAGGGGGTCTCTGGAGCAGAACCGCGTTGATTTCAGTTACAGGGACCCCCTGCTTCCTGACATACATGCCCATTATGGGGTGCCGGTATCTCCTATACCACGTGACGCGGGCCATTTAAACAAATAGGGATATCGGCACCCCATAATGAGGCTTGTAGCTCAGAAAGAAGGAAGTCCCCGGAGCTGAAATCAACGCGGTTCTGCAACAGAGACCCTCTGCTCATGTACTGTACACTAGTATTACATTTTTTTGTAAAACAGCTTCATTGCCTTAGCGGCTAGCCACTAAGGCAATGAAGGGGTTCAACTTCAAAAGCCTGTTTATTGGGGGCAAAGGGGGAGGATGAAGGGGGTAGTAGCCCCAGAATAGGTGGTTAGGCCTGCCGGGAAGGTTGCAGGAGGACTTAACTCCTTCACTACTATAGCAGTGAAAACTCCTATGGTAATGAAGGGTTTAACCAGTCCTGCTACCCCCCTGGTAGGCGTAAACATCCACCCTCGGGGCAACTTCCCCCTTCACCCAATCACTCTACCCCCAATAAAAAAATAAACACAACAACCCTTCCACCCACCTCCTCTACACCCTACAATCCCCCCCAACATATACAGTACAGTAATGGGCAAAATTACTATTAACCAGATATGGATAATAGCTCATTTACCCATTTTTAAATAAAACATTGGCCATCCGGCATAAATAAAGTAAATAAAACTTGCACTTATCACCGCCATGAGGAAGGGCGTCCTCATCACCATACTCCAGGTCCTCTGTTGGCAGCAAGAGTATAATAAAAATACAATCTAATGGCTCCTAACCCCTTAATCACTGTAGCGGTTAATAACCACTATAGTAAATTAAGGGGTTAACCCATGCTCCCCTGCTACACACCCGGGTGGCCTAACAACCCATCCCGGCACAAGTATGTATTTGGATGGCTTGTGTTTATTACATTTTGGTTAACGATTTTATTTATTTAATTGTTTTGTTGTTAATTGTATATTTAAGTGTATTCTAGTATTTTGGGGTAACATCATGTTTATTTTTTTGCTGTTTTGGTGTTAGATTAATTTTATTGATGTGTAGTTTAGGCTTTTTAGTTCTTCTATTCTTGTGGTGTTTAGGTGCTTGTGTATTTCTTTTATTGTTGTGAATTTTTGGGCTTGATGATTTTTGTTTAGGTTGCAGATTGACTGCTATAGTGGCTTATCATGCCCATATTATATAGGCTTGATGTCCCTTGTACCATTCAATGGGTAGAGGGTAGGTATAGTAGCCCCGGGGTGGGTGGTTAGGCCTCCCGAGTGGGTAGCAGGAGAGGGGAGTTTACTCCTTAATTACTATAATGGTTAATAATCACTTAGGTGATTAAGGGGTTAGGGGCCATTAGATTGTATTTTTTATTGTACTCTTGCTGCCAACGGAGGACATGGACGGGTAGGATGGTAATGAGGATGCCCTTCATCATGGCAGGGGTAAGTAGAAGTTTATTTACTTTATGCTGGCTGCATATTGTTTTATTTATAATGGGCAAATGCACTGGATTATAATAGTAATTTTAAATTTAAATAGTAAACCCTGGATAATAGTAATTTTGCCCATTACTGTACTGCATGTGTTGTTGGGGGTAGAGGAGGTGGGTAATAGGGTTCTTGTGTTTTTTAATGTTTATTGTGGGTAGCGAGGATGATTGAAGGTGGCATTTGGCCCTTGGTGGGTGTTTATACCTACCGGGTGGGTAGCGGGAGTGGTTAACCCCTTCATTACCTTAGCGGTATTAACTGCTAAGGTAATGAAGGAGTTAACTCCACCCAAAACCCCCCCACAAGGTCTAATCACCCACCAAGTGCCAAATACCACCTTAAAGCAACCCCACTACCCACAATAAACATGGCACTGGTAGTTAAGCCCTTAATTGCTTTAGCGGTTAGCCGCTATGGTAATGAAGTTTCCTGTAAATGCATTTTTATTGCATTGGAATGATGCCGGGGGTCTCTGTGTATCAGCTCCGGAGACTCCCGACTTTAATCTGATGCAGAAAAAATGCATTTGTTTTTCTAAGTCCCTCTCTCACAGCCATTCTCACAGCTTCACGCCAACTTTTTCTGAACAGAGGAATTTGGGATAAAATCACAATTCTAAAGCCCCGATTAGATTCTCGAGGCTACTAGAATTTCACGATTTTCCAAAATTTGCGATTTGGGGCTCATTGCTGCACACGATATAGCGTGTTTTGGCGATAGCACAAAAATGGCAATTAAATGCTCTCGGCGTGCACTTGTGAGGCTTTTTAAATAGCTAAGGCATTTTTTGGTGCGATGACTGTGCAAAAGCCTCAATAAGTGGGTTATCAAGGCTAGTAGAATAGGCCCCTCTATATTTTTAGGGCCAGGTTCACCACTGGTTCTGAACTATAAAAAGCTTAATGCAATTTGTAATGCTACTTTTCTAAATTTGACCTAAAATCCCAAAATGATAATGTATGGGAGAATAAAATTCAGGACTACACTACATAAAGTTTCCTGACATTAAGGAGTTAATTGACTGGCAGAGTTATGTGTATGGGTACAACACTGTGTTGAAATATTAAATCTAAAAATAAATGTGAGATTCTCTATGTTGTTCTTTGTGCTTGCATCGGAAGATGATACCATTATTCTGTTTAAATACTTCTGGTACATAATATGGTTTGAACAGGAATGAGTGCCTACAGTATGTTCAATTTCCATTTATTTTCCTATTCATCACGATAGCCATGGCACTTATTCAATATGCTAGGAAGGTGCCTTCTCATGTTGGAGAAAGTTTAATTTCATTCATATAAATAGGACAAAAATCTTGCCCAGCACTGGAAAAATCTCTTCACCGCATATTGATTATGGGGCCAAACGGGTACCTGGTATTATCTGCTTGTCGATTAATATAATGAACTGCATGCATTGGGTGGATGTTAGTGGTTTGGCTCATGAGTAAAACAGTTGGGAGATAACATTCTGACTACAGATGTAGTGAGACTTACTGTCTCCAGAATAGCGGCTGGAAAAGCTTAAAGTCGTGGCTCTGGAGATAGCACTGCTGCAGTGGAGTTGTGGGGGGCCCATGCTTTTGGATCGAATCCACTCGCCGTGATATTTCTCTGGCACCGAGATTGTTATAGTCGCCGACTCGGTGTTCGTTCCGGTAGCAAAAGCAGTATGTTTTTCAACAATTATATGTTGGTTTTAAATTAATTTTATTGCCTTGAGAATGACCAAACATCATTCGAAAGAACCTTTTCAGGTTTTGCAAATTTCTTCAAATATTGAAGGGAACATTTGCAAAAACTGATCAGGAACATATTTGCACATATTTGTCTACAAGTGACCCACTGTATTATATTTATGCTAAAAAATACATTGTGACTGTAGGGGCAGCCACGCACAGTACATAAAGGTTATGCTTGCTAGTTGCTCCTAACCATCAAGATGGCAATCAAATGCCTTAGCCTCGGTATAATATGTAACCTGAGGTTAGTCATCTGTTGCATGCTGCTGTGTGGTGTTTGTATTTGTATCTGTAAGTGTTGTGTTTATTTCTATTTGGTTCATTGTGTGCTGGGACCTTGAGTAGCTTAGCTAGGCCAGTCCACAATTAATCAAACTGCCATCCTTATTTTATACCTACCGGGTGGGTAGCAGGAGTGACTAAACCCTTCATTACCTTAGCGGTATTAACCGCTAAGGTAATGAAGGGGCTAACGCCACCCGAACCCCCCCACAAGGACCAGGTGCTTTGTTCAGAGAACAATGGTGAGCTTGGGAAGGGTTAGCCAACATGTTGGGAGGACATACACTTCGCAAGGGGAGGTGTTGTTTTGCCCAGGCAGCGTGTAGCCTAACCCTGCAGGAGGTATGGAACTGACATGAGGAATTGGGGACTGGGTCCCAGCTCCATTGGTCTGATTTCCATTGGTCTGTTCCAATTTCCCACACTCCCAAACATGCCCCTAGGGGCTGTCCCAAAGTACAGCTACCTCACACAGCCCTGAATGGTTTGTTTTGGGGTGAGCACTTGAGCTCTGACTGGTCAATATCTTTCCTTATTGGTAGGCATCCTGACCAGTGTTTCTGGATGGAAGCCAGGGATCTATGTAAGTTGACGCCGATCAGAGCTCCAAAGTTTCTCTTGGTTGGTCTCGGTGTCAGAGACCAACCTGTACAGATACTGTGAACCCTGAGGTGGTCATTCCTATGGACAGGAACTTTTGTAGAATAGATCTTGAAGGAATATTGTAAGCATGTATGTATGCATATTTTTATTTATATAGCACCATAGCGCTTCACAGTAGTAATACACGTGACATAATCATATAAATAACAAATAATACAAATAACACATCATGGAAAGAAGTCCTTCAGACATAAATGTACCATTTAAGAAAATTAGTCCCTGCCCCAAGGAGCTTACAATCTAATTGATTGAGGGTAACCTCGCTTCAGCAGCACCTTCCACCTACTGTAGTTAGCTAGTAGTTCCCCCATATTGCCTGTGTTTGTGGTGAGTTATTGCTATATTCTGTGTGTGGTTATAGTGTTAGGTTCTGCTGAATAAACTCTGATTTATTCAAATCTGCCTGGTGCTTTGCGGTCCCCGTAGTCTGGTCATCCCCAATTGTGACAAACATCTCATAATATTTACGTATTGCAAATTATTCCAAACTTTAAATGCAATGGTGTAAATGTACCGTATGTCTGTTGTGCAAAATAAGAGAGTAAAAGAATAAGCAGGCAGTGTCCAGCCAAGTTAGCAGAAGGCAGAGCAAAATCCCCTATTGAACAAAGAAGGGGTTTTTAGCAGGTGGGTACTACTGTACAAAGATGAGCTTGAATGGTTCAGGTGAAGATCTGAATATAGACATACAAGTTAATCAGACCCTCTCCCATTGTTTGCAATGGTCATAAATATGTAGCCAGCATTATTATTGCTGTTAACACAATAAATTGATGCCACTGTGTTATTACTAGAGATGGGTGAAATTTTCTTCGAAATTTTTTTCTATCACTGAAAATCCGCGGACAGATTCAAATGTTTACAAATCAAAATCTGATTACAGATATGAGTGGGCATAGAGATAGTGAGCAATCCTGAGTAAATGCTGAATTTCTTACATATTGGGAGTGCGTGCATGGCTCAGATTTGCTTTCCTAACATATAAAAATATCACTTATGAGTAGAGATGCACAAAATGTTTGCAAAAATGTGAATCCTTCGTGTATTTGTAACTTCGTTTCATCCGTGAATTTCCCTATTGGGATATGCAAACTATATTTAAATGACTCACACCCCACAGTTCCTGAAAGGATTTCCATAAGACCTACTGTATATGGACAAGCCTAAGGCCACGTGATGGAGGGAGTTCCTAGTGACAGGCCCAACAGGGTTAGAACCCACAGCCTCTGCTATTAAGGGCAGCAGCTCTAGCACTCCACTGCCACATCATACAGTCACATGTTTAAGATCTATTGCTGACACATTTCGCTAATAATACACTCTCCTGGCTTCATTTAAAAGGAGACGACTTCCACTTCCTGGTTTCTCACGCACACTTGAGACAACAGGTAGATATGCTTATAGCCGGATTTGCTACAGATGTGAGCAGTAGATCTAAAAAGTATGCTATGACAGTGGACCTACCCAGTTCACCGCAGAGGTTGCGAGTTCTGATGCTGTATGGTCTGTCAATAGAACTTCCTTTCCCATAAGGTATCTTAGACTTGTCAATGTAGTTCTTATAGAAATCTGTAAAAATCCTGATTGTGTGCCTAAGGCCACGGGCATGGTCAGAGCTTAGGCGCTGACCCACACTGATGCTCGACAGTGAGCCCCTGCAGCCGCAATGAGAGCGACTTTAGCAGGGGCTCGCGACCGCTTACGCAGGCGTGCGGAAGCATGCTGAATTTCACCCGACAGTAACATTTTAGATTGAGCGCTGAGTCCGCTCACGTGACCTCCAAAGCAACCAATGAGGAGAGGTGAGTGGAGCAAGGGGAGAGATGTGGACGGGAGCGGGGTGAGTTGTTGCATGGGGGGGGAGAAGAAGTGTCCCAAGGGGACGGGGGAGAGACTGCCTGCCAGTGGGGTGGCTGAGTTTCTGCTCAGGGGCGTTGGAGGGGGGGAAGTGTCCCAAGTACCGCCTCCCGCCCCGCCTCCCACCCGCCTCGCAAGCGTGCTCACTGCCTCACTGGCCAGGCCAGGCAAAAGCTCCTGCTTGTGCTGCCAAGGCACAGCGTATGAGCGCGCCTCAGCATGAGAGGCAGGAGAATGGATGCGGCCTTACATAATGGCCACCTTTTAGTTCAATCAATCATTCAGTCAGTGTAACTCAGCAGCTACAATGTAGCCTTATATTACTAAGGTAATATATGTATTGTTACAGTTTACAGCTCAAACTGTTGGGAACACTGGCAACACATGATCACAAACAGGAAAGTGTTGCAAATATCTTGCACTATTTAGGAGACTGGCTAAAACCTGCATACAGGTGACACTATGCTGCATTAGGTATCATGCTTAAGGGAAAACAAAGGTTTGAAGGATGATCTGCAAGGTTAGAACTGAGTAAGTACACTACAGTATACATTTGTTCAACTCATGCGTTTTTCATCCAGTATGTCTATGTACTCTTTCTAATTTGCTCTTTTCCCAATGAAGCAATTCGGCTAGTGGATGACATCAGCACGAAAAATGATGAATGATCTGCTGCAGAGGATAGGGATATTTTGCATCACAAGCATGATATTCTATTGTCTGAATCCAGCCTAAGATGAATGACATGTAGTGGGGACTGGATCTTTGGACTTGTGAGGTAAAGAGCTCTACTGAACATACTGTTTCTACACATACAAACTGATATACATGAACATTGTATCATATTTTCCCGTTCAAACCCCATTTTTTAAAATTATTTTTATTATTGCAGAGCATATCCCATAATAAGGCATATTAACACGATTATAAGCGTTGACTAATCATGTTCATGGATTGTGATTGGAGAAAAGGTTGAGGATGTCATTTTTTCTGATAAAAAATATCAGTTGCCTTGGAACCATTTTTAGCGGGGTTAGTGGAGGGGGGATGTATGGTTGAGTGGCCTACTGTATGGTTATTTATTAGTTAAAGAGCTAATACAAAAGCAGCATTTAAAAAAAAAAAAAAAATATATATATATATATATATATATATATATATATATATATATTGTTTTAATATATGCAGCCTATGATTACCTTTTTTTTAAATCAATTACCTAAGCTGCCAATTCTCCCGTAATCGATCAGCAAAGATCCTGCTCCCCAGGGTTCACTAAATGGCTGCCTTTCAGTTTCAATCAATCCTTCAGTCAGTGTAACTCAGCAGCTATAATGTAGCCTTATATTACTACGGTAACATTATCTATTGCATTGAAACTGCTGGGAATATTGGCAACAATTTATCAGAAACAGGAAAGTGTTACAAAGTTCTTGCATTACTGGGGAAGTGTGCTAAAGCCTGCTATAGAAATCAAAGGAAGCTCAGTATATTAAAACTCATTAAAATAGTATTAAGTGTTAAATAATAAAAAAATAACAATGCAGTAAATATTATCTAATACTATAGAACTGATTTATTAAAGAAATAAAATGCACATGTAGGATATTGCTTTGATTGCCTATTTAAATGATACGTGTTATATTGTACTTACGCTATACCTGTTTTATTATTTTAATTTTATTTTGTTGTTTATTTCACATGTAGCCCTTGTACCCCCTGAATACAGAACTACCCGTGCTGCTGTCACCTGTTTGGCTTACCAGGAGGTCTGAGCCTTCACCAGGAGGGATCCCAATGTAGTGGGAGGAGCCCCTCACCGGAACCAATGTACACAGTAATCACACACTGGTATATGATAACAGTATTTACTAACACAGATAATACACCACCAACATAACCCAGCCATGCAAGGCCTTGTCCCACAATAACACCTCCCGGGTGGAACCCCCAACGTACTGGAGTGCCTGGGCACTTAACCCCGTAATGTCTACAAGCCAGTCCAAAGAGTATGTGTGGGATAGTACGCTTCCCCCTGTGTGTTGGAGCCCGTTGGTGCACTTAAACAATACCTCCCTGATCTCAGTCCAGACAAGGTAAATTAGTGAAAGGCTCCATTGATCCACGGCATGGTTCACTCCAAAATCCTCTGGCTCATCAGCTGTGAAACGCCGTAGGCTGATGCTTCTGGAGCGGCTTCCAGCTGGAGTGTACCCCTTAGAATAGTCTATGTTGAAATGTCCTTTGTTTGCTTACAGGCAAAATGCTGCACTTCTCCTTCAGGGGTAATGTCCTGCAGCATATGCCTCTCTCCGTAAGCAGGTGTGTTTTCAGATGGTCTTAAAGGTGGATAGAGAGGGTGCTAGTCAGATATAGAGGGGAAGGGCATTACAGATGTGTGGGGCAGTCAATGAGAAGGGTTTAAGGTGGGAGAGGGCTTTATATACAAAAGGAGTAGAGAGAAGACATCCTTGAGCAGAACGCAAGAGTCGGGATGGTGTATAGTGAGAAATTAGGATGTAAGGAGGAGCAGAAGAGTGTAAAGCTTTAAAAGTGAGGAGGAGAATTGAGTGCGAGATGCAGGATTTGATAGGAAGTCAGGAGAGTGATTTCAGCAGGGGAGACGCTGAGACAGATTTCAGAAATAGTAGAGTGATTCTGGCAGCAGCATTTAGGATTGATTGTAGGGGAGACAGGTGAGAGGCAGGAGGGCCAGACAGCAGGAGATTACAATAGTCAAGACGGGAGAGAATGAGCGTCTGTGTCAGAGTTTTTGCAGTTGATCAACAGAGGAAAGGGCGTATCTTGGTAATATTGCGGGGGAAAAATCAACAGTTTTTTGCTTCATTTTGAATGTGAGAAGAGAATGCGAGAAAGGAGTCGAGTGTGACCCCTAGGCAGCATGCTTGGGCTACTGGGTGAATTATAGTACTTCCAACAGTAATGTGGAAGGAGCAAATAGGGCCAGGTTTGGGAGGAAGTTTGAGGAGCTTTGTTTTTGCCATGTTAAGATTAAGTCAGTAGGGTAATGCCTTGCCCTTTTTCCTTCCATGACTATTACATTTTTTATGGATAACGCACTTTCCTCCTAATGTCTTGTTCGGATGATTCCGGTTGTGCTCTGCCATTTCTCTCTCTTATCTGCATCCATCTCCAAGGATCGAGGCACACCCAGAGGTCTGGTGGGATCAACGTGGACGCTGCAGCGGATTCGTGAGTTTTCTTGCTTGCTACATGGTCATATCATTATTCCACAAAAGGATTAGGGTACTATTCATTGGGGTGATCATTAGCCTTTGGGTTCCTGGACAATTTGAGTGCATCTATGGATGTTTACCAACTAGGATACCACACCCAGTACCCCCCTACAATCAAGAATATATCCCAGACCTCATATAGGATTCATTATCTTCATAATATTATCATTATAGCTGTATACAGTTCTTAGCACCACACATTATACTTCTGTACCCCTTAGAATAGTCTATGTTGAAATGTCCTTGGTTTGCTTATAGGCAACAGGCTGCACTTCTCCTTCAGGGGTAATGTCCTGCAGCATATGCCTCTCACTGACTCACTACTGGGAAAGGGTCCCTATCTGAGGCCTGTCCCTACAACATGCACAGCATACGCCAACTACTGTGACTCAGGGGATATACCTTGGACCTTGGGCGAATCTGGCCTAGTCCCGGGGAGCACTGCTTCCTGGATTCTACCTTCACCTTCTCTGTCCGGATCCCAACTCACTGAATTCACAGCGCAAACTGTATCACTTCCTAAAGCAGGGGAGTCGACAAGCCCCATTGGCTGTGTTGGGCACTTGACATACTTGTCCCTATACCTGATGGGAAATGTAGTTCCCGCGGAGCCTCGTCCCTATGGCCACCGCGTGCGCCTAGCTTACTGCGCATGTGCGAACTTGGGAAAAGGCCGTCTCGACCTCTGACAGTCGACTGCGCATGTGCGAACCTCCGTGCATGCACGCAAACACACAACATGGCGGCGCCCTGCAGAGGGAGCCGCAGGCGAGCCCGTCGCCACACGCAGCATCCCCCATGGCAGCGGAGGCAAGAGGGGGGACGGAGGACCGGGGAGCCGGAGGGGACCTGGTTACACACAATACATTGTTTTTTACTACTTGTTATTCATAAGAATTTCAACATTGTTTTTCACAGAAAAAAATATATTTATTAAACAAAATATATAAAAACCCTTAACTCCCTCCCACCCTTAACTCCCTCCCTCTAAACTACAGTTCCATCTTCTCGGCTTGCACATTTACAGGACTTGGTGGGGACCTATTCCTCATGTTGGATCTGGAGAAGGGATCAGGGTCAGGCTTTACATTTTGGATGGGGCCTCCTCCTCTTCATGCTGGAGGAGTAAGATACGGAATTCTGGCTGCAGTTTTAAAACAAAACAAAAGTCATTTAATACACACTCTCCATCTTTTTTGTACCGTATGACAGTCAACTCTCTACACTTAATAAACATTAGAGTATATTGTACAGTATACATCAATTGTTAATAAACACAACATGCAATTATTAGAGTAGGTACCATATTCACACTAACTCTGGTCGGAAAAACTACCATTACCACTCAGTCCATCATGTTGTATGTATGTATGTATGTCTCTATTTATATAGCACCATTAATGAACATTGCGCTTCACAGCAGTAATATACGTGACAGTCATAACAAATAATATAAATAACACATGAAGGGGAGAAGTGATTCAGACATAAAAGTACCATTTACGAAAAGGAATCCCTGCTCGGAAGAGCTTACAATCTAATTTGATGGTAGGAAGAACGTACAGAGACAGTAGGAGGATGTTCTGGTAATTGTGTCTGCAGGGGGCCACGGTTAATGTATGAGGTGTTAATTATCAGTCATGGAGCTACTCATATGCTTCCGTAAGCAGGTGTGTTTTAAGGTGGGTCTTAAAGGTTGATAGAGAGGGTGCTAGTTAGATATTGAGGGGAAGGACATTCCAGAGGTGTGGGGCAGTCAATGAGAAGGGTTTAAGGTGGGAGAGGGCTTTATATACAAAAGGAGTAGAGAGAAGACATCCTTGAGCAGAACGCAAGAGTCGGGATGGTGTATAGCGAGAAATTAGGATGTAAGGAGGAGCAGAAGAGTGTAAAGCTTTAAAAGTGAGGAGGAGAATTGAGTGCGAGTGCAGGATTTGATAGGAAGTCAGGAGAGTGATTTCAGCAGGGGAGACACTGAGACAGATTTCAGAAATAGTAGAGTGATTCTGGAAGCAGCATTAAGGATTGATTGTAGGGGAGACAGGTGAGAGGCAGGAGGGCTAGACAGCAGGAGATTACAATAGTCAAGACGGGAGAGAATGAGCATCTGTGTCAGAGTTTTTGCAGTTGATTAACAGAGGAAAGGGCGTATCTTGGTAATATTGCGGAGGAAAAATCAACAGTTTTTTGCTTCATTTTGAATGTGAGAAGAGAATGCGAGAAAGGAGTCGAGCGTGACCCCTAGGCAGCATGCTTGGGCTACTGGGTGAATTATAGTACTTCCAACAGTAACGTGGATGGAGGAAATAGGGCCAGGTTTTGGAGGAAGTTTGAGGAGCTCTGTTTTTGCCATGTTAAGTTTAAGTCGGCGGAGGGTAATCCAGGATGATATAGCCAAGAGACATTCAGAAACTTTAGTCTGTACAGCAGGTGTAAGGTCAGGGGTAGAAAAGTAAATTTGTGTGTCATCAGCATAGAGGTGATATTTGAACCCAAGAGATGTGTTTAGGTCATCTAGAGAGTGTGTGTAAAGAGAAAAGATAAGGGGTCCCAGGACAGAGCCCTGGGGTACCCCCACAGAGAGATCGATAGAGGAGGAGGAGGAGGTGTTAGCAATAGAGACACTGAAAGTACAATGGGAGAGGTAAGAGGAGATCCAGGATAGAACTTTGTTATGAATGCCAAAAGTATGGAGAATGTGAAGAAGAGGGTGGTCTACAGAATCAATGCTGCAGAGAGGTGGAGTAATATGAGCAGAGTTTAATTACCTCTGTCTTTGGCAGCATGGAGGTCATTAGTTATTTTAGTGAAATCTGTTTCAGTGGAGTGAGCAGTGCTGACACCAGATTGTAGAGGGTCTAGGAGAGAAATGGTGTTGAGAAAATGGAGCAAGCAAGAGAATACAAGATGTTCAAGGAGTTTTGAGGCAAAAGGCAGGAGGGAGACATGTCGGTAGTTAGAAAGACAGGTGGGGTCAAGCATGCTGTTTTTGAGTAATGGTATATCTACTGCATGTTTGAAGGAAAAGTGAAATGTACCAGAGTAGAGGGAGGTTAAAAATGTGTGTAAGCGTAGGGATTATAGTAGCAGCAAGAGGTTTTAGGAGATGGGAGGGAATGGGGTCAAGAGGGCAGGTGGTAGTGGGAGAAGAAAAGATCAGCAATGACACATCCTCCTCTGTAACATTGGATTAAGAGTCAAGGATTGCAGGAGGAGAGTTAGGAAGAGGTGTAGTATGGAAGGAGGATACAGAGGGGATGGCCGGACGTATGGATCCCACCTTTTCCTTGAAATTGTCGGCAAAGTCCTGAGGTGAGATGGAGGACACAGAACAGGCAACAGAGAGTGGTCTGAGTAGGCAGTCAAACACAGAGAAGAGTATGCGTGGATTAGACTTGTGCGTGATGATTAGTGAAGAAAAGTAGGTTTGTTTATCTTAAGAGAGGGCAGATTTGAAACAGGATAGCATAAATTTGTAGTGCAGGAAGTCTGTGAGAGTGTGAGATTTCCTCCATAGGCGTTCAAAGGAATGAGTGCAGGAATGCAGGATGCGCGTGTGGGAATTTAGTTAGGGTCTGGGGTTCAAATGACGAAAGCGGTAGAGAGAAGGTGGGGCATGTAGATCAAGACAGGAGGATAGGGCAGAGTTGTAGTTCCTGATCATTTTGTCAGTCTGGAGCAGAGCTGAGATAGGAGAGGGAGGAGCATAAAGTGGACTCAAAGGCTGGTAGGTTAATAGAGCACAGGTCTCTGCATACGAGGGGTAGAAGGGGAGGTAGAGAAGGGGAGAAGTGAGAGAGAGAAAATGTGAGAGTGAAAATTTGAAAAGTTCCAATTTTCCCATGGGAACTGTCAGTGTAGGAATGCGAGGATGCTCCGTGGGGTCCCGGCGGACTCTGTGGAGCATCTTAGTTAATCAAGTACAGTACAAACAAAGCAAGGGAGGTATTTAATGACTTTAAAGAAATAATGTCTTATACAAACTATCTCCATATTTACCCCTCTCTGGGTGTCTGGTAGAGATGGGCAAATGTGATGTAGTCCACTCTGCAGATATTCCCTGGTTTTCGGGGTCCAATCAGAACTGCAGTGTGAAAAACGGAGGCTATGCCACCATGAGTCAGAGGAAAATATTCTTAAGCCGCTGGTGGATTATGACTGTGCGTCAAACGTATCATATGCAGCCGTCTCGTGGTGGCTGCATCATACACCGCCAGATTATGCATAATATGATTCGCAGGTGCTGCATAGTTTGAACCAAAAGTAATATAAATTGCAACTCACTTCCTGCCTGCACATACTTTCTGGTAGAGGGAAGGGACAGGGTGTGTGCTGGGGATTGGCCAGTGCTGCACTAAGAGCAGAGAATGGAAGAAAATAAATGTGTATAAATGTAACCCTCCTTGAATCTAATTCTCAGTGTTGTTATTGTTAATATTATGAAATATGATTATATTGCTGTTTAATTTAAAGAATAGAAACAGAAAGAGTAGAGAAGCATAGGTCAGATACCACTGAGGCCACATCCCAGGAGTTGACTGGGCAGTGGACACACACAGACAGGGGTCAGTCTAGTTAGTCACAGGTTAATGGTTACCTACTGTATATAAACAGAAGAAACATATACAGTACTGCCATAGTGTGATCCAATTTATGGAGAATGGAAATATATTGAGGTATATAATGAAAGCACTCGCATTGAATAGAAGTTAATAAAAGCTTATTTGCCGATTTGGGAGGAGAAACAGGAAGGCGTCTGTGAACGTTGTGGATTGAAAGTCTGTACTGCAGCTTTGGATCTGGCCCCACCCGCTCTATATCATGTCAGCGGATCCCTAAGCTTTAGTCTTTCATGGCAACCTCCTATGGGGATATGCAACATGTTCGCCGAATTTGGTCTAAACTATCTGGAAAATTCCAGGGAATGGATTTGGACTGTTCTGCCCTCTGTGATTCAGGGGAGCAGTTTTAGCAGTGAGCTAAACCAGCTGCTAGATACAGGAACAGCTCCCGAGGAGGAACCGCCCTACAGACGGAGGCAAACACGGCTGGCGTGGATGATTTCCTGGTGAAGGTGACTCCCAACATCTATCCTCCCCCACTTTTCAGGGACATCGTTTCCCTGCTACCCGCATACACCTGGCCGATTGCTACCGTGATGTGACGAATCGTGGCTCTCTTATGGCTATAACGGTTTTTAACCCACTGCTTTTATACATTTCATTTTTGTACAGGCATATCGTATCACTGCATCAATATTCAATATATTTTATACGATATACTGCACAATGAGAGGTTTTGCACTTTTTATTTCTTTGTTCTTATAGATTTGGATGCCCTGTCATCTCATTGTGAATAGCGGCAGGCTCTCTTTTATTCCCAAATGGAAGTTATTTGTCACATATATTTGTTTATATTTTTTGTTTTCACTTATCACCTTTTTATTTTATTTTAGCCTATACATTGCACTTTATAAATATTATATATATATAAATTATATCAATTTTCTGACAATCACTTTACATACAATTTTTTATATATTCGGGTATACACAGTTTGTGTGCTCAAAAAGGAAGTGCAAAAAAGAGAAAACCATAAGTCAAAATGAATAAAAAACTTTATAGATTGACTCAAATTTCATATATAAAAAATCATATAAAAATACATGATACAATAAGTGGAACCTGATGGACCCAATAACCCACACAGTCCAATCACTAATGGGGGGTTCCCAAGTCACAAAACCACAGAACTACAGATGGACATGTTCAGGGTATAAATAGATGTTACTGAGCTTACATATGAAAGGGGACGCACCCCGTGCAGGGCTGGGGAGTATCCGCAACTGGTTAGGCTACCGTCGTCACGTCCGCTCCCCACTGCGTGATGACGTCACCTCTACACGTTTCGCGTCATATGATGCTTCTTCTAGAGGTATGTCCAATTACACCCATAGTTGCAAGACCGATACTTCCTCAGCCAATGTGATTGCCATATTAATGAAAACCTTCCAATCAATGTTTACTGCTGCCAGTCTGTGGCAAAAGTAATAGTGAACATAATAAACAATCAACAACAATAAACAGACTAATATAAACAAACTAATGAATACTAAAAATACATAACGTATCCACTAACACACCGAATCAAATGACAACACAAAAGTCGACAATAAATTTGACTGATTTGAAACACAAACAAGTTGGTGAAACCTATGTACATAAATTACTGTCATAATCCACTGGCATGACTAGCCATACATATATAGTAACAGCACAAAACAAATCTAATCATAGCCTAAACTATAATGCTCCCTAATGGAGCATAGTGCAACATGATAGTATATGTGTAAACCACACTGGTGTGTAGATTACTACTAACTTACATAAACTAATACTGTACCTAAATAATTAACAGTGTCTACATAAGAAACAATTGTAAGTAATACTTAAATACTGATTAAATAGTGGAATTATATTATGAACACCTCTTAATAGAACTAGTCACCCACAATTGAAACTAATAATAATGTACATAATGAACATATGACCAAACACATATTTAAAAAGCTGATTTAAAAGACTAATACAATGAATAAAAATTAATAAAATTACACGGATAGTGCTGGAAATGAAAACGGGCAATGCATGTGTAAGGATTTATAATTACACATAGGGTCCAGATATATCATCTTATTTAAGGAATTGGGCAAGGTCTATTAATTCATTAAGTCCACCTGGTGACTTGCTCCCCAATGTGAAAATCCAATACTGCTCTCTTTGCAAGAGTTTCAAATCACGATCCTCTCTCCTGGGATCTCTTGCAAATACTTCCATCCCCCTAAAACGTAGCCGTTGCCTTTCCCTTGGTGATGGGTCAAAAAAAGCTAAGCTAAATTGTGGATTTTCTTCCCTTTATCTAGATTGCATCGAGCATTATTGATCCCACTGATACTGTATGCTCACCAATTCTAATTTTAAGGGATCTAATAGTTTTCCCTACATATCTTAGGCCTCGGACATGGTCAAAAAGACCATGGTGAGGCGCGCTGAGGGGAAACATTATCCCTATCAGCGCGGCTTTAGACGGCGCTTCCGCAGGCGTGCGGAGGCGTGTGGAAATGCAGGAGACAGGCAAGTTTAAATTTTACCGCTCATGCAAGCGCAGAGCCGGTCACGTGACTGCCAGAAGCCAATGGCAGTCCGTGACGTCGGCGCCGTGATGTGGCACCCTAGCCCCGCCTCCCGGCCCGCCTCCATGCCCGCCTCCCGCCCGGCTCCCACCCGGCACACAAGCGCGCTCGCTGACGCTCATGCAGGGACAAGAAAAATCTCCTGCGTGAGCAGGTGAGCATGAGCGTCAGCGCTGCCCAGCGCCGCTCCCTGCACCATGTCCCAGGCCTTAGATTGCACAGACAGTTTATTGTCTAAAACTATTAGATCCCTTAAAATTAGATTTGGTGAGCATATCAATGGGATCAAAAATGCTTGATGCAATCTACTGTAGATAAAGGGCAGAAAATCCACACTTTAGCTCAGCATTTTTTGACCCATCACCAAGGGGAAAGCAACGGACTACGTTTTAGGGGGATGGAAGTAGTTGCAAGAGATCCCAGGAGAGAGGATCGTGATTTGAAACTCTTGCAAAGAGAGCAGTATTGGATTTTCACATTGGGGAGCAAGTCACCAGGTGGGCTTAATGAATTAATAGAACTTGCCCAATTCCTTAAATAAAATTATATATCTGCCCCCTATGTGTAATTATAAATCCTTACATATGCATTGCCCCTGTTCTCATTTCCAGCACTATCCGTGTAATTTTATTAATTTTTATTCATTGTACAGTATTTGTCTTTTACATCAGCTTTTTATATATGTGTTTGGTCATATGTTCATTATGTACATTATTATTAGTTTCAATTGTGGGTCTGACTAGTTCTATTAAGAGGTGTTCATAATATAATTCCACTATTTAATCAATATTTAAGTATTAGTTACAATTGTTTGTTATGAAGACACTGTTAATTATTTAGGTATTAGTTTATGTAAAGTTAGTAGTAATCTACACACCAGTGTGGTTTACACATATACTATCATGTTACACTATGCTTCATTAGGGAGCATTATAGTTTAGGTAATGATTAGATTCGTTTTGTGCTGTTACTACAGTATATACAGTATCTATGACTAGTCATGGAAGTGGATAATGACAGTAATTTATGTACATAGGTTTCACCAACTTGTTTGTGTTTCAAATCAGTCAAATGTATTGTTGAATTTTGTGTTGTCATTTGATTTGGTGTGTTAGTGGATACGTTATGTATTTTTAGTATTCATTAGTTTGTTTCTATTAGTCTGTTTAATTTTGTTAATTGTTTAGTAGGTTCACTATTACTTTTGCCACACACTGGCAGTAGTTAACATTGATTGGAAGGTTTTCATTAATATGGCAATCACATTGGCTGAGGAAGTATCGGTCATGCTATAATAAACAACTATTGGTGTTATTGGACATAATCCTGAAGAAGTGTCATATGACGCGAAACACATAGAGGTGACGTCATCACGCAGTGGGGAGCGGACGTGACGACGGAATCCTAACCAGTTGCGGATACTCCCCAGCCCTGCACTGGGTGCGTTCCCTTTCATATGTAAGCTCAGTAACATCTATTTATACCCTGAACATGTCCATCTGTATTTCTGTGGTTTTGTGACTTGGGAACCCCCCATTAGTGCTTGGACTGTGTGGGTTATTGGGTCCATCAGGTTCCACTTATTGTATCATGTATTTTTATGTGATTTTTAATATGTGAAATTTGAGTCATTCTATAAAGTTTTTTTTTCATTTTGACTGATGGTTTTCTCTTTCTTGCTCTTTCTTTTTGTGTATATGTTCCAGTTTAACCCCACTGATAACGGGAGAGTGGAAGCAGCAGAGAGATATCCTCGCTTTCTGGATACATAGGGACTTTTGTTGGTACTGCGCATACTTTTCTTTTTGTGGAAAGTTTGTGTGCTCTTGATATTGTGTTTTTCACACTACACAGTACAATCACGTACTGTACAATGATTATTTTAACTCCTGATCTGAATCAAAAGCATGCATCTAGTTTTTTTTAAGGACTATACATCGGTAGGTGTTGGTTACAATGTAAACCAAAGGTTTTTCTAACATGTCAAAAATGCAAAGCCTGTAAATGTAGACCTTTGGTGTGAAAAATCTAAGACATTTTAAATCTGATGGGGTTTTGACATTAAACAGTACATACCACCAGAGTTGGAAAGAAAGAAGTTGCAGAACACATTAGAAACACTGACAAAGTTCTGTTTCCAATCACTTTAAGACACGTTCAAAATCAAGACGCACCAGGCGTTACATTTACGCCATAGACTTCATCCAAGCAGATTGAAGAGGTGGAAACAGGGTCAATGCAAAATCCAGAAGGAATACTTTTTAGATCTACTTTATATTCTGAAAACACTTGCACTAAAGATTGAAATTGATATGGGATCCTTCCTTCTTTCAAGATTATTATTAACAATTTTATAAAGGAAAAACGTCCTATACATTTTTATCTGTCAACTTGCAACAATTAGAATGTTCCTCTTTTTTCAATGCAGGTTCTTAGTTTATATTATGACACCATTTTATCCCTGTATTATGTTTTATAATGTATATATTTTCAAGCATACTTTTGGATAATGTTTCTGCTTGAATAAAATGTACTGTATCTTTAAAAAAAAAGTCTTCAGATTTATATATGTAATTCTGTATCACATTCCAAAGATTATTTTTAACATACTGTATATTGTAATTATTAAATAACTGAGATACTATAGGAGTCTTTCAGTTTGGTGGATATTTGGTGGGCGTTTCTCCTTTTACTAATTTTTTATATAATGTTTTTATATTTTTCAACTAATACTCATAATTAGATGTATACATTATATGTTATTTGCTCTGTGATCTTTTGTATTAATATGTTTGTGTTAGTTTACATTTTTAAATATACTGTACATAAAATAAAATTAAAATGTTAAAAACAACACACTATATTAGTATTTGATTTAATACTGTTTATTTAACTTTTCCATATATAGTAAATAACTTATTATCCATATATTGTCACTGTCATAATATAGCCAGGGAAGTTAAACATTTTGTCTGTGGTATGGCACAGCTACTAAGTTTTTAGCTATTGTTAATGAGATCCCTTTTAACATAATACTTTTTTTTTACACTATATATTTTCCTTTTTTTCTACGTGACATTAACTTTAGATACCTGAAAACATTCTCTGAAAGACTTACACAACTTGCGTGGGATGCTTTTGCATTTCTCTCTATCTCCTGCTCTTCAGCAAAACCCCTATTTCAGGGCCTGAATGTAAGTAATGCCACCTTTTAGGTATCACTTAAATGGGTTAAATTCCTGGGTTAACTCTAATGGACCTTTGGGAATATGTTAAACAACACACAGAACTCCAGCAAGCTTTTTTTGGGAACCCCTGAGCCTCCACAAAATATATATGTATATAAGTGTCAAAAAGGAGAGCTATTAAGCGTGGCAAATGTATACAACAAGTGACAGAGAGGCCCAATGCTACATCCAATATGACAAAAATACACAGTAAAATACGTATATATTCTCTTGGAAAAGGGTCATTTAGTTTAACCCTTTGGCCAAACCATTGTAAGCCTGTGAGCCACGACAAGGCAGACCCAGTTCACAGATCCTAACACTACCAGATAAAATACAATTCACATTTCAGTGGATTTTGGGCATTGGGCTTCTCTGTCGCTTTTAGAGCTTTTATGGTTCGTGGTTGGGTCTGTTGGTTTTGGAGCCTTTTTTACGAGACAGTGGTGTGCTGAAAGGTGGCTGGAGGAATGCAACAGGGTAGCAGATACTGTACACGTACAAAAAAATATATCAATGGCGCTCTGCACTAAGACATTAAAAACATATATTATATAGTAATGGAAATATACAACAGTGGCGTGGATTTTGTTTCTCCTGGGAAATGGAGAGTTCCAAAGTGGGGGGGATACCATGTAAGGGAAAAAAAAAAAATTTACAACATAGTGTAATACTGTTAGGCCAACATACAAACATTTAACATGAGACGGACACTGAGAACAACAGGTGACTAATTACAAACACATTTAATAAAGCACTATCATTAAAAAATACATATAATACATAAAAAATAAAATGTTAGGGACACTCCAACTCAGGTGGGGGGTACCTGCTACCAAAAGTAAGAAGGGTTCAAGCAGTGGATATTTAAGAGTATCCCCTCTATGGAAGGCTGCTGCTGCCTGCACCGGACTGTGGGCTCACACGTGTAGTGCACCGTGGGTAGTGCCTGCTACCTCTGGTTGGAGCTTTGCCTCTATGCGCCGTGGACACGGAAGAATCTCGTGTTGTGGGGGAATGGTAATCCCTTCTGCTCGGCTGTAGAAAGCGCGCCAAACGAGCTGTTGTGGATGCGGATGTATCCGCCCGGATTCGGCAGCAAACGGACATCGCCAGCAAGTTCCAAGGGGGACAGGATTCACCACCGAGTATGGAGGACCTTTCAGAGACACCCTACGCGTTTCGAAAGTCTTGCTTTCTTCCTCAGATACTGTACACGGTCTCATTTCCAGTTTAAAGAATGTTGGGACCTGGGTCCAGGAGCAGAAGCAATGGGTGAGCCATGCCCCGCATACCTGTGAGTCATCGCGAAGGAGGAGTGATGGACCTGGTCCTAGGTTCATTGGCCCAGGGTACGTGGGCAGCTACTGGGAAGAATGGTAAAGTTTCCTGGCCCTGGGTAATGCAGGGATGAATTCAATGGGTAGGGAGAAAAGGGACTCAGTTTGGTGAGCTTAATTTTGCAGAAAGTAAGAAGGGGGATGGTCAGCAACGTAGGTAGAGAGGGCGAGAGTTGTATCCACGTAGGAGCCGAAGCACAGCCACACCAATGTAGTATAGGACACGAAAGTTCTTTCAAGAATTATTAGCTAAAAAGGCATAAGGACAGAGTGCTATTAGGATGTCTGTCTTATGCCTTTTTAGCTAATAAATTCTTGAAAGAACTTTCGTGTCCTATACTACATTGGTGTGGCTGTGCTTCGGCTCCTACGTGGATACACTTTCTTGCTGATTACCTGCCTGGATGCACGCCTGTCTGGACACACTGTGCAGAGGCTTTTCCTGCCTTATTGCTGACGCCCCACTCCAGCTGCTTTGGTGTGTGGCAACCTAACCCTTGGAGGATTTCGGCGGTTCCTGAGCTGAGGAGGACACGCTTATGGACGGCGATGACATCACGTGGGGTGCCATGGAGTCAGTGTGATCGCCTGACCAACACCCGGTGAATATTACCACGAGTGACACCGTGCTTGCCTACCTCCAGGATCTCCGCAGGGGAACCGCCACCAAATGTGAAGGATCGGGGCTCCGGTCTGATTGGGTCTCACCAGTCTGAAGTTGCGTGAGTAAAGCAACCATTGCCTGCTGTATACGAGCGGTTATTGAATATAACCCTATACTGTCATTTAGTTTGAGACATTGAAATACGCACTTACAAAACACGCACTTGCAGACATTCATCACAGACCCTTCAAGTACTGGATATACGTTTGATTCCAGCGTGACCCCACTATTACTGTTTTTAGAGCTCCGGATATTTTGGTCTTACTTTAGACCAATTTTTTTCTAGGTAGAGAGGACGCTGGCCAGTTTAGCCTTTTCCTTTCGTTTATAGGGGTTGAGAGATTGGTCAAAAGATTCCCTGTTAAGAAGGGTGTTAGTGGGTTTATTGAAGGCCACGTGTGGCGCTCCTTATTGGTGCCTAGGGAAATATGTACTCTGTCGCGGTTCCAAATTTCTAGAGTTCTGGTGATGCTTCGGAAATGCAGGGTTGGGTCAGTTAATGGTAAGTTCCCACTTCATTAGGATTGGGGCGGCATCAGAGGTGGCAAGGTTGGGTCTCAGTTAGGAGGTGATTATGCATGAGGGGAGATGGTCTTCTGCAAGAGTTCTGAGTTATATGTGGCCATGTTTAAGTTAGTAAAACCTATTTGTATTTATTGGTTCCCGGGCAGATGCGTGGATTTGTGGGGCTTCCTATGTCCACTGGGAATTAAGAAGAGCAGAGAGAAGGCCAGGGGGAAGCAATTGGGTTTTAGGGGGGATGTGGTTTTTGTTATTTGGGAAGAGGGGCATGAGGATATTGAAGCTCATGGCAGAAGTTTGGAACTGGAAAGGAATGTTTGGTTGGTTTGTTAGTATTGCATATGGGAGAGAATGAACTGATGGCGGTACAGTTGTTGGATTTTATAAGATGATGCAGTGTGATTTAGTGCGGATATTGAATGATCTGGGCAACCCCTTTTTGGTTTGTTCAGAGATAGCTCCCAGGTTGTGTGGTTGGGGGCTAGGAGTACGAAGGCGATTGAGTGCTCCAGGAGGAAGGTTAGTAAAGCAATGGCTGGGTTTGTTATGGAGTTGCTTGGTGTTGCTCTGGGCATGTGAACCTCGATGGTGGGCAGATGGGCATGTTAAGGAGCAATGGGATCCATATCTCAGACATAGGGAACAACATATTTAAATTAAGTTTGCAGTTGGGCCTGGATAAGGCAGTTCGTTTGGTGTTTGAAAAGGCAATATAACTGAGATAAATGGAAGGAAGGGACCTGGCAGAAAGTTGGCTCCTCTGGAAAGGTCTAAGGTACCTCCAGTAGTAATTTGGGGAAGACAGGGGCTTACTTGGTTTGGGCAGCCGGTATGGCAGTGACCTTCCAGTTGTGGTATTGTTTGGGGCCAAGTGGCTTGGGCAGCTACTTGGCAAATAGAGTTACCAACTGGGGGTATCTCTTGGGATTATGGATGTTATGGAGCAATTTAGCAGGATACCCTAATTTTGGTCATTTTCAGTATATTTGTAATAAAGCGCAACTTACTTCTCCCAACCACATGTATGTGCATTATTTAATGCGGGGAGCTTTTAGGGGGTTCAGGACGCACCCTCCCCCCCCCCCCCCCCAAGGGTTGAAGTATATTAAGGTTGGGAGAGAATTAGCATATCTCTTCAAATCTGGACCAGTGGGAAGCTCCCCCCTCCCTCCATTTTTGAATCGTTATTGTTGGGATTTAGGTTGTTGTGATTTAACTGTTTTATTCATTTTTGCAGTTTGGTGGGAAGGCATTTGTGGAAGAAGGGACCCTGGTAGAAAGTTGGCTCCTTGTATGAGGTCTAAGGTACCACCAGTAGTCATTTGGGGAAGGAGGGGTCATATGTGCTTGGGCGGCCGATATGTCAGTGACCTTCCAGTGGTGGTGTTTGTAATAAAGCTGCGACCTGTTTCTCCCAACCATGTGTATATGCATTAATTGATATGGTGTTGTTGTGGGTGGTTCAGGACGCATCCTCCCCAAGGCTTGAGTTATGTACTGTAAGTCATGTAACCTGCTGAATGTGATTTTCACAGGGACAGGGAAGGTTATACAGTATATGAAACCCTCAGGCTGGGTGTGTTTTCATTAAAATTAACTTTTAATAATTATTTATAGCATGGATCTCTTGACATTGATGCCCTGCAATGTTGTGCAAGCTGCTTTGTTCCATAAGCGGTTCAATTATTTGATGTTCCCTTAAAAACATTTATTTTTCTCTTTAGATAAACCATTTCTGCCTACTTGCATACCAACTTTTAAACTATCGGTTTGCAATTATATTGAACGTTGACACATTTCAAATTAGTGCAACTAAAGATAATTTGCAAGTCATTAAAATAAAACAAAAACATGTAGCTGTAGGAAGTACAATGTAAAAGGGGAAAATATCTCATGTCCACACAAGTTCTGCTATGGTAGCCTCTGAAAGTTACAGCAGGTGGGTTAATAATACAGTATACTTGAAAATATTAAAGTTATATAAAAACATGTGTGCATTCAGGACACTTTCAGGGGATCCATGCTGAGCTATTCTTGGATGTGTTTTTTTGTGCTTAACCTCAAAGGCTGCACTTTTCAAAGAGTAAAAAGTAAAAAAGCGCTCCGTTTTTTGGCTTGTTCGGTGTGCAGGTGCATGATGGATAGGAAAGCCTGCTATCATTGACTTTGAAGATTTTAAAATGTGCAGAAAGGGAAGTGAAAGCATGACTGTGGTTTAATTTGCACTGGTGATTAAACCCCTACTTACCAAGCATGAAAGGGTGTGTGCCATTTTTGGGAATAGCTTTGATGTAAAACATTCTTCAACTCTGAGATGATACCCTAGTCTTGGCCCCCACACACATTTGCTTTAATGTTTCCAATTCATACTGGGGTTTTTTTTTCTACGTTTATTTTAATAAACTGGATGCAATGATCAAGTGATACACAAAGCAAGCTTTGAAAAGGCCATCACAAAAATAAATACCACTCTGATTTAGCAAAAGTTTCTGACTGATTTCACTTACAGTACCATGATAGATTAATCAGCATTTTGCCACCTTATGGTCCCCCCTTAAGGTGGCAAGTGTTTCCATTAAAGTTTGTAGCACTTCTACTTGAATTGATTTCGTCTTTTATTTAACAAATGTTTTATTTAATTTTGTGCAGTGCTGAGTAAATATTCAGTGTTCCAAAACTATAAAGAATGGTAAATAAACAGTACAATAATACAATAAGAATACGTTTATAATGAACAATAGAGGATCTAGAAAGGTTTGTGTTACTTTCCTAAGAACGAATGCCTTTTAGCATTGGTAGAATTACAATTTTACATTACAAGGACTAATAGCAGAAGGTGGTGCATTTGTTGAAAAGCTTTATTAGTCAAGGTTAGAAAAATAAGTAGGACAAATGCAGAAATCCAATCCCCCAATATACAATGGTTTAAACTTGGATACGAGAACAAAGAAAATTAAACCCACAAAAATAGAGTATAGAGGAGGTCAGGATTTCTAAACATCTATACTTAAACATTTATTCCAAATATGAATTAGAGAATTGGCTTTCTGTAACATTTGACTGAATAACACAAGAAAAAAATAGAAAACTTGGCAGACATTGCTTCATGTAAGCTATACATTCCTTTTGTAGATGGGATGTAATATCAACCTCCTGGATGTATTTTTGGCATTATCCCATCATAAACGTGCAAGCATCGTTGAAGCATGAGTAAACTTGTCAAACTTATATTTCATTATTATGGGAAATTATTATTAAGGGGAAAAAGAAAACATTATTATGGCACACTTGTCAAAAACAAAAAAGTCTGTAACCTGACATAGGTTGGAAAAACATTCAAGGTACAGTCAACTTTTCATTCCAGATATAATTAAATATGCTTGCATAATAAAGTAAAACTTTCTCTTTGTATACGTTTCAGTTCTTGGTAGCACATTGACATGCCTCTATAGCAACAAGTTTTAATTAGTGTTTAATGTTGTTCCGTTTCCTGGAAGGGGAGTATAATGTTTATGGGCTGCGGGTTTTCTGCCTAGAAAACGTTATGACTTACCTCAATTTTATTCACGTACTTGAGATCTTTGGCATCTTTCCTTTTTTAAACAAAGTCTCAGCAAAGATGGATATGTGTTTTATATATTGTACTCATCGCTGAATACATACATGTGGTATTAAACTGGATGAAGGATGATAGTTGTCTTGTTTTGATAACAATTTTTCAAAATTCTCATATTCTCCTATTAATATTTTACCATTACAGTTGACTATAGCTGACTTGTAAGCAATCATTATCCTGCTTTATTAGTAGGGACTGTAGTTAACAGTATATCAGGGGGGGGGGGGGAAATGAAAGATGTAATACTTTAAAGCAATAGACTTGTGTGTCAGGCAGGATAGCAAACACAAAAGGAAAAAAAATATATTGGTGGTATATAAAGAAGGCGATAGGCATAGTAAAGGCAAAAAGTCAGTTTTGATTAAATATAAAGAAGAAGGAAAACAGAGAACAATATTATGTAAAGTAGGAGGAGGCTATACAAGCAATCAGGTGTGCCAAGGCCCAAGCAGGGGAAATAGTCCTTTAAATAGAATAAAGTAGATATACAGTACTGAATATTGTAAGCTAAAAAATAATAACCAATGAAAGAATGACTAAGTAAGAAGTCTACAGATGCAGCGGCTGTTATTTTAACAAATCACACTGTGTATACCTCGAAATACCATGTCATGGCGCAGGATTTCTTCCAACCGTACTGCCTTAAGACGCGAGTGCAGAAAATGGCATTTTAGTGTTCTGGCGTTTAAACACCTGAAATTGACACAGTAGCACAGTACTGTACATGTTACAATTCATTAATTTCATTGCATATAATTGCACACAATCCATAAAATTCAAACAAAGCAACTGTGATAAACACGTGTGCCTGGGGCGATTGGCCGCGTTTATGCTGCGTGGAGTACAGCAGCGCACACGAAAACAGCGCTGTGATGCCTTAAAATAATGGCCGTTGCATCTGTAGTACATTTTGACAACATTTTTGCACTAAGTATATCTTTATTTAAATACTGTAGCGCTTCACAGCAGTAATACACGTGACATAATAATAACGCACATAATGGGATTAAGAGCTTCAGACAACTGGATGAAAAGTATATTTAAATGGGTTCCATTCCACATTTCATAAAATGATTTCGATACCAACTACGTAGAGTTGATAAGCCTAAGGCACCAACCTAATGACTGGAATGGTGTCAGATCCAACAGGACTAGAACCCACAACCACTGCTTTTCTAGGCCACAGCTCTAGCAGTGTCACATCATACTTTTGATCTGCTCACTGCTCACACATGTACTGTAGCTAATCCAGCTATTAGCATATCTCACATTTATCTCAGGTGTGCTCAACCAGAAAGTCTTTTAATCAGGAAGTGGACGTGGTATGTTTTTAATGGAATCCAGGGGAAGGGAGCTACTACAGGTATATGCATTTATTTTGGTGCTACATGATAGATAGGCATGCAGGTGGCTACGGTATAACAGAACGTGGAGGAAAATATTCACTGGGCCATCTGCCAGAATACAATGCAAATATCCAAAGTTCATAGGTGAAGGCGCTTAAACACACATATACTGTAATAATAAATAGTGATTAAGGTGAAAGTGAACCTTAAATAAACAATACAAAGTGAAGTAGTGTACTGATGGAGCGGCTGTTATTCGAACACTTCACGCGTCATGTACACCAGAATCCCGATTTGAAACCGCGGGATGAATTCCAGCCTTCCCGCACTAAGATGCGAGCGCGGCGAGTGCAGAAAAACAAATTATAGTGTTCCTGCTATTAAAAATATGAAATTGACGCAGTAGCACAGTAGCACAGTACTGTACACATTACAATTCATCCATTTTATTGCAAACGAAGAAACAGAATCCATTAAATTCAAACAAAACATCCGCGATAAGCGCGGTTGCCTGGGGCGATTGGCCGTGTTCATGCTGCGTGGGGAACAGCAGAGAACTCAAAATCGGCGCTGAGATATGTTCGAATAACGGCCGCTCCATCAGTATGTGACAAAAAGGAGTGGAACATGTTGTAATAAACTTTATAGTGTGACTAATAGTGATGTGAAAACTAAAGTAACGTAATACAAATGTTTCAAGGTATTTTCTTTGTGATTGTCGAAATCTCAGGACCTCTAGTGGGCATTTATTATTGTTCTTCATGCAAGATCTATAACCTCAGCTGATGTGACATGGATCTAATTGCATTGTCTCTTCACAGGTATGTTTTAACCCACTGATTGATCTGCAACCCACTGTCTTAAAAGAAATACCCACCATGTCTTAATTTTTGATCTTGGTATGTTTGAATATCAAAAGGTGTATTTTTAAATTTTTTACGGTGTGCTGTTAATTGTCTAACAGGCAGATTTATAGGGGAATACGGACATGTGACTGCTTAGATATATAATGTAACACCAGTCTAAGGGACGCATTTCCAGGGTAGCATTGGCTCTTAAAAGTGATGCATTTCAAGTGAAAACATATAGTTATACTATAGTTTGTCTAGAGGTTGACTAGGGACTGGGCCTACTGAAAACTCTTCTACACAAGGCAACAAACGGTGAGCTACCCTCACCACACTATGACCCTATGCTTTGTAGCTTGCACAATTTAACCCCCCCACCCCTTCAAAATGTATTTCACTGCAGCCTCTTCAAACACTGACTGCACACAAATACCTCCCAACCTACCACCCCCCACCCCAACCCTGAACCACTCAGCCCATTGCAAACCCTGAATAGACCCTAGCATTGCAATGCAGCAAAACATTTGACAAGGAAAAGGCACACCTCTGCTGTTTAGTCTGCACAAACGCTTGGCTCACAACGGCTCCATGCAGCATTACCTACCTCTGGCATAATGAACTTGGTATATAACTCAACTTTGTTCTTTCTCGTAGCCTCATGGAAATGTTACTCCCACTATCCACTACAATCTCCTCCCTTCTGCCCCACACCCAATATCACCATAAACCCTGGACTACTCAAAAACCTTGCAGTATCTACTGAACGTTGGTCGAGAACTCTAAAAACCAGCACACCAACCACCGCTTACTCTAATGGCAAACACCACAAATTTACAAATTGCAAACAACTACTCAAATTTCTACTCATACTATTACTCTCTTTAGCAGGTGATATTTAACATAACCCAGGCCCTCCCTTTTTAACACTGTCCCATACCCCTAAGAATTCCACCTTTAAATTCCAAAAAGGTCCAGTAGATCATTTAGAAACTTTACCCCACAACAGTTTCTGGCTGACCTTGCCAACTGCCCTTGGCACAGAATCGATTTAATTTCCGACCCTGATTCTGCACTCGATTATTTCCAATCCGAGTTCTTAAAACTCTGTGATACCCATGCTCCACTACGCAGACTAAGAGTACTGGTTTCCCACCTTACGGGGGTTACAACTGACCTTATAGCACTCTACCAAATTAAGGATGCCTTGTGGAAAAGCTACAAAGTAACTAGCACTACCAAGGATCTCAATCACTAAAGATGCCTGGGGAACATGTGCACAAGGCAAACAAGGCACACAAAAGAACACTATTACTCTGACAATCTCCTCCAGAATACCAAACCCTAGTTGACAGGACCTATATCAGGGCACTATGGCCCATTACCTGCCAGCTTCCAGCATCCAAGCAGCATCCACAGCGTGCAATCTGTTGTGGTAGAAATCCAGAGACGAAGTTTGCAGTAGAGCAGAGCAAATATGACATCCAATCTTGGTAAGAATTAAAAAATTCCCAAGAAAGCTCCAAATAGACAGATTCGTTTTATTGCAGGCTCATTGCAATAGGACTAATATAACGCACCTACGCGTTTCATGCAAAGGCACTTTTCCTTGATAATGGATTTGGATTATGTAATGCTCCTGCTGTTTTTCAGTTATGAAGTCACCGAATCTCTTCTTCTGAAAAACAACGCCGGGGGAATGGAGGACTCTGTCTCTACTGCGGTTTGCTTGGTCATCTGGTACTTCGCTGCCCCACCAAGCCGGGAAACGCAAACACCCAATGACGTATGAGGGTATCTAATTGGGTACCATTTCTGCTTCCCCTTCTATTAAAGAAAACCTGCCGACTCAGGTTATGCTTCCAGTCTTCCTTGAGGGTCCTGGCTTCCTTACCTCCACCTCTGCTTTTATTGATTCCGGGTCTGGAGGAAATGTTGTGGACCAATATTTCGCCATAAAGAACAAAATTCCTCTGGTGAAAAAATCCGTGCCCGTCGGGTTGGAGGCCATTGATGGACGTCCTCTCCAGCCAGCATTCATCTCCTTGGAGATGCATACAGTACGCTCAATCTCTCTACTAAGGATTGTCACAAGGAAGAGATAACTTTGGATATAATCCACTCACACTCGGTGCAGGTAATTTTGGGCCTCCCTTGGCTCCAACAACGTAATCTACATTTTGATTGGACTGACAACAATCCCATTCAATGGGGCCACTTGTGTACAAATTCCTGTGTTTTTCCAGTGCGGGTTAAACATCCCTACATCAGACAAACCTACCCTTCCAGAAGTGTATTCTGATTTCCTAGATGTCTTTGATAAGGTTTATTCTGAAATTCTTCCTCCTCACTGGCCTTTTGATTGCCCCATTGATCTCTTGCCTTGAGCTGTCCTTCCCAAATCAAGATCTTACCCCTTATCTACAGTATTTCTGAGACCAAGGCAATGCCGGAGAACACTCAAGAGCATTTAAAGAAAGGCTTCATTAGAAATTCCTCTTCCCCAGCCGGGGCTGGTTTTTTTTTTGTTAAAAAGAAAGATGGTTCACTCCGCCCATGCATAGATTACAGAGGGCTTAATAAAATCACCTTAAAGAACCATTACCCTCTACCACTTATCTCAGACCTTTTTGATCGTTTGCAAGATTCTACTATTTTTTCCAAACTCGATCTTCGAGGGGCCTACAATCTGATACGTATACATCAAGGGGATGAGTGGAAGATGGCATTTAACACACAAGATGGCCATTACAAATATCAGGTCATGCTTTTTGGATTATGTAATGCTCCTGCTGTTTTTCAGGAGTTCGTGAATGAGATGTTTTGGGATGTTCTCAACATTTTTGTCATTGTCTCCTGGTGGGGGGTTTGGATTTTTTCCAGGCGCCTGCAATTGCACGTCTCGCCATGGTTAGAATATATAATAATAATTTAGATATATTTTCATTTAAGTTATCTAGCGGCTTACCCAGGACCATTATAATTGGGTCTATGGGGATTCTTATCCCAATAGTTTCTCACACCAAATTCTGCACTATTCCCTAAAATCACTGTATTTTGGGACAAAGCCACCAGATATGGGCCATGTCCCCGACACCACCACAGTCACTCCAGCAAAGATTCGTGATCCCTGGATAAATCTGCCTCAACCTCTGAGGCGTCAAATACCATCTGAACATAACTTTATACATATTCTCTTTAGATATTTTGCATAGAGATGTATTCGTTGTATTGACCCAAATTTCTTGCCAATCTTCCCAAGAAATCTCTACCTGGAAATCATGGGCCCATTGATCCATATAGCGGTGCGTGCAGGGAGCCTTTGATTCCCGATAAATAAAAACTTGGTACAATATTGAGATGAGACCCCACTGATATGGGTATGAGGTATGAGGTAGCAGGTAGTCGGTGGCTATCACTCCAAAGAGAGGTGTGGTAGAACTCAGCAGGGTTCACAGTGTTCAACAGGATAAAACCCCCATGAAAAAGAGAGAGAGAAACTCCATAGCACAGATCAGATAGGTACAAAAATGCTTTATCTTTAAAATATAAAGTGTGCACTTACAATAATGCAATTAAAATGGTTTGTTCACACATATTTTGTGTATGGGAGAAATCGTCTGCCGCACTGGCTCACCGTCCTGCCCCTGCCGACGTATGTTAGTCCTGGGTCTGACCACAGCTCACAGTGTGTGTGACGTCATTACCTGAATTTGAAGATTAACTACGGTCCACTTTATGGGATGGAAGGCACCTCCTCCTCGATGATCTGTGGTGGCACTAGGGGGAGAACACCTTAGGGGGGAGAAAAGATTAGGGAAACAAATCAGAAAATAACAACAACAACAAAGATTATATGGGGGGTGGACCTATTATCCATCCTAAAACCTTTTTAACTGTTGGTCTTGGGGGACCAAAATAAGGGCTAAAAGAAGCCCAAATAGTGGGGGGAGCACAAGCCTCCAGGATTTCAGGGCACTCCAAACCCCGCTGAAGGACTCCTCAATACTGTTTCTCCAAACCTCTTAACCTACAAACTCCAACCCTTTTTATAAAACCCGCATAAGAAAACAGGAAAAAACCTTTGGTTCAAACAACAGCCTAAACCTCTTACATTAAATTTTTCTGCTCTTCCTATAGGGTTCACGGCTTGTAACAATAGTAAGTGTGAGTATAGTTTAAAACCATAGAACAATTCGTAACCATAAAGATTTAACAAAAGTTACTTTGAGTCTGAAGGAAAGTCATCTTTCTCTTAGATTTCCTGTTCCCCACCCTGGTCCAACAGGGCAAAAATATCAAATATCCGAGGGTCTGCAAATTTTGGACCTAGGGCTCGGTGTGCTCTGTCCATACGCAAGTCACTTGTTAGAAGCGACGGATCTATTTGAGTAAATAGATTTGTTAGATAGGGTTGCAACTCACCCGGGTCAACTGTTTCCGGGATGTTTCTTACTCTGATGTTTTGCCTCCTTTCCTGGTTTTCCAGATCATCGACTATGTCATTCAGGTTCCTTATTTCTACATTAAGTCTGAATAGCTCATCTTCCATTGAGCCCTGACTGCAAGGATTCTTCAAGTTTATTCTCCAGCTGCACTGTTCGTTCTGTCAGGGAAGTCACTTTGAAAAACACCCTGCATTTCATTAAACAGATCTTTTAAAGTTATGGGGGTGATTTGGGTATTTTCTTCTTTTTCTTGTTCTTTGTCCGTAAAGTTTCCTCCTTGCTCTTGTGGCTGCTCCTGTACATGCGCGTTCCAGCACGGGCACCATCTTTCATTTCGGGAACCGGAGATGCAGCTTTCTGGAGGTAACGGGACAATGAGGGGTCACTGACTTGCGGTCTTTTTTGGGGGGAGGCATCCCTTTGAAGGTTCAGCTGGTGGGGGAGGTGTTTTTAGACATTTTAGGCAGTTTGCTGTGTTGTCCGTGATCTCAGTGGAGTCCACAGAGCTGCCTCAGAATGCACCCATTCTCCTTGACGCTGCGTGCGCGGCCCCCCCACTTTTCTTTTTTTAATGTTCCTCCTTATTTACTGCTTTAACCTTGGAGTTCATATGGCACTCATATGAAATTAGATCATTTATAGGAACATTCTGTGTACTTGAGATATTTTACACTGCTTTTTGGGTCCATATCACATTTTTTGTAGTGTCTGTACTCTCTATTCAGTTGTATGTTTTTTGCGTTTTTCACCCATATACTTTTTCTTCTTGATACTTCCTAGATTGATTGTTTTATTTATTATGATTGCGGGACACCGCGTTCTGTATTTTGTATTTACTGATTGGTGATATTTTTTTGCTAAGCTTGTAATTTTTGCCTAATTTTCTCATGACAAAAAAAATGCTAATTTTGACTGAATCACTTGTGATGGTTGATTGAATTATTTTTGTATTGTATTATAACAGGCAACACTTAAAATATGTTTTTTGAAATTATATTTAGGCAATGATTACTTTATCTCAGACTGGCAGCTTGGCCTTTCATTGAAATGATGCCAGCTGATAATTTCCTCATGCGGTCTGAAAACTGTTGAGTCACATTGCACATTGCCTAAGGAGGATTGTAAAGACAATAAAAAAAAAAAGGATCCCTCTCTCCCCCTCCCCCTCTCCCTTTCCCTTCCTCGTGTCAAATATGTATTTTTTTTTGCAATACAGATATGAATATTTGTCTCCTTAAATTACACTTTTGTTAAATGTAAATAATATAAGGTTTGCAAGCAGAATTTATTGTCACATTCTTCCTATGGGATGTAAAGCTCACTGACTTGGTCATGCTAATGCTATGGGATTTTATAAGCCCCAAATACACTTACTGGACTATAGACATCCTCTGAAGTACGGAATAAATAAAGAGCTCAGAGGTAGGGTGTGGAATTAAAAATAGTTGTGGCTTAGTAAAGCTGATGCAAAATATACAGGGCAAGAGGTAAAGAATGCATCCAGTGCAGGACTGCAGCTTCTAAGCTATTATACAACATGTAAAGTATTCCATCTTTGTGAAAAACAAGGCTGACAGTGGCAGAATGGGACATTTGGGTTAAGGTTTTTAGGGTATGGGGTATAGTTAATGTAACGGTGTTTTCCCTGGGCCCTTCTGATCCTGACCACATATGTGAGAAAATACCCCAATTACATGGATGTGTAGTGTGGTGCACATGCTGGCTCACAAGACTCCTGAGTCTCCCGCTTGATGGGGATTATCACCATGACAGGCGTCTGAGGTAGTGTTCTGAGTCCTACTCACATTTGGTACAGCGCCTCCATCCCATCAGGATCCCTACGGTAGCAGGGAGGAGTTTCTGACGGGGAACTCCTAGGTGCACCTTCTTCCTGAGTAGTTCCACTCACAAGCAAGAAGGGTCTTTCCGTAGGCATCTTTATTGGCATGTCTTGTGGCCGACTGCCCATCACAGCGGCCGACACTTAGCCGCACATCTTGCAGAGGCCCTCCAGGCAGAAGGTTCCTCTTGTCTCTTTAATTAAGTTGTTTTTCCACCTCTCCCCTAAGGGAGACCACCAGCTGTGCCAGATCCCTGGACACAGTGTGTACTCAGCTTGTCACTTGCCACTCTGACAGACAGACTGGAACTGCTGCAGACACTTAGGATAACTGACACCTTGAACTGAACCACTGGAGAACCTAACTTTAGGGAGAGCTGTGCAATATATAGGCTCCAGAAAGACCCACCTCTGTGTCACTAACAGTGGACACAAAGCATGCTGTCACTTCCTTTGCTACATATATGACACATCACAGGGGTTTGAGGGCAAACCTCCATGATGACTACTGGCAACCCTGCCCTCTTACCAGGATTACTGCCAGCATGAGAGAGATCTGTACACCAATTTTACACATGGCTACATTAGTATTAGGGGTTAAGATTAGGGGCTTTTAAGGTAAGGGCTAAGGTTAGGGACTTACCCTAGCGATAAAGTTGGTGGCAGTTGCAGGTCTCAGCAGCGGGGTCACTTGCGGCGAAACGGTGGTGGATGTTTGGTCACGGCAAAATGTCCTTTACCATGACAGCGGTTTTAACCTTACTTGGTTTTCATGCCTGGAATCTATGCAATGAATTGCTATTCTTGAAATTGCTTTAACCTTTGGAGTGCTTTTGGATGTAGATATTACATAATGGGTTCTTGAATCCTGGGTGTTCCATGACGACGTACAGTAGCTACCATATGTCCAAAAAAATAAATGCTAATTTTCGTAGGGGAGCTCACATCCTGTGCTCATATGGATTAATGGCAGATGGAAGGGGGATGACTCCTCTTACCTTCAGTCATCAGTGACAGAGCGATCGCAGGACCACTTTGGAGAAGTGGTCACATGGTCAAAGTGATGGAGGGACCATGTCACTTGGGCCCGCAGTCGATTCATCACTCAAAGGTTTAATTGTGCAAGTGTTCATATATTTTAAGATACATTCAAAGCACTCTCAGGGATTCAAGATTCATTCATTATATAATATGCATTTTATTAAATGGAAGAAAATGCATTTCATGTTATGAAAAGTGGCCACAAATTGGCCACAAGCTTCAGATTGCAAGGTTCGGAACCATCCTTACACTGATTAGGCCCACAAGGTCAAAACAGCTGTCTGTGAGTAGCTTTGCTGACCATGCAATAACATTTATAACAACAGGCATAAGCTTACAGGGATCCATGTTAAAATGGATAAGAAGTAAAAAGTGACACAATGCAGGTTTTTTTTGAATGTCACAACCCAGAACCCTTCTGTATGCAGTGGAAGCATTGTACAGTATGTTGCGTGATCATGGGGAAAGTGAAGGTGATAATAGGGAAAGTGAATGTGATTATGGGGAACGTGAATGTGCTCTCGTAAGTAGATTGGGGGGAACTTGTTAAAATCCGATCCACGGATTTTCAGTGGATGTTTTACCAAAATCCGATCCGCTCATGAATATCCAAAGGCGGATTAGGCACAGAAAATTTCTGGTACATCCGGTGTGTGTGTAAGTATATATATATATAAAATCAAAAAATAAACAGATGATACCGTTCTGTGGCTAACGAAATGCTTTTATTTGTGCGAGCTTTCGAGATACCACGGATCTCCTTCTTCTTCGATGTTTACAATGAATGAAGCAGGGTATACTTAAAAACAGTGGTCTCTGGAATGTTATCTGTGCTGTCTTCCCCCGGTGTGGATGTGTTTTATGGCTAGAGGGTGTCAAAAGGTTCCTAAAGCAATGAAAAAGGTGTGTATGTGTATCAGTGTGAATAAAAATGAATGGAGAGCCACAGTATATACAGTGCTTTACAAAAGGTTTGTGTGGAGTGGGAGTGGATATAAATGTGTGGGGTGTGTGGAAATGTGAGAGTTTGTAGCACAACTAAGGTGTGTGTGGATACCTTGTGGTCCCTATTGGTGTATAGGGATGGAAAAACAAGGATATTTGTATTGTGAGAGACAACTGTGTGTGCATACATATAGCACAGTATGTACAGACATTGCCTTTAGCGCTCATGGGAAGAGAGTTCACTTGTGTCAAATGACTCATAAAATTTCGATCTCTGTTTAGCCACTGCTAAGTGTCCCGAACAGTTGAATAAATTTGTATTCATGCAACGTCTCTCTTTCGGTTGTTTTTAAATTACCTTTGAGTATGGCAACCCTCAGATCGTCTCTTATGGCCAGAGTCGAGAAAATGTTCGCCAACAGACTGTCTCTTGTTCCGCATGTGATGCTGGTGGAGATGCGGTTCATTCTCTTGTTTAGCCACCCCTGCCCTGTCTCACCTATGTAGTAGCAGCCCCCTGGCATTTCATGCACATGATGAGGTACACGACATTGCTGGAGGAACGTGAACCTTCCTCTGATTTGTATCCCGATTCCTGTGTGGTATTTGTATTGTGTCCACTGTGTAGAGCATTGCGCAGTTTTGCATCTTGGGTCCTGGCATGGTTTTGTCCCGCGATTCAGTTGTACTGCTGAATACTTACTCCTCACCATAATATTCTTGAGATTATGGGGTTGTCTGTATGATAATAGTCTCAGGGAGACCTTTTGCAGTCTTATCTTCTGGGGATGGGTTGTAGTTCCCTGGCGATCTGTGTAGGGCTCCTAGGTGTGGGTTATATGTGACCACCAAAGGTACCCTGTCGCTTGTCTCCTTCTGTTTGTATTCAAGGAGATCACTTCTTGGTATTCTGGTGGCTTTGTGAATTTGCTGGTCTACAATTCTTGGGTTATATCCACGGTTTATAAAGCTGATACTCAAGGCTCTAATCCGCTGGTCTCTTTCTGCTGTGTCGGAGCATATCCGGTTGTATCGTATGGCTGACTGTAATGGTTGCATGTTTGGTGTGTGTCATGTGGAAGCTGTTGTATTAATATATATTAATATATATATATATATCTATATAATATCTGCTCTATTCCTTCTTTCTCTCTCTCTCTCTCTATCACTCTCTCTCTCTCTCATCTATCGATCACAGCTAATATAATATATCTATTATCATCATATACAAAGAATCTTATCCCATCAATAAATTGTAGAGATACTAATTACCAGACGATGTCCGCATCATAGAGAAGCACCCTGGGGGTTCCTAACCAAAACAAAGTCCTGTATTGATACAACCACCATCAGGTTGCAATTCCTCTCTTGTCTACAATACAGACTTTGTTTTTGATTTAACCCTCAGTGTGCTGTCTCTTATTATCGGACATCCTTCTGGTAATTATTCTCTCTCTCGCTCTCTCTCTCTCTGTGACATCACGATCAGCTGTAAGTCGGAGCGGTGCAGGAGCATGATCTATGGTGGGAAGTGACTGTTGACTCGACGGAGAGGCGGTGGTGCTGAGAAAATTGTATTTGGTGTCCTACACAAAAAAATAAGACCAGATCTGATATTGAGACCTGCAGAAATTAAAGTTTTTAATTTATAAATCCAAATGTATTTTGTGGTCCTTTTTTTTTTTTAGCTTTCCCATTCATTGCCATTGGGGCAATCCATGCCCATATTTTGGGCATGGTTTACCACAGTAGCAACCAATGGGTTTATTGGCAAGTGAATATATTGTAATGTTATGCCACTATTATTTTATTGTGTATTTCATTTTTGGCTACTAGTATCTTTGTCCATTTGTATATGTGGTGATGGGGGTAGAGGGGGCAGAGGTAGTTGCCCTGGGGAGGGTGGTTAGGCCTCCCAGGTGGGTATCTGGGGGGGTTAAACCCTTAATTACTATAGCGGTTACTAACCGCTAAGGTAATTAAGGGGTTTAGTACGTTTTTTTATTTTTATGTTGCTGCCCACAGTGGATGGTGATAAGGACAAAGAAGGCCTTCATCCTGGCCGGGGTGAGTTAAACTTTAATTTGCTTATGCTTATGCTGGCTGGATAATTTTTTATAATGGGCAAAAGAGCTATTATCCGGATCTTGATAATAGGGAATTTGCCCATTACTGCACTGTATGTTGTTGGTGTAGAGGGGGTGAGAA
>CM071570.1:134051072-134295704 GCA_036426205.1 Ascaphus truei
GAGGTGTTGTGTGTCAGTCCGTGTGTGGGAGGTGTGGGTGGTTCAGTCAGTGTGCGCACCCCCCCCTTCACAAATCTCGCACCCCCCTGCCACAAATTCTGTCGCGCACACCCTTCCCCCACCCCACCCCGGGTACGCATTCGCACCGCCCGGTCACCCTTTCTTCCAGGAGCCGTGCGCACTAGTCCCCTGTGCTGCACGAGCTGTGTTTGCCGCTCATGTCACCAGCAAGGATGCATTGCCAGGTGGTCCTGTGTTGGGAAGGGGTAGCTCTACACGCTCCGCGCACCTGCGTGCTGCATCGAGCGAACCGAGCGAGGACGGCTCCCGTGCGCAGGGGAAGAATGGACACGAAAAATGAGGCGGGATCGGAGTCCAGAAGGGGAAATCATACCTGTGTCCGCCAGTGGATACTGGCGGTGTGAGCGGAGTGGCGTTCCCTGTACGTACGTCAGCTGCCGTTTCACCTTTTTTTTTAGTGGCACCTCTGATGGGATAAAACTGGATGATGTGGGGCGAAATGTGAAACGGAAGTGACGTCACGTAATGGACGCCACTCCGCTCACACCGCCCCTGTCACATGTTGCGGCGGCGGCGATAGCGTCGTTCCCCCCAGGAAGCGGTGACATACGGCGCAACACACGCGTGGCACAGGGGCTCGGCGCCGGCTCCTGGAAGAAAGGGTGACCCGGGCGGTGCGCATGTACCCCGCGGGGGGGGGGGCGAAGGGTGTGCGCAGAATTTGTGGCAGGGGGGTGCGCAGGATTTGTGAAGGGGGGGGTGCGCACACTGACTGACCCACCCACACCTCCCCACACCCTGACTGACCCACCCACACCTCCCCACACCCTGACTGACCCACCCACACCTCCCCACACCCTGACTGACCCACCCACACCTCCCACAACCTGGACCTGACCCCACCCACCCTGACTGACCCACCCACCATGACACCCACGACCACCACCCACACTAACCACCCACCCACACTGACCCACCCACCCACACTCCCCACACACTGTACCCACCCACCCACACCTCCCCACACACTGACCCACCCACCCACACCTCCCCACACACTGATCCACCCCCCACACTGACCCACCCACAATGACCCACCCACACTGACCCACACAAAGTACATGACCCACCCCACAAACTCCCCAACCAACCACACTCCCCACCCCACACCTCCCCACCCACTCACACTGTACACTGAAACACTGACCCACCCACCCACACTGACCCACCCACCACACTGACCCACCCACCCACACCTCTCCACACACTGACCCACCTACCCACACCTCTCCACACACTGACCCACCCACCCACACCTCCCCACACACTGACTGACCCACCCACACCTCCACACACACTGACCCACCCACACCTCCCCACACACTGACCACCCACCCCACACACTCCCACACACTGACCCACCCACACCTCCCACCAACGACCACCCACCCACACCTCCCCACACACGACCACCCACCCCACCTCACCACACACATCCACCACCACCCACAAACTCCCCACCACTGACCCCCCCACCCACCTCCCCACACACTGATGACCCACCCACACGTCCCCACACACGACTGACCCACCCAACCTCCCCACAATGTGCCCACCACACCTCCCACACACTGATGACCACCCACACTCACACACTGACTACCCACCACACTCCCCACACTGACTGACCCACCCCAACCTCCCACACCCCTGACTGACCCACCCACACCTCCCCACACTGACTGACCACCCCACCACACCTCCCACACACTGACTGACCCACCCACCCACACCTCCCCACCACACCCACCTACCCACACACCCACAACCCAACAACCCACACCTCCCACACACCCACACCTCCCCACCTCCCCACACACCCACACCTCCCCACACCCCACACCTCCCACACACCCCACACCTCCCCACACACCGACTGACCCACCTTCACCTCCCGCACACTGACTGACCCACCCACACACACCTCCCCCACACACTGACTTACACATACACAACTGACTGACCAAATACACATACACACTGAGACAAAAACATCAAAACACACACACACACACACTCACACACACACACACACACACACACACACACACACACACACACACACACACACACACTTACACACTGACTGACACAGATACACATACACACTGACTGACTGACACACATACACACACACACACTGACTGACATACAAACACACACACACATTGACTGACATACACATACACACACACTGACTGACACACATACACACACACTGACTGACACACATACACACACACTGACACACATACACACAAGGAATTCACACTTAGTGCAAATAGCTAATACAGGGGATGTGTGCCGAGCACGCGCATTCTAAGTCAAATTTATTTGCGTTTTGTCACTGAAATTGTATTTTGATTTTTAATTAAAACATCACCAACACAAATACAATTTCTGTGACAAAAGTCAAAGAAGTTTTACTTACTATGCGCGTGCACAGCACACACAGCTTTTTTCTCCAAAGGGCTTGGTTGGTGTTACACTTGATGTCTTACTTGGCTGTCTTCTCTCTGTCCCATGCATTTCTAATGCTCTGTCCAACCTGACATCTTTTCTTCATACTCTTCCCCTCACTATCTTCAAGCTCCCTCTCTTCCCATCTTCAAAACCTGCCTGATAAGTGATGTTCACAAAATAGTGTTTCTATAGCATTGTACAGTAAATACAAATACTAAGCGTGGTGCATTTGCATGTCTCGGAAGGGTCTGCAACCCTGTCATTCCCCATAATCACTCAGCAAGCAGTGCTTCCACTGGATTCTGGGAAATTATATGGAAATGAGCACAGTGTGACACTCTTTACTTCTCATCCATTTTAACAAAGACACATATAAGCTTATACTGTACCTGCCTTATTACACAGCTTTTCAGCACAACCTGGGTTAAAGGAGTGTATAGCTAGTAAACCTACTCCCAGGCAGCTGTAAAAGTACATTATGATGCATAGGTGTTTACCCTCTTAACCTTGCTCAGAAAATTTAGACTTCCATGTACTCCGTTTTCCTCTGTATTTCTCCCAATACAGTACACCCTTTAGATTGTATGTTTATCCGGGCTGGGACTCCTTTCTCTCTGTGTTTAATACATAAATGTACTGTATTCACTTTTGCCTAATTGTATTATTCTTTTCTGAATGACTGTATGTCTTATATAATATCTCTGTAAAGCAGTGTGCACAAGGAAGACCAACTTTACTATAAATATTTCAATATATATAAATATTATTATTATTATTATTATTATTATTATTATTATTTCACAGTGCCTCAAGTAATTAATTGATTCATGTTATATTAATATGATTTCCTTTTGTTTTAATCACACAAATACTGTAGAGTACACAACACCTTTTAAAAATGTAGTACATACGTTTTCCAACAGTTCAATGGGGTTGGTCTTACTGAAGTTAGGCGTGGGACCATTGTTATTTTAATGAAAGGTTAAATAATAATCATGCATACTTTAAATGTTATTAACCATAATCATTTAAAACTGCATTATGCTCTTCTGAGACTCACACAATAGTAAATGTATCAGTATATTTACATACACATTATTTTGACAAATCAGAATGTTATTCATTTTGAAAAGTACTTTTCTCACTCTAAATTCCTCCTAAAATTTGTGTCTCTAATTCAGTATTTTATAAATCCTTTTTTTTTTTAAAGACTAAGATCTAAAACTGGACATGATAGGAAATGACACAACCTTTTTTCTTAAATCAAAATTGCATCATGAGTAAAGTATCCCAACAGTCAGTTAAAAATAGCTGCCTATTCCACTGGGAAAGAATGCAAACCAGCCAAGGAATGAAGCACCCAGGAAATCTGTGATCATATAACTTGCTGGGTAATTTTTATGCTTCTCCTGCAGCTGATTTGTTTCTTTTGACTTATGAATGACCGAACGCAGTATAAAAAGCAGATGACTTCAGTTCTAAAATTGTGCTCGGAGAGCCTTCTTGGGGATTTTAATGAACAGCAAACGAAAAGTGTGTGGTCATGCTGCATAGTATACTGGTGACTATATACTAATTTAGAGATGATGACACCAAGAGATTCTAAAACATACGCTGATAAAAAATACTGTATATATCAGTCTCAAATTATCTAGACAAAAACAAATGTGAGATCAGTGGAACTGCTGCCCCTTGGAAAAATATGGGAACTCACCAGTGATGAAAAAATAAGAAAAAGTTTATTGATTACATATTAAAAATAAAACAAAAAAAATACACAGGAACAAAATTTCCTCCCACGCGTTTCACTCCAACTTTGGCACTTTCTCATGGAGTATAGCACTGAGAGAGGAGGATGCTATTTAAGTCTCTCCCACAGCAATCAAAGAAACATCTGAAAACAGTTCATTAACTTCAAAAACAGAACAAAGTGGCACTGATAGATACTGCATAGCTTGATCCCTGTAAGTAAAATTTTACAATAAATACAATATATATATACACATATATGTGTGGGGTTTGTAAATAAATTACCTAACTTGAAAATATATAACTATTAATTACTGTAGGGGATCTAGAGGGGATAGAACGAGTTCAGGATGTAAAATTTGATTGAATAGATACTGTAGAGGAACACACACAGTTAATGCCCAAAGTCATTGTAACTAGTACAGTATTTCAGAGTTAATCCTGATGTGTAATACAATGTATATTTCTCATTTATAGCCTCAAATAATTATAATTAAATAGAAGTTGGATATTAATAAATGTCCATGGAGAAAAGTTTATAAAGAAAAAATGTCTAGACAGTCAGTACTGTATATGGTTGTTTTTTTAGACTAATTAGTAAATTGATATAAAGAAAACTTATAAACTCCATGGAAATAGTAGGAGGCAAAGATGATGTCACAACCACCTGTATAGTGAGACATCTATGATAATAACTAGAGCTGGAGGAGAAATAATTTAGTTATATTATATTGTCATATAAATAATATATATATATATATATATATACAGCTGAGATAGCCTATTGTAAAAAACTTGATACACCACTGTGTTGAGTACATGAGCAATTGTTTTAATTGAAATAAAGTAAGTGATCAATACAGATAAATACCAGATCACATCAAAGGCAGCGATATAGAAAGATATATATTCAGATCTTATACCAAACAGTAAGATTATGAACATCATAGAATTTGAGAAAAACTCCCATTGAACCTATAAGTGACATGTGGGGTAATCCTGCATGGAGGAGACAGAGCCAATCAAGTTTACTAAAATAAACTCAAATAAATCATAAAGATCATAAAAATTTGCTGTAATCAGATTCAGCCAATTAAAAGGATGAATAATTAAAATGTGGTAATAAGGATATAAATGATATGTACAAAGAATTATACACTTTTACAAAAAATATCTTACAAATATATATATATAAAAAAGAAATATATATATATACAATCAAAAAATAAATAGATGATACCGTTCTGTGGCTAACGAAATGCTTTTATTTGTGCGAGCTTTCGAGATACACTGATCTCTTCTTCCGGCGATGTTACAATGAATGAAGCAAGCAAAGGGTATACTTAAAAATAGTGTCTCTTGGAATGTTAAATGGGCTTGTCCTTCCCCCGGTGTGGATGAGATTTATGGCTAGAGGTGTTAAATGGTTCCTGAAAGTAAGTGATGTAAGAGTGTGTGTGTGTATCTGTGTGAATATAAATGAATGGAGAGCCCACAGTGTATACAGTGCTTTACAAAAGGGATGTGGCAGTATGCGTGTGGTAGGTTCTTTCTGTCTGTATTGTAGCAGGTGTTCTCGTGGGGATTTTATTGCAGATGTAATAGTTTTGGCAATGGTCTTTGGTTTGTATCCCTTCTGTCTGAACGATTCGGTCAGGGTTGTGAGATGCCTGTTTCTGTCTTCAGTGTCAGAGCATATGTGGTGGTATCTTATAGCCTGGCTGTGTATGATACCTTGTTTTGTATGAGTGAGATGGAAGCTGGAGTTGTGGAGGTAACTGCATCTGTCAGTAGGTTTCTTGTATACAGATGTGTTAGAAACAAAGGGTGAACTGCGCTCTAAAAATCGTGATTAGTGTTATTATGTGATATTAGAGTGATCGGCGCCGCTTGATGACGTCATCCGAAGCGCGCTGCAAGCAGACGCCACACGTGCAGACGCACGCCTGAAGTCAGTGACTGAGAGCCTGCTCCTACCGCAAACAGCCACGGTTTACACGTGGAGAGACAGCTGTATTCCACCGGACTGCTGTATTCATGCTGAGGGGCTTCTGCCCTGCATCACGGCATCCTGAACGAAACGGGAGAGGAGAAGGGGAGCCATCCGGTGATCTTTACCCACCATCTGTTGCTGACTGGTAACATGTCCAAAACATGTACTGCTAGTAACTATTGAATTTGATGTACGTGCAATACTCACCTGTTTTACCACAATATAATTTTTTTATATACTACACTATGAGGTTTTTTGCGCTGTTTCTTTTGTCTTTGTATTCTCCACTAAGCCTGATATTTGTTCTGTGAGTGTATCCATACCTGTTATAATTGGTCTGCCGGGGTTTCCTGGTTTGTGGCTTTTGGGAAGCATGTAAGCATGAAGCCTTAGCACCACTTTTTGTCACTATCACGTTCTAGGGGAAAACCAGGCCACCACCACCACTTTCACCAGTGCTGCCAAGCCCGCTATCATGTGGAATTTTTTTCCAACTTTCGAAGGATCATATTACAGCTACAGTACATGTTGCTTATGATGAACAGTTATGAAAAGGGGTAGACCGGGCGCCAATCTTGGCACCTCTGTATTATGGCAATATAGACAAAAAATGGTCAACAGCACCATGACAAAAAGAAACCTACTAAATGGCAACTGAGACAGTTATTTTAAACACATACTTAATTTGTCCACATGGACCCATTGGACCGGTTCTGTACCCCATGCTCCCCCCTGAGAAAAAGTTTCCAGATTGACCCCATTCAGGGTTGGCATTATGTGATAACTAAAATGTATGAAGAACCGTCAAAGGGGACCTTAAAAAATATACAGTGCATTACTCAGGACTCGCCCAAAATAGTATGGAAACATAATTTTAATGCACAACTTTACCATAACTGAATTGGAGACTGACACTAAAGCTACTGAGTAGATAGAAGAGAAGATAAGGTGAAGGGAGGGAGGGAAGGGAGAAGATATGGTGCACTCTTTGGACACAGTCTTGCAAAAAATGCCTCGGGTGCATGCCCAATGCCAACCAGCGTGAATAGTAGCAAGTACAAATCTCCTATTTATGAAAAGAAGAGAGCAACACTCTAGAGGACTAATGAAAAATGTTACAATTTATTGCAGACAATCAACGTTTAGGTCAGTCACTTAGACCTTTGTCAAGATACAAATGTGCACTCCTAACATTGCTTATATACCTCAAAGTGATTACATACCTGTGAAGTTAGCATAATTCCTCCTACTGACATCATTGCAATCATTGTCTCTAATCTTTGCAACAGCAGTAAAACAGGTGGAGAGTTAATTCAATCTGTGTGCTTATGCAGAAATGTATTTAAATTGAAGACATAGTTTACCCAAAGAAAAGTCTTGCTACTTAACAAACACGCAAACATATGAACAAAAAGACTACATAGAGTAATAGGTACACTTTGAATCATTATTTTAAGAGATTAAAAATAAAACTAGAAATTAGAAATCTAACATAAGAATGCACATCCTAAAAGCCAGTAGTGTGAGTCAGGCTTAAACAAGGAAAAGAAAATGCTATCATCCTGAATAAGAGGTAACATATGAATAGAATAGATGGTTAAAGCTGCAGTTCAAGCAATATTGTACATGTGTGTTTTTTTTTTAAATAAATCAGTTCTGTACTATGAGAAAATACTTGTAGCATTTAAAAATATATATTTTTAAAGAAATGTTTTATGAATTCTAATGTTGTAAGCATTTATGTTTCTATAGAAACCATTTACAAAGTCACACCCCCTACTCCTTCTGAGACAGGCTCTGGCTCTTGAGCCCTGCCCTCTCTCTAGCAGTGCACCAATTGTATCTAGTAACGGCCTGGTCACAGGATCTTCCACACAGAACTTTGCATCGTGGGTACTGCTTTGCTAGCAATAACAGTGAATGAAATAACCCTGAACAAAGCGATCGATTACAGGAGAACTGATCGATCGACAACTGAGCAGATTATATTGATGCACATATTGAATGGATTTTTTTTTAATCCGCAGCTTGAACTGCAGCTTTAAAGGTTACAATGTATCAATGTGTCAAGCTAATAATGTAATGAAACTAGCAACAAAGTAAAGTAAATGGCAAAAAGTTACAGTATATCACAACATTAGTTGAAATCAACTTTGACATTCTCAAGCACAAGTTGTCTCTCCTTTCGCTATAGAGTATGTATGTCAGTTAGAAGATATTAATATGATTTAAAAAATATATTATTATGTTTAAAAATATTATAAATCACAAACAAGTTAATGTTATATAGAATAATCCTAAAGTTCAAATACTTTGATCCCCAAAGGGTTATATTTTGGAATAAACTTTAATCATCTCCACAAACTTCAATATTAGTATGTGTCTTGCTCAATGAGTGGATTTAATTGCCCATCGCACATGAATAGGGCAACAGCTGGGACCACGATCTGGCTCAGCAACAAGATTCCAGCCTTTCATGTGCCTACAGTATACAGTAGATAGAAAACAGGTGACTAATCTTCACGAGGTCTGTTACTTATTAACTTGCATCACTGTGTCATCCAGGTAATAGTGATATGGTTACCAAAAATGACAGGATAGTTTGTGTCGATACTAGCAGTATTTAAATGCCATTAATTCCATCAGGCACCTTACGTTACATCAAGGTATAACTATCCTGTTCTTGCAGGATCTACTATGGTTCTTTCCCCTCATACAGAGGTAAAAGGAAGTGTTCACAGTGTAGTGTTAGGACCTGCAAAGTTTGGTTATACCTTCGCTTGGTATGCAGGCTTATGATGCTTTGGCCAAAGGATCTAACAAACTAACCAAGAAAATATTATTTTTGAAATATTTAACTTTATACTTATTACCATATATGTTTTGTCAATTGAATGTAACATTGGGCACCTCTACCTTGAGTTACATGTAGAAAATGGAATCAAACATGGAAAGCACCATAATTGGTGAAAGTAGAAGCAGAGACTTTGAGCAAGACACCAATCAAAACACTCAAAATTTGGAATAATGACTAAAATATATATATATATTTGAAAAAGATTTCACAGGCACTCCAATATAGTATCCTGAATGGGCTGGTGCATATCCCATAATGATAACAAAATCATACATTACCAGAAACTGGCAAAAAGGAGACAGCACTCAGGCAGGTAAATTCAGAAGGTGTATTAAAACACAAAGCACAGAAGTCCAACGTTTCGATCCCAAAGGGTGATCTTCCTCAGGGGGGTGCAGGAAGATCCCTGCATATATATATATATAAAACAAAAAACAGGCGCACTCATAGCCGGGGCCCAGCCGTGAGAGTACCGGCAGCTGGGCTAGGCCAGATGTCGGGCCCAATTTGCAGCACCGGCCTGGCCCCCCCGCAGACAACCAGGCCCGGAACACCTGTCCCACCTGTCCCCACCCTGTCGGCGGCCCTTTTGTAACTTCATGATACGGATTAATAGTACTTTGAGTCATGTATATAGGCTCCTGTCAAACGACATGGACAGTACCATGAAGAAAATTGTGGGTGAAGGTACTTTAACTCAGGAGTGCGCAAACGTTTTAGTTTGCGTCCCCTCCCCAGCCTGCTCTCCCCCCACTTGCGTCCCCCTTACCTGTTTTCCATCATTTTCTGACATGTGACCCCGCGGCGCCATTTGTCGCCTTGTTGTCATGGCGACGCATCCCAAGAAGCCGCTGAAGACCAGGCAAGTGAGTTACTGAGGCCTCGCATCCGCTCCCCCCGGCATATAATTTAAATGCTTTGGCGAAGAGCGCGGGGCCTCAATAAGCGCCACACCCTTCCAGAAAATATTGTGCACTCCTGCTTTAAGTCACGTGATAGGGCTGCTGTCAAATATCACAGACATTGCCTTATGGGGAGTTGTTGGTATAGATATTGAGAAACAGATATAGAAAATAACATAACCATCCTAATTTCAATTTGGGCGATATCAATAGGCTTATAGATTCTTAGGAGAGAATCTAAAAATGTGCCACAAAGTTGGTGACTCTTAAAAGGCAAATTCATTCAAAATATATGACCTCCGTGTTAAGGGATACTATTATATTGATAACATAAAAATCAGCAATGTTTACAACCTTAAACATTATAAAGGTAAAAAGGTCAAAAGCATCATTATAATTCACATGTCACACAGATTAATACTAAGACAAAGAAAACAAGACAATCAAAGGTCTTCATTAAAACCACGTGGATGTACAGTATCCAAATTGAAAATCCATTTTACTTCCCGTTGAAGCAATAGTTTCTTAACATCACCTTATCTTGATGGAATATCCACATGGTCAATGTGCCTTCTATGAGGCCATTTCTGCCATTTGTGCATTCTTTACACCTTTAGCAGTCTTTTTTCAATGGACTGAGACAACATTGAGGAAAAAGATGATGATATTTGTCCACAGGATAACTTTTCATGAGTAGATTCCCCTATATCCAAATAAAGGTTTCTGTTGAGTAAAAGGAAGTAGTTTGGTGTCCGTTCCTAATACAGACCAGTGTTGAGATATTGATATTTTCAGTTGGTTCGAAATATTTGAAAATGTCGTAATGTGAGGTAATCTTGTGTCCTTTTCTTTGATGCATGGGATCAATAGAGAGCCTCTACTTAGTTTCAGAATCAAAATGGGCGCCCAGTTGCGCCTTGGGACATGCCAAATCTGGTCTGACATCTGGAACAAAAGGTTTTTATAACTGCACAGTATACACTGCCTGCAGATTTATTGTAAGTATGACCACTTTCATGTCTAATGTGACATTTAAAATATATAAAATCAACTCTTATATTAACTGTCACACTACATTTGTGATTTATCTGCTGCGATGTCCCTGTGACCTACAGTATGTGGGACGCACGGGGAGATCGTACCAGAGGCGTGTATATGAGCATATTTATAATATAAGAAAATGACTCACAACACATAGTGTCCCACACCATTTTTTGATACACCATTATCAGAACCCAAATGGTTTGGTATGTTAGGCCATTGAAACATATTTGGGAAGTTTTTGAGGGGGGACAAATTAAAGTATATCAGTAGACATGAAGTCTTTTGGATATATGAGTTGAAAACTCTATCCCCTGATGGTTTAATGTTGATTTTGATTTGGGAGCCTTTTTTCATGTTACTCTATATCGCTTCATGTCTATTTTGGTCACAGATTTTTCTCTCTCTGTCCGTTGCTATTCTATAGCTTGTTCACTCTATAGCACTGTTGTTCACATTTATTCATACAGTATTTATAACTTACTGTTCTTTGTTCCGAAGCTTTTTTTTTACACTGGATAAAGTTATTTTTTTACCCTTGATAATTGGACTAATTCATTTTTGGGATATTGTGCATATATAACAGTACTACGTTCCACCCGACCATCAACCTCAATCTCACCCATTCCCCTTACAAAGTATACTTCCTTTACACCACCATTACTATAAAAAACAACCAACTACAGACATCTGTATACTGCAAACTTACCGACAGAGCCAGCTATTTGAGGGACAACAGCTTCCTCCCGACACACACGAAGCATGCAACCATCTACAGTCAAGCCATACGATACAACCGGATATGCTCCAACACAGCAGACAGAGGCCAGCGGATTACAGTCTTGAGATCAGATTTCATAAACCGAGGATATAACCACAGACTTGTAGACCAGCAAATCCACAAAGCCACCAGAATACCAAGAAGTGACCTTTTTGTGTACGATGATATGTGCATTAGATCTTTGGAGCACCCAACTGAGCAGATAATTATATTTTGCTCTGTGGTGGAGGGGTAATTATACCCACCCACTTATTTGGGTTTTTAGGTTGTAATATAGGCCTATATAATTCCTCTCTTAGCACTGGTGTTCATAAGATATACAATACAGGAGATGTAACATGTTCGTTCACGATTCTAATCAGCCACAGAGCTGAACACTGGACTTAACACTTCTTACCCAAAGTTTTGTGGGAAGTGTACCTGCTAGTGTTACTGTAACGCCTGTATGCCCGCAGACCTGGCCAGTCCCCAGTACTGAGGTGGGTAGGTTATAACACGCACCCACAGCAGTGAGGGCGTGCCCGGAGTGTGGTAGTGCGTTGCCGGGCCTGTAGAAAGAGGGTTAAGGTATACTTGCAATGCCTTGGGTTTCAGAGTTCGGATAGTGATGTCCGTGTGCCAGAGTCCAGGGGCAATAGAGAGCAGGATAGTGATGTCCGTAAGCCAGAGTCCAGGGGTAACAGAAGGCAGTGAGGTCGTATCCGGATGCAGGGTTCAAGGGCAGGAGAGAGCAGGGTAATCCAGTACAAAGCAGAGTTCAAGCCAGGGAGATCCAAAGGTAAGCAGGAACAGGAACAGACGCTGAAAGAGACAGGAGAGCGCGCGGAGCGCCGAGCTGCAAGGGCGCCTGCCGAGGGAGGAGAGAGAACCGGAGGAGTGACTGCAGAAGGAATTGAGACCGGAGGGGAGACAGAGGAACACCACGAGCAGAGATTGCCGTGGAGGGGATCGGGTGTTTGGGAACATGAACGCGCCCTGCAGGGAATGCGCGCGGCAGCTGGGAGTGCGTCAGGGCATGCCGCAGAGGGACGGGTGCGGGAGGAGGAAGGGAGAGCAGAACGAGGAGGCAAGGGGGAAAGATCAGAGGCAGGGGAAAGCACGGTGACGGGGACACATGGAGAGGAAGGAATCCCCTGAACCATCACAGTATCCCCCCCTTAAAGATCGATCTCCGGGCGATCCTGCCATGGCATCTGGGGAAATTTCTGATGGAATTGCCAGAGGAGTTTGGGAGCGTGAATGTGACGTGACGGAATCCATGAACGTTCCTCTGGGCCATAACCCTTCCAATGAACGAGGAACTGTAGGTTATTTCTGGACCAACGGGAGTCAATTATGGAGTGAATTTCGTATTCCTGCTGTCCGTGAATGGTCACCGGATTGGGTTTTCGGGAACGGTCCGGGAAGTGAGAGCTCTGGATAAATGGTTTGAGTAAGGACACATGGAACACAGATGGAATCCTCATGGTGGGAGGAAGTGCCGAACGGTATGCGACCGAATTGATCTCTCTAATATCTTAAAGGGACCCAAGAATCTTGGGGGACAACTTTGAAGACGGGGTCTTGAGCCTTATATTTTTTGATGACAACCACACTCTGTCTCCGGGGTTTGAACGAGGGACCCGGTTGGCGACATCGATCTGCCGTTGTCTTTTGTCTTGAGACGGCAGTTTGTAGGGTCTTAAGGATCCTCCTCCAATTCTTCTGAAGAGTAGAAACATGAGAATCCGCTGCGGGAACACCAGAAGGGAGGGAGGAGAGGGGAAGACTGCTAGGGTGGAATCTGAAATTAATGAAGAAAGGGGACTCTTGCGTAGATTCATTTATAAGAGAGTTGATAGCAAATTCAGCCCACGGTAACAGATCCACCAATTTATCTTGAGATTCGGAGACAAAACATCTGAGATCCTGCTCTAAGGTCTGATTCATTCTTTCTGTCTGACCATTGGTCTGAGGGTGATATCCAGAAGAAAAAAGAAGGGAAATCCCATGTCTCTGGGAAAACGCACGCCAGAACTTAGAGATGAATTGAGAACCTCTGTCAGAAACAATCGAAACAGGGACACCGTGCAATCTGAAAATTTCCTTAGAAAAAATATCGGCCAAAGTAGCAGAATTAGGAAGGCCCTTGAGGGGAATGAAGTGTGAATGCTTAGAAAATCTGTCTACAACCACAAGAATGGTATTCATCCCTTTAGAATTGGGAAGTTCGACAATGAAGTCCATAGAGATGTGTTTCCAAGGTTGTTCCGGAATGGGAAGAGGCATGAGAAGGCCAGAAGGTTTGTGATGGGCGGATTTACTTTGGGCACATACCGGACAAGCACTGGTGAAATAAAAAATGTCCTTATTCATCTTAGGCCACCAAAAGGTCCGTTTAATAAGATCCGCTGTCCTCTTGAAGCCTGGATGACCGTCCGACCTAGAAGAATGTCCCCAAAGTAAAATGTTGTGGCGAAAACGTGGAGCTGCGTATTAGCGTCCCTCTGGTACCCTGAATCTCCTGGGAATGTGACACTGGGCCTTGTTGATTTCATCCAACACATCAAAATTATTGGCAGAGATTATGCACTTGGCGGGGAGAATAGATTCAGCGGACTCATTGGATTCGTTCTCCGTGGCGAACTGGCGAGAGAGAGCGTCTGATTTGATATTTTTGGTACCAGAAATATAAGAGATGGTATAATTGAAACGGGGAAAAAAAGAGACCAACGGGCCTGACGAGATCCTAATCATCGAGCCCCCTTGATATACAGTAAATTTTTGTGATCGGTGAGGATGGCAATAGGCTCCTTGGTGCCTTCGAGAAGATGCCTCCACTCCTGAAGAGCCAATTTAATGGCCAATAGCTCACGATTCCCAACATCATAATTTCTCTCGGCGGACGAGAATTTCCGAGACAAAAAACCACAGGGATGGAGTTTTTCTTGGGGAGAGGATCTCTGAGAGAGTACTGCACCGGCTCCCACATCCGAGGCGTCAACTTCTAACGTGAAGGGAAGTGAGGTATCAGGATGTCGTAGGATGGGTGCAGAAACTAAGGCTTTTTTGAGAAATTCAAAGGCATCAATGGCTTCGGAAGGCTTTGACGTGGGGTCAGCACCTTTTTTAGTCAAGGCGGTGATAGGCAGAGCAATGGAAGAAAAATTACGGATGAATTTCCTGTAATAATTGGCAAAGCCAAGAAAGCGCTGCACGGCCTTGAGATAATTTGGCAGCGGCCAGTCGAGAATGGACTTCAATTTTTCTGGATCCATAGAAAAACCTTGGTTAGAGATAATATAGCCTAAGAAGGCAGTAGACGTTTGGTGGAACAAACACTTCTCCATCTTGGCGTATAGACGATTGGCACAGAGCCTAGAAAGTACCAATTTGGTATGGTGAATGTGCTCATCTAAGTCTTTAGAAAAAATGAGAATGTCATCCAAGTATATGATAACAAATGTTCCCAATACGTCTCGGAAGCTATCGTTCATAAACTCTTGGAAAACGGCAGGAGCATTGCATAGCCCGAAGGGGATCACTAGATACTCATAATGTCCAGATCGCGTATTAAACACGGTTTTCCATTCGCCCCCTTCTCTTATATGAATGAGATTATACGCCCCTCTTAAATCGAGCTTGGAGAAGATAGAGGCTCCTTGGAGACGATCGAACAGTTCAGAGACTAGGGGAAGGGGATATCGATTTTTTACCGTGATTTTGTTGAGTCCGCGAAAGTTGATACAGGGTCTTAGCTATCCATCCTTCTTTTTCATGAAGAAGAAGCCTGTCCCAGCGGGGGAGGTAGAATTGCGGATGAATCCTTTCTCCAAATTTTCTTGGATGTAAGACGTCATAGCCTCAGTCTCAGGGGCTGATAAGGGATATGATTTCGACTTCGGGAGGATGGTTCCTGGAATTAAATCAATAGGACAATCATAGGGACGATGAGGAGACAGTACTTCAGCTTGTACTTTGTTTAACACATCCAGGAACTCGTGATACACGGTCGGAAGAATTGACAGGTTGGAAGGAACGGAGTCCACACCGGCAAGCACAGCAGCAGGAGGAGTAGTAGAGACTGGCTCGGCTGAGGAAGGCCTTTGGATAGGTAAGGCGCCGGTCCAATCAATGCGCTGCAGCCAAGGCAATCCAAGAATAACCTGAACGGTAGGAGAATGGAAGATATCAAAAACTATTACCTCCTTATGGCCGTCGGCCAAGGTCAAAGTAAGAGGAATGGACTCCCAGGTGATGAAGGCTGGCTGAAGCGGACGTCCATCGATAGCTTCGATGCCAATGGGTGCTTTTCTCTTAACCAGAGGAATTTGGTTCTCAGAGGCGAAGGTATGATCCAAGAAGTTACCGCCAGATCCAGAGTCAATGAAGGCTTTTACTTCTAATAGAAGGTCAGGACCCGCCAGCGTTACAGGAAGCATAAATTTCTTTGGTAGATCCTTAGGGAGAGAGGGGCAAGAAGAGATAGTACCCAGTAGAAGCCCCTCTACCTTTACTGGGTGTTCCCGTTTCCCGGCTTCAGGGAACAGTTCTGGAGGCGATGTTCTGGAGAACCACAGTAGAAACAGAGTCCCTTCTGACGACGTCGCATTCTCTCCGCAGCCCGAGGTTGTTGGCTACCGATTTGCATTGGTTCCGGGGCGTCCAATGCCAGGAAGGGCGAAGGGGAAGACCTGTGAGAGACAACCGGGGAAGGAAGAGAACGGGAACAGTGTCGCTCATGACGTCATTCCAGGGTGCGTTTATCCATTCGTACGTTGAGAGTAATCAGTTCTTCCAGAGAGGATGGCCGGGTGTGGGTTGCGAGATCATCTTTCAGGGTGTCAGACAGACTGTGCCAGTATGCGGCAGCAAGTGCCTCGTCATTCCATTGAGTCTCCGCGGCAAGGGTACGGAACTCTATCGCGTACTTGGCAGCAGATCTTCAAGCCTGTGAGATATGAAATAGAGAAAAAGCGGCCATCTCCCGGCATGCGGGAGTGTCAAACACTTGTTGGAATTCAGGCCTAAACTTAGGGTAATCTTGGGTTAATTCAGCTTTGTTTTCCCAGAGGGGAGAAGCCCAAGCGAGGGCATCACCAGTGAGTAAGGCGTAAATGTAAGCCACCTTAGAACAGCCGGTAGGAAACTGAGAGGGAGACATTTCAAAATAAACCTCGCATTGGTTTAGGAATCCGCGGCAAGTGAGAGGGTTCCCATCATACCGGTTGGGAGGTGGTATACGTGGTCCAGAATTAGCATAGGTCACAGGGGTGACGGAGCCACTGGGGTTTCCTGGATTGACAGGTTAGCAAGTTGTTGCGAAACAGTGGTCAACTGGTTGCTCACAAATTTTAAATGTTCCAAGGAAACACCTTGACCCACCTCAGGGGGGGTCTTCATTTATTGGGCTCTGCATAATGTAACGCCTGTATGCCCACAGACCTGGCCAGTCCCCAGTACTTAGATGGGTAGGGTTATAACACGCACCCACAGCAGAGAGGGCGTGCCCAGAGTGTGGTAGTGCGTTGCCGGGCCTGTAGAAAGAGGGGTAAGGTATACTTGCAACGCCTTGGGTTTCAGAGTTCGGATAGTGATTTCCATGTGCCAGACTCCAAGGGCAATAGAGAGCAGGATAGTGATGTACGTAAGCCAGAGTCCAGGGGTAACAGAAGGCAGTGAGGTCGTAACCGGATGCAGGGTTCAAGGGCAGGAGAGAGCAGGGTAATCCAGTACAAAGCACAGTTCAAGCCAGGGAGATCCAAAGGTAAGCAGGAATAGGAACAAACGCTGAAAGAGACAGGAGAGCCAAGCATAGGACTGCACACACTGGGGTCACAAGAAGCTATGCAGAGCAAAGAGAGAGAGGACAGACAGGGGTTATAAAGGAGGGAACACCAATGGGAGAGAGAGGAGGAGTAGAGGGTAGAGTGAGAGGCAGCAGGAATAGGTGAGAAGGAGAGAGGGAGGAGACAGGCAAATCAGAGAGGGAGATGGCCTGTACAGCATGGGGGGCGGAGCCAGAGGTCTGGGGAAGCTTACAAGAGGAGCGTGTGCGCGCGTCCTCTGTAAGGTTGGGGTGCGCGCGCACAGGCTGCGCCAGAAAGCACGCAGAGTGCCGTGCCGCAGGGGTGCCCGCCGAGGGAGGAGAGAGAACTGGAGGAGTGACTGCAGAAGGTACTGAGACCGGAGGGGAGACGGAGGGACGCCGCGAGCAGAGAGTGCCGCGGAGGGGATCGGGAGTTTGGGAACATGCGCACGCCCTGCAGGGATCGGGCGCAGCAGCTGGGAGTGCGTCAGGGCATGCCGCAGAGGGACGGGTGCGGGAGGAGGAAGGTAGAGCAGAACAAGGAGGCAAGGGGGAAAGATCAGAGGCAGGGGAAAGCGCGGTGACGGGGACACATGGAGAGGAAGGAATCCCCTGAACCGTCACAGTTACCCAACTGAGCTAATCATTACTGTATATTTGGCTCAGTGGTGGAGGAGCTACTATACCCATTTGGGTTTTCAGTCTGAACAGATTTCCACTAGGAAGGTTATATTGCTTCTAGTTACCCTCTAAGGACATTCATTGGAGGTGCACTATACATTAACATCTATCATTACATTGATTTATCAGTATACAGGATTTATTATCCCATTAAGGACAATAGGAGTTGAAACACACACAACAACAGTGTTGTGGTTAGAATCTTTATTTGTACAGTTCTACCTAGTGTTTGGTTATCTACTCCTAGACTACCCTTGCGATTTACTCTCCGAATTTATTTTATTTTATGTTTTCTTGTTTATTTTGTCTGTCTACAATCTCTCACACATATATATTTTAATTCATTATAATAAAATTGATTTTTAAGTAATTAGGTGTTCTTTGTGCCACATTTAAAGGGGATCATTTTCTATCTCTGTATCCAACATTTCACCTTCCCCAGTGAGCACACTTTTCTCAGATGTTGGGGGTTTTTTAATTTTGACCACTACACCTTCCTTATCTCGTTAGAGCAAGGCTACACTATCGCCCTAACAGGCCTTTGTGTGTTAATCTGCTCCCTGCCCTGCCCGGAACCAAGTTATATCGGAGGTGTGTTTCCGGAGGACTTCGCCAATGGCTGTGTTGTACTCTGAGTTCCTGCTGGACGGAGGCTCAGAGGGATCAGTCCGGACAGACAAGGCGGAGAGGCGGAGGAGCAGAGTTCTAGTGTTGGGGCATGAGTATTCGCTCATTACACGCTCTTATACTTTTGTTGTTTGTGAGTTTTAATTTGTAAAGCTTTGGAATCATTAAATGTATTATTTTAGACTTAATGCACTAGGATCGGGTGCTTTCTTCTTTTATATATACATATACACATACACATAGAGAGATAGAGGTAAAGGTCAGTGAAAGTAAAGCACTCATATAATACACTATGCTAAGGTGTTACAGATGTGAAAGCATATATAGAATAAAAAAAAATTAAAAAAGGGAAGAGTAGAGGATTCACGGATTTTATAAATGCAATAAATGCAATAAATGCCATTCCTTGACAAAGGCTGCTGTGACCGCCGAAACGTTGGGCACTTTATTTGGCTTCAATAAATTATTGCATTTATAAAATCCGTGGAGCCTCTACTCTTCCTTTTTTGTGTATCCTGTATTTGGATTGCAGCAGCATTCCCTTATCGAGTTAGAGGGCACTGGTATCAGTATCTCGTATTTATTTTTTATTATTGGTGTGCAACATTTTCCCACATTGCATAGAAAAGAAGCAAAACAGATCCAGTGCACTTAGACTTCAACAAGTGGAGTTTACAGTATTTACACAGTGATCAATGTTGGAACCTTTGTCATCTTGACATTCTAAATGGGGATCGAAACATTGATCTCTGTGTAAATGAACTCCCCTTATTGACGAAGTCCAAGTGTGCTGGATCTGTTTTACTTTTATGCTGTTGTGAAAAAAGTCCTTTGTGGCCAGTGCTACTTTTGTCTGGGACTCACTATAACATGGTCATTCCGGGTGATGTAGAGGACAGGTAGCAAACTATCCTCTACCTCAGGACAATATATAGGCTGTCCCACTGAGGCAAAAACCAAAACCATAAAAGACTAACTTTCAGCTTTTAATATTACACAATTACATACAGAATATAAAGTCCTTATCTTAAGGTGCTGGGAAATCTGTCCCAGGAGTCTTTAGGTAGTCCCTCTGGATACTTGTAGCATCTTGCAGAAAGGCAGCTCTGCTTCCTCTGTGGACTGTGGCTCAGGTTCTTCGGTGTGGGTCCCAGGTGGGACAAGCAGGCTTGGGGAACCGTACCAAAATTAGTGTCGTACTAGTTGCGAAAGAAAAGTCCCTCTTCTGACAGCTTGCTGACTGTCTTTTAAAACCAATTTGCAATCAGGAATTCATCCTGAATTGGATGCACCTGCAGTTTGCCGCTCCAGAGGAGTTAACCTCTCGCACACTGGAGAGCCTGCAATATGCATCCCTTGCTAAGATACAGAGACCATAACTGTCATAAAATATATATTTCTGTAAAATATATTTTCCTCCTGTACTGTACTCAGTGGATGCTCTCGATGTATTTCAAAGGTTCAATAATATCCTCTTTCTCACTTCTTCTCACAGTCATCTTTACTGATAAAGATGCCGATACAGATAAAATAAAATAAAGAATAGCTTGACTGAGAACCTGTTTTAGCTGACTGTTGACCAGTGAAATCTCTATACACAATTACCAATTTATCACCAACACCACAGTAATACCACCTGCCTATCCTTGAGAATTACAATGGTGAGACCAGCAACTTTTGTGACTGTTCAAACTCAACTCACATTTCAGGTTCAGCAAATATTTTCACAATTATGGGAACACTAAAAAGAAAAAAAATTAAAAACTTTCTCAAATTCTGAACCTTCAACCATTTGTAACTAATATGATAGCAGCGGTTCACATTCAATCATTCATTATGCTGTGTTATTATTATAAATATTGCACAAGTACGGCAGAATTATATGTACCTTCTTGTGTTTCAAATCAAGAAAAATTGATGTGGTAATAATAGTTTTCTAAGAAAAGAAATGAGCCTTTCTTCTGTTCAGGGTAAATAATAGAAGGAAGCATATTTAAGATGGATTATCTAAATGGAACAGATGCAATGTGGACAGGGCATGATAAATTGTGGTACATCAGCTATTATAGTTAAAACCCTCTTAATATTCATTTTCCTATTTATGAAGTAGGATAAGCAGAATTTTCATTGGCACACTTGTTACGTATTTTTTTTTACTCGTGTGACAAGTTTATTTTGGTTAAAAAAAAGAAGCTTAATTTGGTTCCAGGAAATGTTACATTTTTACAAATTATCCACAATAATTTAGTTTAAAGTCTGTGGCTAAGAACATGTAATCCCCATCCTCTTGTGTTTTATTCCTTGAATTTTTATCCCACCCAAGTAAAAATTTAAAAAGATATGAAAAACAGTGTTTGGCTTCCATTACAGCATTGTGAAAAATTCCCTAAGGACAACATTATCATGTTGGAACTTATTACAGTACATGCTATACAGAGTAGCAAAACACAGAGAAGAAAAACTACAAAATGTTCTTGTCACTTATCCATTAATCAAATATATAAAGACAGTCAATTATCTTTGTCCTCAAGGTTAGAAAACACTATAATACTATACTGGATTAATTGATTTGTTCAGTATGTACTCTGTATATTTTATTTTTGTAATGGAAAAAAACACTGCAGAATATAAGTATTTGTACTTCAGATTTAAAATATAGCACGTCCAATGTGTAAAAAGAACACCACAGAAATGTAGTGCTTTCCGGTAAGCTTAAGTACACTCTATTCCTTACCCGTTTTGGCACAGAACAATTCCATGAAGTCAAGACCAATTTTCTTTGTCACAACCAAGGTATTCTTCTATATATATTACATGTATCTGTTAAGACTGCACATGTCGCTTTGTAGTGTCTAGAAGACAGATCCACTAGGCAGAGGTGAAGTATAGACCCACCCATACCTGGGATCTAAATTCTGAATCCGTAAGAATAGTGTGGACCGGTTACGGATTCAGGGCAGGATGCAGCAGCTCAGTTGGGTTACTGTACCGAGGTTGGGACAGGAGAGAGGCAGAATGGTCAGGGATCACAGTTCCAGGGTCAGGACTGGAGACAGGCAGAGGAGTACAGAGGCAGGCAGGAGTCAGAGGCAATCAAAACAGCAACAAGAGGTATCAGCAGGAGACAAAGTAGGGAGGACCTTGCACAGGCAAGGAGAGAGGGGAATAGAAGCCTTATAAAAGGGAGATGACAAGATGGAGCAATCCCACATCAAACACAGGCAATTCAGGAGGCATTCATGTTGGAAATCCTCACAGTATCCTCCATTTTAAAGGCATGCAAGGCAGGAAAAGCCCAATGGCAGGAGCATGAACATCAGATGCCTTCACCCAACTCTTCTCTTCATTGCCGTACACCTTCCAGATGACCAGGTACTGAAGGGATCTTCTAGAGATATAGGAGGCCATGTCTGGACAAAATACTTGTAAGGGTTCCAGTCCAGAGTTTTGCTGGAACCTGCCCTTACGTGACTGTTGTGTCCATCTTGGTCCTTGGCAAATCTCTCCCTGGACTTTGTGATTGGCTGCACCTGTTCCTGGGATTAAATTGCAGCCTGAGCCTGCTTTGTGGCTGCCTGCAGTGCAGTTCTGCATGTATTGGCTCTCCCTGCTATTTAGGGTCAGCCTCTTCCACCAGGAAGTGGCTGAGCATAATCCTTTTTGTAACAGTGTTTCCCCTGGTCTCTGGAAGATTCCCCTGTTACTAGATGTTTGGTGCATGCTACCTGTAGGCTCACAGAAATGCTGAGTTGTCTGCCAATATTTGTGGGGACCCAGGACAGGCTTCTGGGGTACATAACCGACATTGATCTCTAGTGGTACAGCGTCTCCATCTGCTGCAGGCTCCATATGTATGGAGGCAATCTCCTATGGTAGAACACAATCCCCTCTTCTTCACCAGACAGGAGGTATGATAACTGGAACGGCTTTATTCTGTTCAGCCACACAGTCACGGTAGTCTTCTGCCCAATGCAGTCTCTGGCTTTGTATCCAGCTGTAGGATGGTCCCTTGACCTACACTATGGGTCAAGGGCCCCCGCAGCAGTCCTTGCTCTTCGCTGACCCTCTAGCAAGGTCATGGAAAAGGTACACACACTCTCCCCCTAGGGGAAGAGGAACAGGGAAGGCCAATCTCCAGGCAACCTATGTGTGACCTGCCCCTCTCAAGTGGGGAGGGGCCTTAACTAAATTTGGGTGGCAACCCCCATAAATACAGTAGGAGGAGGGCACCAGGTATGGCCGAGGATTGGGTAAATCAAGGCCTTGATCCACATCTCCCCTGTCACTCAAGGGTGCTGCTGTGAGTGGAGAAAACCCATGATGAATACTATCAGGCCTGTTCTTACCAGTACTTACTACTAGCGAGGGCAGACTGGTACCCAAGAACCAGTCCTGGGTACACTTGTAACCTGTGCTAGTCACAAGCAAGTCTGCTTTGTCTATCCCCTTCCCTGGGGCCTACCCTGCCGACCCTGTTGCTGAAGCCTTCCCTGTTCCATTGGCTTTCCTGGTGTCGACCTGAGCCTGTGACTCTAACCATCGCTTCTCTGATGCCAGCCTTGACCTCTGTCTGGATAACGACTATGCTGCTCTCGCTTACCCTGATCTGGCTACCCATGGCTACGAAACCCGTAATCCAGACTCGGATTCACGGCTCCAGGTCGGTGTTTCAATATCCCCACCTTGGCCCTGTGGTCCCGTCCTGTTTGTGGTGAGCACCCGTTACAATACTCTGGTTGACCATCCATGAAAATGGGAGTGGGAGGGGGTAGAGTTCTGGAAAAATGGTTTTGGATGGCCGGTTTCAGGAAAGAGACATTCAAGTTGGAGTGTATCTTGAAAGATGGGGGAAGTTCAAGCTGGAAGGCCACCAAGTTCACCTTCTGGAAATCTTACGGATGTAGCACGATGTTTGGTTGCGCAGTCGGTGCAGATTTTTTTGCTGAAACAAACACATGCACACACAGCCTCGTATACCGCCAAAATATATTCGCGGCCATCCGTGGGTGATGAGAGGGTTACTAAGAGAGTACAAGGACAGACAAACAGCCCAGACGTACGTTTAGCCTTCCCACTTCTTCGGGGGGCTTGAAGAGGAGGTCAGACAGATACATATATACCCCGCCTCCCGCATGACGTCAGGACAATTAAAAAAATCATATAGTGCTCCCACTGCAGCAAGGGATTCTGGAAAATTACATGCATATGAGCACACAGTGTCACCTTTTTCTTCAAATCAATTTTGACATGAACCCCTGAAATGGAATGAATTAAATGGAATCCACTTTATATGCAAAAATAAAATCCATTCCCAAAAGCATTAACATATGAGTTAAAGTTGAATGCACTGTAGCAGGAACTGAAAAAGAGCAAAGACGTGATAACATTTCAACATAACTGTCTAAACTCGAATAGCACATAGATGCAATAACTATACAATACACATTGACAATCACAAAGCAAAATTCCACTTTGAATTCCAATTAATACACTAGCGTGTTCCAACCATACTGCGCATGTGCGTCACCTAAACATAACGCCCCTACGAATGCACCCGCTAAATTTCAAATAAAAACACAGGACATAAAAAAAATTTTAGAACTGTTTTATCATAGCGATATTAACATGGCTGAAGAGACTTCTGCCACTCAAAGCGAGTGAATTGGAGATCCTTATAAATTGTAGATAATCATCCCAAATTCAAAGGCAAACTTTGCTACAGAACTAGCACTGCATGCTGTCCCACAGTTGATATGCTAAAAAAGCAGTGGGCTGACAGGCCACTCCTCCTTCTTTTACCGTGCACCACACAACTTGAACAATCTACCTGAGACTCTCCAAGCTGCCACAAGTCTAAGGGCCTCATGAAGTAAGCGCCGATTAGCCGTTTATCGCAATTTTTTCGCCAAATTTGCCCTCCCGATTCAGTAAGCACCGATAAGTGGGAAAAATCGGCAATTTTTGTTGCCGATAAAAACTTATCGGCAGCCGGGTGCCGATAAGCCACTTATCGGCACTTTTTGAACTCGACTGAATTCAGGTAGCCCTGATCAGCTTTTCGCTGCTGATCGGCACTCCAGAATGGAGAGTTTTTCGGCAATTCGTCCCGCCAACTAAAGTTGGCAAGTTGGTGGAGGAGAAGCATCGGCAAGGGCAACACTTAGAAAAAATCAGCCCTTTTTCCTGTCTGTGATTGATGCCGGGGGTCTCCAGAGCTGATACCAGCACTGGAGGCCCCGGCATGCATCCAAGGCAGGAAAAATGCATGTACAGCCCATTTCATTACCTTAGCGGCTAACTGCTAAGGCAATAAAGGGGTTAACCCACCGTGCCAGCTTTATTGTGGGTAGTGGGGGTGGGTGAAGGGGGTATTTGGCCCTTGTTGTTTGTTTAGGGCTTGCAGGGGGGTTGCGGGTGCACTTAACCCCTTCACGACCGTAGCAGTTAATACCGCAATGGTCATGAAGGGCTTAAGCTCTCCCGCTACCCACCCGCAAGCCCTAAACAACCCCCGTTGTGGCTAATACCCCCTTCATCCACACCCGCTACCCACAATAAAAAATAATCACACACACCAGCCCCACACTAAATAAATAAATAAATATATCTACATAAATAACTAAATAAATTAATATAAATAAATAAATAAATTATATATATATATATATATATATATATATATATATAGAGAGAGAGAGAGAGAGAGAGAGAGAGAGAGAGAGAGAGAGAGACAGAGAGATAGAGAGGAAGAGACGAGAGAGAGAGAGAGAGAGGAAAGGGGGTAGAGAGAGAAGAGATAGAGCAGAAGAGGAGGATAATAACCCCACACAACGCCCCTAAACCTCCCCTAGATACACAATGACATACTGATATATAGGCCGCGGGGGCCTCGCGAGTGTTACCCGCAGGGCCTGCCGTACCAATTATGTGCCCTTCCGCCCACCCCCAATAATGTCCAAACCGCATACTACTATAAAGAAAATAACAAATGTTCAAAAATCCACTAATACCAGATAATAGATTATTGTCCCATTATTAACCACAATTAAACGTGCCTATGAAAGTACATAATTACACTGAACCTCAATCAATAGACAATAGCCCCCGCGCCAGCACATCCTTGTCTTTCGTTGCCCCACAAAATACTAGGTCCATACAAAGCCAATTACATTTCAATCACATTCAGATAATGACCCTTAAACCACCCTTATATCGTGATAATCACCCGCAAAGTAATTAAGGGGTTAATCCAAACTGGCCCGATCCACCCTCACACCATTCATTTGGAAGTGGCTTCATCATGTCAACTATATGTACTATATACTATATATATATACAGAAATATATTATATGCTATCTTATATATATCGATATATCAATCTATATCATATATATATCATATAATATATAGTTCTAAATTCGAATATATAATATATATATCGATATCATATTCCTAGTATACTCTCTCATTCCTCCTAACCCCTCTCTCTCATATGCAGGAGAGAGGAGGGCGCACGCCCCATAGTATACAACCGTAAATTTAATGGGGGAGGGAGCGGGGGTGTAACAAATGCACTCGCGGGTACAAGTTTAAAAGCATATCGTGGTCATAATCACCCCATCCGGTAACTGTAGTGATCGCTGTAGAAACCCTCGTTCCCCGAAAATGGATGAAACACACTGTTGCAAGATTCCTGGGTAAGTAGATGGTTGAGAAGCAAATTCCAAAGATCCCAAGGAAAACAGCTTGCTTGCAGGTCTCTGTGGTGTCCGGCCGTCGAGTAGATTTCCTACCTGCGCTCCGTGATGACGTAGTGTCTGGTGCGTCTACGTGATGCCGCTCCTGACGCGTTCGTCATCATTTTTTTTTTCTCGCCCAAAATACATGGTTTTCATACGGCCATCAGGCCGTGGGAACACATGATGAAATGTCCGTCATAGGCCTTTAAAAGCTATGTCCAATCTCCATTTGAAGCCAGACGCCGAGGAGGAAGGACCTCCCTACAGAAAAGAAGGCCAGGGCTTGGCCGAAGAAGACCCCGGAAGAGAGCCGCAGATAAGAAGAAAGAGAATAAGATGAAGATGGATTACAAAGAAACCCGTGGATTGTTTTGGATTTTTATTTGTTAAATTTATTATTTTATGTTTGTTATTTTATGGGTTCCTGTGCGTGGATTGGTTCGAAGAGTAAGCTGTTCAACGGGAGGCGTGAGTGGGTCATTAATGGTAGTGAACTAAGAACATGTATTTTATTAACTTTTTAATTTTTTTTAAAACCTTTTTTAAACATGTGTATTTATTTTTGGTATACTCATTTCTTCTGCCACTGTATGTCTAGATCGATATATACATACAGGGTAAGAAATATGTGTTTTAAAGCTTGATTTGCTGTGTTTTAAATTAATTTGGCTACTGCTTCTATGCATAAATGTGTGTATATGTATTTTTAAAATTAGATGATTGTAATGTTGGCTATGTGTATGGTGTACTTTAGGTCAGGGTGGGCTTTGCTTTGTATATTGTATTCTTGTTGGTCTTATATTTTTTCATGAGGTAACTTTTCTGCTTCAACAGATTGAATAGTTAATTGTTAATTGTTAGGGATGGAATGTACATTTTGAGGGATTTCATTAATGAATGCTAATTGATTTGTGTTACTGGATTGTGTTTAAATAGTATACTTTTGTATGTCTTGGGTATTTTTTTTGGAAATAGTTTGTTAACATTCATTTGGCAAATGTATGGGTGCTAGATTGTATGCATCATACTATACAATGTAACATGCAATGTTTTATTGTCATTTAGGTTTTTGATTGGTCATTGGAAGATCTGATTGGATTAGTAAAGAAATTGATTTTATTGTAGTGTGTCTGTATGAGAAGAGTGGTATTTGTAGTACAGCAGTTTTTTGATAACCTTCTACATTTATTTGTATCGTGGGAAATTCTCATGTTTAATATCTCTCATCTCTCCTCCCTCTCTGCCTGCCCTTCAGAGGCGAGAAGGAGAAGCGAGAGGAGAGAAGAGAGAGAGAGAGAGAGAGAGAGAAGAGAGAGGAGAGAGAGTAGCAGAGAGATAGAGATGAAGAGCGAGAAGAGAGAGAGAGAGAATAGAGGGGATAGAGAATAACCCCCACAAACGTCCCCAAACCTCCCTAGATATTCACTACATGCACAACATGAACTTATAGGCCGAGCGGGGCCTCCGGAGTGTTACCCGCAGGCCTGCAGTAACCAATTATGTGCCCTCCCCCACCCCAATAATGTCAAACGCGCATACTACTTATAAAGAAAATAACAATAATGTGTCAAAATCCCACTAATATCCAGATACTAATATTTGCCCTTATTACACACACAATTAACTGTCCTATGAAAATACATCAATTACACGTACTGACCAATCAATGAAAAGACCCCCGTCGCCAGCACATCCTTGTCTTTCCGTTGCCCCACAAAATACGGTCCAATACAAGCCAATAACTTGCAATCACATTCAGATACATATAACCCTTAAACCCTCTATTCGATAATCACCCGCAAAGTAATTAAGGGGTTAATCCAAACTGGCCCGATGTCCACCCTCACACCATTCATTTGGAAGTGCTGCAATCATGTCAACTATATCGTATATATATACTATATAATACGAAATATTATATCATACTATGCTATCTATCATATATATAATCATATATATTAATATCTATGCTATCGATATATATATCATATAATCATCATGCATATATCTCGATTCGTATATCTACTGCATTATTATACTACTATCTCTTATACTTACCAATATAAGCCCGGAGAGGAGAGAGCGCACGCCCCCTAGTATAAAACCGTAAATTTAATGAGGGGAGGGACGGGCGGTAACAAATCACTCGCAAGGGGACAAGTTTTAAAAGCATATCGTGGCATAATCCCACCATCCGGTAACTGGTAGTGCGTGCTGTAGAAGACCCTCGGTCCCGAAAATGGATAACCACACACTGTTGCATTTCTGGGTAAGAGATGGTTAGGAAGCAAATTCCAAAGATCCCAAGGAAAACAGCTTGCTTGCAGGTCTCTGTGGTCCGGCTTCGAGGAGATTTCCTCCTGACGCTCCGTGATGACGTTAGTGTCTGGTGCGTCTACGTGATGACCGCCCTGAGCGCGTTCGTCATCATTTTTTTTTCTCGCCCAAATACATGGTTTTCATCAGGCCAATCATGGCCGTGGGAACATGATGAAAATGGCCGTCATAGGGCCTTAAAAGCCTATGTCATCTCATTTTTAGCCAGACGCCGGGAGGAAGGACCTACCTACAGAAGAAGAAGCCGGGCGTGGCCGAAGAAGACCCCGGAAGAGAGCCGCAGATAGAAGAAGAAGCAAGATGAAGATGGATTACAAAGAAAACCCGTGGATTGTTTTGGATTTTTATTGGTTATTTATTATTTATGTTTGTTATTTTATGGGTTCCTGTGCGTGGATTGGTTCGAGAGAGAAGCTGGTTCAACGGGAGTCGTGATGTGGGTCAAGTAATGGTAGGTGAACTAAGAAATGTATTTTACTTGTAACTTTTATTTTTTAAAACCTTTTTAAACAGGTGTATTTATTTTTGGTATATCTCTTCTTGCCACTGTATGCTTAGATCGATATATACATACAGGGTAGAATAAGAAATGATGTTGTTTTAAAAGCTTGATTTGCTGTGTTTTAAATTAATTTGGCTATGCTACTATGCATAAATGTGTGTATAATGTATTTTAAAATTAGATAGATGTAATTGTTGCTATTGTATGGTGTACTTTAGGTCAGGGTGAGGCTTGCTTTTGTATATTGTATTCTTGTTGGTACTTATATTTTTTCAGAGGATAACTTTTTCTGTTCAACGATTGAATTAGTTAATTGTTTAATTGTTAGGGATGGAATGTACATTTTTTAGGGATTTAATTAATGAATGCTAATTGATTTGTGGTTACTGGATTGGTTTAAATAGTATACTTGTTTGGATGTATTGGTATTTTGTTTGGAATATATTATTGTTAACATTCATTTGCAGAATGTATATGGTGCATAGATTGTATGCATCATATATACAATGTAAATGCAATGTTTTGATTGTCATTTGAGGTTTTTGATTGGCATTGGAAGATCTGATTGGATTATTAAAGGAAATTGATTTTATTGTAGTGTGTCTGTATGGAGAAGTGGTATTTGTAGTACAGCATGTTTTTGATAACCCTTCTACATTTATTTGTATAGTGGTTCATCATGTGTGTATATCTCTCTCTCTCTCTCTCTCTCTCTCTCTCTCTCTCTCTCTCTCTCTCTCTCTCTATATATATATATATATATAGTTGCATGATAGCCACTGTCCAAATGAATGGGTGAAGGGTGGGTATCAGGCCAGTGTGGCTTAACCCTTTAATTACCTTTGCGGTTATTATCCGATAAGGTGTTTAAGGGGTCAATTGATATCTGAATTTAATTGCAATGTATTGGCTTTGTATTGGCTATGTATTTTGAGAGCAATGAAAGACAAGGATGTTGCTGGCGATGGGGGCTTCTTATTGATGAGGTCAGTAGTACATTATTTATTTTAATATGCTTGTTAATGTGTTTAATAATGGGCAAATAATCTATTAATCTGGATATTAGTTATTTTGCACATTATTGTTATTCTTATTTTTGTACTGTAGGTGTTGGGGGGAGGGGGATGTATGTATTGAATGTATAGGCCAGGTTTATTTTTTTTACATTCATGGTTGGTTTCTTGGTTCTGCGTAAGACCTCTGGAGACCACCTGCGGTCTCCTCGGGTATCTCACGGGTATCAGGCTGATGGTTCCACGGGTGACACCTGCGGGGATGAAGCGGTGGCCTCACATCTGTGGGGGCACTGCGGACCCATAGTCTGCGGGGATGAAGCGGTGGTCCCACATCAGTGGGGGCACCGTGGACCCATAGGTGTGGGGATGAAGCGGTAGTCCCACATCCGTGGGGCACCGTGGACCCGTAATGACCCAAGTAGACCACCTGGGGGCCATGGCGCTTGGTGGGACCCACCAACAGGCCTCCAGAACCTGTGTGAAGTAAGTTGCTGGTACCCTGTAGGTCTGTCAGGTGCCCCGCCAGCCCGCCGGGGACTCGCGTGGGGCTGGGGTATGAACCCTGTATGTAAAAGGATAAATCATGTATTTATGGGGGGGCACAGGGGGTGGGTAATGTATTTAATAAATAGAATAATGTTAATTTGGGGCAGTGTATTGTTTTTATTGTGGGTACTGGGGGTGGGGGAGGGGGTATTGGCCCCAAGGGTATGTGGGTAGGCCTCCCTTGTGGGTAGTGGGTAAGGGTGGTTAGGCCTCACGGGGTGGGGGGTTAGTGTGGGAGGGTATGTAGGCGTCCCGAGTGGTGGGTGAGGGTGGGTTAACCCCTTAATGACTGTAACGGTTAATAACCACTATGATGATTAAGGGGTTAGGGGAAATTACATTGGATGTTTTCATTCTTGTGTTTGTTTTGCAGCAGCGGAGGGGGCATGGGCAGGATGAAGATGAGGATGGCCTTCATCGTGGCAGCCAGAAATTGGTGAGTGCTATATGTATTTAATGTATTTATTGTTGTTTATGTATTTTAAATACACAGGGGGTGTATGTTGTTTATTGCAATGTTTATTGGGGGCAAATGTCCCCAATAAACATGCTATTCTGCCTTAACCCCTTCATTGCCTTAGCGGCTATACGCTATGGTAATGAAGCAGCATTTATGTATTTTAATAATATTGTGCGGAAGCAGGGGGTCCCCTGAGCTGAACCGCATTGATTTGTGGCTCAGAGACCCCCTGCTTCCTGAGTTACAGGCCCCGGTTTGGGGCATCGGTTACAGTGTCGCCGCCATATCCCCGGTTTGGGGCATCGGTTACAGTGTCGCCGCCATATTTATAGTGGACACAGCGCAAATGGGACGCTATAAAGAAGGCGGTGACACTGCCACCCGATGACACATACCGGGGCCTGTAACTCGGGAAGCAGGGGGTCCCTGGTCCACAAAGCAACGCGGTTCAGCTCAGAGGACCCCCTGCTCACAGTACACTATTATTAAAAATACATTCATGTTGCTTCATTACCGTAGCACATAGCCGCAAAGGTAAGGAATGAGTGTTTATTGATATGTGTGTTTTAATGATAGTGTAGATGTGCAGAGGGTCTCCGGAGCTGAACCGCTTTTGTTTTAGGTCTGGGGACCCCCTGCTTCCTGAGATACAGGCCCCTTTATGGGGTGCCGATATCCCTCTGCTTTGTTTACATTCCACGATCACATGATCGGGACCTTTAAATGCAGAGGGATACCGGCACCTCATAAAGGGGCCTGTATCTCGGGAAGCAGGGGGTCCCCTGACCTTAAACCAATGCGGTTCAGCTCCGGAGAACCCCTGCACATGTACACTAGGAGTCAAAGTTGTTAATAAATAATTTTTATTTTGCCGATGTTTGCGCTGAGAGAGAGGCTGGTCGGCAGAAACGGCCTATCGGCAGGTTATCGGGAGCCAGGCTGTTTCGGCACAGGCTCATCGGCAGTTTTGCTTTCGCAGTGATTCGGCAGGGATCGGCATGGACTCGGCCCTTACTGAATAATGCGAGGGCAAATCGCCAAAATCATGCCTATCGGCAACCCTTGGCGATTGCACTTTTTCGGCGCTTACTGCATAGAGCCCTAAGTTCTTTCAAAACTAAAGCTGTCTCACATTTTAATCACCTATAACTTGTATTATCTGTAACTGTTCATGCAATGTCTTTATATACTGTATAATGTATAACTCTGTTCATTTAATGTAACCATATATTAGTTACCTTGTATTTGTCATCACATACTTGAAAACGCGAGGAATCTCTCAATGTATTACTTCCTTGTAAAACATTTTCTAAATAAATAAATAAGCTGAAGAAGAAGATGACTGACCGCGCTGCTGAGACCAGACACACACAATGAGGACCAGAGCAAAATTTGTCCTCATATGAGAGGAGAAGGATGGAGGTCATATCCCCATCACAGGTTATTGGGCTTTGTACAATGATGGACACAGGGGCTCTTCCTCAGAATAACCTGGTACATTCAAACAGAAAAACAATATACAGTGCATATCAATATAAATGTTTAAATGTTATATTATTGCCAACCTAATTTAAAATAAGGTATGTCATACATATGATTACAGTATTACACGTCAGTCACACATACATTCAAAATAATTTAACTTGTGCAACTACAGTAAAAAAAAATATTTATGCTTACCTTTGTGCTCATACTCCATCGTGCAGGGCCAGCTGGAATGTTTGCGGGACTAGGTGCAGGAATATGTGCAGGCCTCGGCTCTTACCTTCTCCGACAGCATCTCCTTGCATCCTGTCAAGGTTCCACATGTCAAATAGCGTTTATGTCACTTGATGTCGCAGCGCCATGAAGCATTATGTTGTCATGGCAACGTGGTTCCACAGGGCATCCCATTGTCATAGCACCATGACGCTGCATGGGCGTGAGAAAGTTGAGAGAGTGATATAAGGAGGGGGGTCTGACGCAAACAGCACTAAGCAGCCATTTTGTTCAGCATCCATCTTGGTTGCCGGATCTTGTCAGCCATTTTGTTTGTGCATTATGTCTCTGTCTGCCATCCATTTTTATGTGGTCTGTCTCTATGTGGTATTTTTCTGCATGAAAGCTACATGAAATGGAAGTTTGAGTTTGAATGAATATTTTCGCTCTCAGAACATTTTGTTGATATTAAGCCATCGCTAGCTGCAAACCTTGAGACAGAGATAAGCCGTTGTGAAAGCTGGAATCAGAAATAACCGTCACTTCTCACATTTAAAGTGGTAGAAAGAGACAGAGGGAGGGTCTCACGGTCAAATGTACCCCTGTAAGAAATACATAAACACAGGAGACCCTGGAAGGTTGCGTAAATGGGATAAAGGTTACGAGATTGCACAATGAATTTAGCTGACTAGCATATTAATTTTTGTTATCCTTATACATTTATGTTATTAAACCAATGTTCTCATATTCATATTTGTTTATCTTATACGCATATTTAATGACACGCCGGAAGAACGCTCATAAAGGGGGCGGGAGCTTTAATATTAGGGTACAAATATATCTTGTAGGCCATAAACCTGTCAGGGAGCTTTTTTCAAAGCTGCCTCCCTGCATATGCTTGTTCAATTAAACTAATTTGATTATTCTGCGAATCCTATTGTTTATTGACATATTATTTTCAACTTTCACAGGCGAAAGTTTTTTTTTCAATTAAAATAAAAACTTTCTTTTTCAGCACTTGTTTGAAGTGTATTTATTTATTTATTACCATGTAAGTTATTTGAGTGTTCTAATGGGATGGGGTGGTATAGTGTAGGTAGAGATTAAAGGCAAACCTTTGGGGGAGAGGGGTTACTTTACAACTGTTAACCAGTATTAACACAAAGTGTTAAATCCTCTAACGTTCCTGTGCACAGCTACAATTACTCTTGAATAATATTTACCTTGCAGTTAAAGAAGCTACAATAGTATTTCACCTCATGTAATAAAAATGTCTTATTCAACTACCACTGCCTGGGTTTTTTGGGTCACACATACAGTACAGTGCTGAAGCAGTCTCCTCTTCCCCACAAACACAATAATATGTCAAGTGATGTCTTTTAATTGAGAATACATGCCGGAGGTTGAGGAGTTAGGTTTTATTCGTTTAAATGTGTGCTGACACGCATGTGTAGACCATTTCAACCTGCCGCGACACGCACATGTACATTTGCAACATTATACTGAATCTTATTATGCACAAAAGTTGCTACGGTGTAAAATAACATGACAAAATATTCACTGTGCCATCTGCCAGACACATAGTGAATAAAAAAAAATTAAAATAAATATAACCCATCAAACTGTGGGATGTGATTCTGTTTGGCTTCCCGCAGCCGGACAGCAGTGCACATGGTGTTCCCGCGGGTTGAATCTCGCACCTTGTCATGGTACCAAAGACAGTAAGTCTTGGTACATCTGTATATAACAAGTACATGGTGCAGCATTAGTCATGTGCCCAGATCCACAAAAGGGTGCTAATCTTCAGTACTCCTTTACTCCCATTCCAATGATTTTGTGGACCTGGGCCATAGAGAGCAACAGTGCTAATCTATTAAAAATACAGCACAAGACGAGTGGATGGAAATTCTATATTCTGGTATCTTGCCTGAACGAGGATTTCTTCATCGTGCAACAATATACATATATTTAACAGTTTTATTTTACTTTTGTATCTGATATGTTGGAGCTTAAAAGGACAATAACAAAATAAAAAATAATACATGAGCAAATATATATCATTGCAAGATAAGAGAGCCAACACGTACTATAAATTAGAATAAGGTTGAATGACAAGAAACGCACGATGGAAAATATACAGTTCCAGAGTGCTAAAATGTATTGTTCTCCAAATGTGAGTTACACCAATAGACCATTAAGTTCCCTCATATTCATAGGGCTCCAGGCCTCAACTTCTATATAACTAACGATGAAGGATTCAAGCCACACCTTGGGTGTAGGCTATTGATTTCAGATTGTAAATTGAGACATTAACCTTACAATATGTGACATTTGTACACATAATTATAAACTGTATCCCCCATGAGTGTTGTACTTCATGCTTTGATTCATGTTGTATTTTTTCTGTATGCTGTACTGTGGAGGACTTTTCTCCATTTTTAGCCACAATAACTTATTTAATGTGTGGTGAAACCTATCCCAGCTTCACATTGCAAAGCCAATACAACCAGCCTCACACTGATGAAACCCAAATGGTCGAAACAACTGTCTGTGAGTAGGTTTAATGGCTATGCACTTCTTTAACTCAAGCTGTGCTGAAAAGCTGTGTAATGCGTCAGACATAACCTTATAGGGGTCCATGTTATAATGGAATTGAACCAAAGGGTGACAAATGTATGATTATTTGCATGTCATTTCCCAGAATCCTTAGCTGCAGTGGAAGCACTGTATGCTAACAGATACTGATGAAAAGCAAGATTGCAGACATGTCTGAGACGTGGGAATGTGCTCACAAGTGATATTTTTATGTGCATATTAGTGAAAGATTCTCATCACAAGAGGGTGAAATCTGAATATTCCAAACTTTCTGGATGCTCTCAAATGTATGCAGTGATTAGAGTACAGTATGTAAGAACACATTTCCATCATTAATCATCTCAGGGGTTAAAGTGAAAAAAACTTTTTTCACTGGAGCCTATATGATCAGTTCTTATACTGTATATTCCACCAGTGCAGCATATTATATTATTAGACTTATTGTCAGATCTGCATTGTCACAGACTATACACCATAGTAAGACAGAAGATAGTAAAGGCTTGTCTCAGGTTATTTTAAAATCCATGTTGTGTCTTTGTTTTTGTGAAGTTGCTTTAATAAATGTTGTATTTTTGGATATGCTAGAGTGCTTATTTTAGGCTTCTGTTTGCTTTTGTTTTCACATATTTTATGCCCATTAGCACCGTTAGGGGGCATTAACTTTTATACACACACACACACACATATATATATAACATATATATATAACATAGAAAAAGAACAAAATGCACTCTGTAATAATAGTCACTGGTGTGGGTGCAGATCCTATAATGAATAATAAGCAATACGATACCGTTTGGAAACGAAATCAGCAGGCAGCACTCCAGAATTGGACCTGACATCACGCTGTGCAATCAACTTGATTTGCAGCACCTGTTATTTGTGAGTATTCTAGGGGTATATATATATGTGTTCACTTCTGTCCTGTAACTGCACCACCTTGACAAAGATCCCATTCGTGGACCAAAACGTTGGTTTTGTGTTTATTTTTTCAATACACTTGTTTGTTCAATTCTGGAGTGCTGCCTGATGATTGCGTTTCCAAACGGTATCGTATTGCTTGTATAGATATATTATAATCAATATATATATATATATATATATATATATTACATTTAAAACGTGTCTAACTTATAGTATTGGTGAGCAAGCTAACTCAGAAAAATTTGATTCAAAATGTAAATGTGCATTTTATCAGGAGCTTGCATTACCATGATAAACTACAATCTATGCCTATGCAAATTAGTTGTTTTAAATACAACTCCTAATTCAGGGTTCATCCAGATTAATCACTTTTCTCTAATCTATTTTGCTGTAGATACTCTGTGAATATTGTTGTGAACACGTTAACATTATACAAAAAAATTATCGTAATGATCTTAGTAGGGATTTTTTAATATGTATAATTGTGTCATGATTGTTAATGCAGCTGGTAAAGCTTACAACAGATAAATCTTTTTTACTACCTTTATCGGAATTAGTCATAGCATTGCTATTCTCTGCTCTATTAAGCACTGTAAACACATGGTAAACCTCTTAAAACATAACAAGGAAGCAACTAAACCGTACCTCTATGTCTAAAAATACTGCGAACCTAAAGAAAGAAAAAGAAGGAAGGAGCACTCATGCTGAAATTATTGGTATACTGCCATGGGGGCTCGCAGGACCTGGGTTCCAGGTGGTATTTTTGGAGAAGAAAAATGCAGCACTCTCACTGTCTTCATGCAAAGGATAATTTAATAACAGATCGACGTTTCGGTCCTAAAATGTGGACCTTTCTCAACATCTTGAGAAAGGTCCATTTTGAGAACTGAAATGTCGGTCTGTGATTAAATTATTCTTTGTATGAAGACCGTGCAGCATTTTTCTTCTCCTCATAAGAAGCACATATTGAAACATATCTGAAAAATAATAAGTCAACCTTAACTGGCATAATGAAGCAATATTGTGTGAAAACTTTGCATGAGTTCATGAAAAAGTGAATATTGGACTTTTAACAGCTCTTAAAATGTGGACGGAAATCAGCAACATTTGCTGAAATTTGACTGGACTGTTGAGAGAAGGATATTTTAATCCCACTCATTTTAGTAAAATGTATACATGTATTTGATTTCTAAAAATGTTCTTTTAATGTTGAGAGAGATCATTTTTTCGGTGGATGTTGTAATTTTCCCAAAATGTATGTGTGACGATAGGGGCAATGTGACTCAGCTGCTGTGGGGGGATGGCAGTATGGAATCCTGGCCTTGGTCGAGAGCCACCAGTGACCTTGATCCTGGAGCTCACCCAGCTCAGGATAGTGCCACATACAGTAGATCTCGGCTTAAAAGGTGAGTTGTGACGATAGGGGCAATGTGGCTCTTATAATAAAGGTAAAGCCCAGCCACTGCCCTATAATATGAATATATAGCGTAGCCCTGTATATTCACCCTATTGTGGCTCATCTGGCCAATTGTGTATGTATAAAATGGTTGTAACTTTTGTTATTGATGAAATGTTTGTTTTTGTACTGTATAAACTTTGTGTTCTTTGGTCCCTGGACATGCTAGGCTGGTAAACGCCTTACACAGCCATCACACCAAGGGATCCGGGTACAGCTGGTCCCCCAAGGAGGTTGTGGACAATGGAGGGCGGGAATGGGCAGTCCTATCTGGGAGCCATTGGTTCGAAAAGCAGGGCCATTTTCTGCTCAGACAGACAGGCTTATTTTATCAAGAGATAGAGTGCTAGCACTGGTAACAGGAGGAGATGGACACTGTTCTCATTGACCTGTTTATAATTACCACCCTCCTTGCATCAGCCCCTGTCACACCCCCTGTCCTGATTGGCCAACACAGACGAGCCCTTGTGCACCTGATTGTGCATCGGTGTGGTGATTGGTTGCTAGCCGGTTTTCAATGTTTGTCTATGGAGATGGGAAACCTATTAGAATACAGCTGATTTCAGTATCAGTGTGGTTTCTGACTCTAGCATGCAGATTAGCTAAATTGGGCTCTACAAGGTTATGCTGGAGAGACCCGAAAGCGAGGCTGTGCGTTCTTTTAGCACGGGAGATTCAAAAGTGCTGCTTGGTGACTTTCATCCAGCAATATCTACAGACTCATAACCCTCACAGGAGTATAAATTGCACTGGAGAAGTCAATACGGTGATGCCGGGCACCTAGACCAACAAGGATTTCCCCTGGATGAGTCAGTGATTATGAGTATACAGCAGAGACTGCGAATATTCTAACACCAATCAGTGCCAATTGCCAATAAGACCCAGGTACACCCAGGTACATGCTGGATACAGGCCTTAAACTTGCCTTAAACTAGACCCAGCATTTCTGCATTGATTAATGTCCCATCAGATTAACAGCGGGGGTCCCTGCAGTCCCATTCAAACTGAATGGGACTGCCAAGGACCCCTGCTGCGTTAATCCCATGGGTCATTAGTCAATGGAGAAATGCCTTAAACTTGCCTTACACTAGCCAGCTTACACCCAGCACGTACCCAGAATGTAACTGAGCTAGTTTAAGGCAAGCTTTAGAATACTCGGTGTCTCGTCTGTAGCTCTATTGTGATATTGTATTGAGTCTGCTGGCAGTAGCCAGAATTAATATACTTTTATTTGACTTCGGTGTCATGTCTGGTGCTTGATCCAATGGAATAATCCTTGTCTCCCATGACAGGCTTTTCTGGTAGCAAAGTGGGATCACCAGGCTCAGGGCTGAACTATGACATGTAATTCAGACTGAGTAGATCTCAAATCCTTGAGATCGCAGTGCCAAGAGTCACAGACACTCCAATCACTTAAGAATTACCTCCAACTGGGCCGCAGCCTTCTTAGACGGTTGATGACCAGATTCAGACGATGGCCTCAACCTACAAATCCTGGTACAAGGAACTGATTTACGATATGAGGGATACAGACAGGGGGCCACACCAAGAACAACATGATTGACGATTTGGTTCAGAATGAGGCTCAGCGAATGAGGCTCACGAGGCTCCTGCTCAAACCTAAAGGGAAGATAAGCAGAGCAGACTTACTTGACTCTGGTGAAGGCTCTTCAAACTCCAACTGGGAAGAAGATGAGGCTCGTAAGGTGGCAAGATGACCCATTAGCCAGTCGACCAGATTACCATTGCACTGGCTGCTCTCGGAGGAGAAGTTTTCTGGAAATCCAGCTGACCACGGTCCAGTTCCTTGCTGCTCAAGAAAATACCTGATTCCAATCCCCAATGTCCCTCCATAGTCATGGGTTTCATCACAGCTATCAGGCAATCTGGTCACCCGCTTGACCTACAGTACAGGAGCTTTGCCCAGGTGGATAAGGACAACATTGATGGCTTTCTCCATTCCTTTACGTACCAATGTGTGCTGTATCAACTACCTGAGGTGGACTGAGACAAGTGTCTGGAGCCCCAGCTGAGTGGGAACGCGATGGAGGCTCACAGAGAGATGCACTGGGAGAATGGTGGTGAAGGAATGTTTACTCGCCAGGAACAAGATCACCCCAGAGACCAATAGGCTTCAGTTCCATGTTATGGAGAAGCTATCTCAGGACTCCCAAATTGACTTTGTGCTCTTGCTAGCCCACCACACCAAGAAGTGGGTTGTCAGGTGTGTTGAGCACTTTTAAGAGCTTGTTGTACTTATTATTAAAGAGCAGTCTTACTCCGCTGCATCACTGAAGTCATGAATGGGTAATGGATCAGAAACCTGCCTCCTTTCAGCAAGCCACAAAACAGATGGATTATTTAATGATGGCCTGGCCTCAGCTTCGGCAGAGCCTTCAGCCGGCAAAGCCGGTACCCAGCACTCCCATCATCCCACCTGGGACAGCACCCAGGACCACTCCCTGTTTATGGACACCTAACCCGGCTAATACCAGCTCCCGATTCCAGCCAACAGAGTTTGCACATGAGTGGCGATGCTTCAGATGCAACCACATGGGACACCTCTGGCTGGAGTGTCCGGATGCTCCCCCGACTACATGTACACAAACTGCTCCCGCACAACCGATTGCCTATGTGGAGACCTCTGAAGGACCATCGGATTTGCCTTTGCCAGACTCCCAGAATATTTTAGACTTAAGCTACATGACTCCTGTGACGGGAGGGCGTGACCAGGCTATATAATTAAGGTCAAGCCCGTTTGGTTACCCCTGCTCTGTGTATAAGGGTCCAAGAGAGTTAGCTCTTGGACCAGTAACATTGTATTATTGCATTGTACTTTGTGTAATAAAACCATTTTTTTGTGTTTTTCCTTTTAGGGCATGCCATCAATGAGGAATTGCCAGTGTATGAGTTTCAAGGTTTTTTTTCCAGAGGAACAGTTGTCCGAATGTGCCTAGGATGTTGGGGTCCATAGTTACTGGTTCCCCAATAAATGTACCCGGAATCATGCCTGATTCTCGGATACATGTAGGTACATTCACTCGGCAATACCTCCCCTTGAAAAAGTAAAAAAGTAACCGCGACTCACCACTAGGCTGCCCTGCTTCAACATAACACGGAAAGGAGAATGAGGCAAAGGGATCACTATGCATCCCTTAAGCTGAGGGAATCCCTGGGTTAAGGGGGGAACCCCAGCTAGTGCCAAGGTGACCCACAAACTGTATATGGTTTGTGAGTACCCACCCATACATTAGGTTGGGGGGACTCTGAGTCAAAGGGAAAGTGTGTGGGGAAATAAAACAGTCAGAAATAAAGAAACAAACTCTTTTCCTTTTCTGTTCCTTGTACCCTAGAGACTCCAAACTTTGGAAGTCTAAGTCTTAGTTGGGGGTTTGGGGTGAAAGCAAGTCATTTTGATTGCAGGAGGTCTGGGGACAAAGTTAACGGTGGCCCTATAATCCTCCCCGGCTTACTCGTACTATTTTCATGTACCCAGGCTGAGTTGCACTGGAGCCATACAATGTCTCCCAAGCTCCTAGTTATCAACCGCAAGATCCTCACCTAAAGTCCCACATAGCTGGAGGGGTACCCCAGACTCAGAGTTTATTAAAATGTATTTGAATGTGTTTTTACAGTCGGAACCCATGTTCAAACAGGCAGCCTGTGCAAACCCATAGGTGCCGGTATGTCTGCTGGACATCGGAGTTCATAGCAGCTAGAGGATGCGCAGAGGTGTAAACGGCATTTGGTTAATGGGGAAAGGCAGAGTACTAGGTCTGGAGATAAATGGCAGTCATCCGGGATGCCACTGGTCTACTAGACCTAGGGGCGTCTGCCCAGCGGGTGGCATTGGGATAGCTGGGGGGAGATGTGGCAGGCTTGCACATGTCCCTTGGCTATTTCAAATTTCTCACTGACCCGGCTTTTGTAACCGGCTTGGCTCTGATTGGCTGCTTAAGAAGGTTCCCCGTGTTGATTGGTTGTTGAGTTCTGCCTCTATTTTTCAGTTAGAGCAGAGAAAGCTATAAGAAGCTATGAGCTAATCAGATTGTGTGCTCCCCTTGTGTAAGAGCTGAAAGAGCTCAGGAGGACTTTTCAAAGTTGTTTTGTGCAAACTAGCAAAGCAACCGGCTTCGATTTCAAGCCTGAAAAGCCTGCCCACCAGAGACTAAGTCCTGACTTTTGCATCCAAATTCTCAGAAAGGAACATAGCGGTCACGGCTGGGATTTCATGCTGATTTGAGTTCCAGGAGATTCAGGCTGACTCGCGGTCAGGAGGGACCGAGTTTTGAGAAACGAATGTAGAGGTGGCGTCAGGAATTTCAGACCAATTTGAGTTCCAGGAGAGTCCGGGTTAAGTCCAGGTCAGGGTAAAACTCTCCCAATAGAGTGTCCTGCACTTTGGAAAGTCTAGTTTTTTACCCCAGACCCCCAGTAAGTGTGTCTTTTTGTCTGTATTTTGTGTTCCATTCGGTGTATGCGGATTTAAACTGAATAAACTACAATTTATTTCTCTACCTTGTTTTGCTCAATGAATGATCCAGGTAAAAAGGTGTAAATAACGTGGCCTCTCGTGACAACACCGATGGGAACCATTGCCGTGGTGTGCCAAGTAACCACCATTCGTATGGACCTCAACGATCCCCGGAAATTATATCTTCATCCAGTGACCATCAGGAATAGAAAGACCACTGGCTTGATGGATTCTGCGCCATGATTTCCCTTGTCCGACCAAACAGGGTGGATCCTGAGCATATTTTACCCAGGACTGGCATCCAGGAAAAATTGGCTGATGGAGCACCTAGATCCTTGCAACTGGCTCATGTGCACCTCGATTGGGTAGTTGGTAGATGGATAAGAAACCAGGGGCTGCTCCCTGACCTAGATGCAGGCATTGTGTTGGGTTGTGAGTTGGGGAAATTTGTGTTTGACTATGCTAACCCCCGGCACTGACTGCAATTGTATCACGCAGCTCTGACTCAGGGGAGATCTCTTCCACTCTCTGGGTCTTCCAACTTGAACTGGCAAGATCTGTGCGGTCCACCTACAATAGCAACATGTTAAGCAGTGGAGAGTCCGGTTTGAGAACCTCAGCTCTGCCTTCAGTAATTCCAGCATTCCCAGTCCCTGCATTCTTGCACTGTGTGTCTTTCCCATTCCAGTATGCAGATGCTGCTGAGCTAAGGGGTCGCCATTGTCCGTCAAAAGTGTCAGGTCATAGTATAGGTGGTGAGAACCCTACAACCATACATAGATGGATAGCTGCTAGTGCTGACCCAAGGACTCTCTACCCTGTATCAGCTGTTGTGGGTGGGTGGCAGTATGGGATCCTGGCCTTGGCCAAGAGCCACCAGTAGCCTTAATCCTGTGACTCACCCTGGTTAGGTTAGTGCCCCAGAGATCTCGGCTTTAAAGAGGAGTTATGACGATAAGGGCAATGTGTAACAATGCTCGTCTCAAGAAGGAAACAGACAACAGGGCTGAGGTAGGAAGGTGAAAGAACCGACCTGAGCCGAGGGACAGAGTCCTTATAGAGTAGTTAGTCATAAACCGAAGGTCAGGGCTGGCAGAGTTGAGTAGTCAGTGTGGATGCAGAGGTCAAGGCAGGCTGAAATCAAAGGTTAGTTAAGGTACTTGCAATGGTTGGGGTGGGCTAAAGGCAAGGGTAGTCGAGGTACGTGAGCCGGGTCTGGTAACGTGAGAGACAAAAAGCATAAACACGTTACATGAACACAGCAGGAAACTGGAACTTTGCTCGGCAACTTCCTGCTAACAGGGCTGTCCCTTTAAAGGAAGTTGCCAGGAACAAAAATGGATGATCCAGCTAGAGGGCGAGCAAGAGCAAAATCCCAAACCGGAATATGAAAACCCGGAAAGGATTTTGCCAAACCTCATATAATGTGCCCTAGCATCTGGATGAATATAAAGGGTAGGCCTGTATATTCATCATATCATGGCTCATCTGACCAATTGTGTATGTATAAAATGGTTGCAACTGTTTTTATTGTTAAAATGTAAAACAATTTAAAAAAGTTGATTTACTGTATAAACTTTGTATTGTTTGGTCCTTGGGCATGCTAAGCTGGTAAAATACTTACCCAGCCTGCACGCCCAAGGATCCAGGTACAGCTTGTCCCAGAAGGAGGTTCTGAACAATGGAGGGTGGGGATGGTAGTCCTCCTATCTGGGAGCCGTTGGTCCGATAAGCATGGCCATTGTCTGCCCAGACCGACAGGCGTCTACCTTATCAAGAGATAGCGAGCTGGCAATGGGAACAGGAGTAGGTAGGCACTGTTCTCATTGGCCAGTTAAAAATGCACATCCTCCTGAATGGCTAAAACAGACGAGCCCTCGTCTTGTGATTGGCCCACCACACAGCATCCATGGTGATTGGTCGTTGGATGGTTTTTCATGTTTGTCTATGGAGACGGAGAACCTACAAGAGTTACTTATTTCAGTACCAGTGTGGCTGCTGACTAGTGTGTGGATTCGCTAATTGGGGCCCTCTGAGGTTGTGCTGGAGTGATCCAAAATGAGGCTATGTGCTCTTCTACTGTGGGAGATTCGAAAGTGCTTCTTGGTGACTTACATCCTGCATTACGTACAGGCTTTGAACCCTCACAGGTGTGAAAGTTGCACAGGGGAAGTCATTGTGGTGACTCCAGTTGTCTAGAACGACTAGCATTCCCCTGTATAGGCCAGGGATGTTGAGTATAGTTAGATTGTGATATTGTGTTAGGTCTGCTGGCTCTAGCCAGAATAAATATACTTTTATTTGACTTTGGTGTCCTGTCTGGAGCTTGATCCTATGAAATAGTCCTGATCCCCGTGACAGTATGCATTTCACAGTGAAAAGGTGAACTCCATAGGACAGTTAACGTGTGCGAACACTATCGTAAATATTGTGAAAATCTTAAAAAGTAAATAATATTTACAGAATCTGAATTCAGACACATTTCCCCATCTCTATTATTAATGTAGTAAATGAAAAAGAGAGGTACTGTCAACAAGGATAACGTCTCTATAAAGCGAGAGTTGAAGAATATATCACATATTGTATATTTGCCACCATGCTTACCTGTATATTCTGTGACTTTGAGCAAACAATAAATGTCATATTTACTCAACCTGCCTTGACAAAGGGCCCTTCCTGAAATATTGGATCTCATACTGTACTTGTCATCACTTATCTTAAATCTGCCAACTGGGAATACAGAGTCACGGCTGGGTCATTAACACACTTGACGAGTTATTTGTCATTTTTGCTTTCTGCTAATTTGTCAGCTTTTCTCTATATTTTAGTTTTTTTTTACTTGTTAATTTTTTTGCTTATATATTAATTATGTTTCATGGCATTTATACATATTGTGGTAAATGTGGTCACTTTCACTCGTTTGGTTCTAAAAAATTGTTCTGTTCTGGTTTTGTCAACACTTGATTTATTTTGTTTATAATTTTTACAAATTGATGGTGAACAAAACTCAAAATAAGCGTGAAAATACTAAAGTAGCACAATAAAGCATTAAAATGCTCACGTAAGCAGACAATCATAAAAAGCAATTTGAAAACTAAAATATAATTGAAAAACTTAAAATAATTAGGATAATCCTGAATGACATCAAACACCTAGAAATGTGCACTTGTCATTGTATTCTGGTTTTACTTTTAAATATTTTTTGTGTTTTGGTTTCACAAATCTTAAGGGTCTTGATTTTGTATTTGGTTTTGGAATATAAATTGGCATATTGGGGCATAGTCAATTTCCTGACCCTCTAAAAGTATTTTGTGTGTGTCAGAGGATTTTGGTGCTGATCTATATTTAAGGCACTACTCCAGCTTGATATCAAACTGTATATTAGTATTCCCAACCTACAGTAACTCCATGTAATCATGCATTTTACATCTAATTCTGTCTAAACACACCAGTCTTGACGTCTATGAAAAAGGGAGATTATTAAAACCAAGGCTAAAGTATGATCTCAAAAGAAGAATGGATAGAGCGATGCTCAAATACCGTGTGTGTTTACACATACATATTTGTAATGAAAAAGATAGTCCAGAGATAGGAACTGTATTTAGTCCATAGGCTCACATATATAGCATCATCATCGTATAAGGGGAGGCAAATATAAAGACCTAGCGGTCAGTCTGCCTGACTGCCGCAAAGATGGTCAGTTTTGCACATCCCACCCTTAGTATACATACATCCCCATAGGGGTATCAAGTAATAAAATGAGGGCTGATGCCCATTACTTGCCCTGGGGGTATCCTGGATTCTGTAGCGCCAAGCCGTATGAGGGTTCCTCTGCGTGCACTCCTGATGTCTTGAAACAATGAAAATAAAGGAAAGCAAAGGATGCACTGCACCTGGAAGGTTGTTAGGAAAAAATATAGGGCAAACTCCAAAATAAAATCGAGGGTATTTATTCCATGGACTCACATATTGGTGTATAACAGCCGCACCAACACGTTTCGTCCCGCAGGGACTTTATCAAGTATGATCTCATGATGATAATACTTTGCCATGTTGCACTTTCCGCATCATTCTATTACATATTTGATAGCTTTGTATTTTAAGCCTCAAACCATACCCGCGAAAAGTGTAATAACAAATATCACAGTATATCCGGTATCTACTGCATGAATTAAAATCTTGTTAGTCCAAAGAAAGAAGGAAATCAGCAAAATATCTGCCAAATGAGTACAGATTAACTGTATGAAGGAGATCAAAGTGGAATTTACTCTACTAGACTGAAGTTGCTAACAGATCACCAAATGGGAATGTAAAAACAGTACGGGATGATAATCACACTGTTGTACCGAAGGTAATATGCAGGTTGCAGTAACCATCTTAAAATTATGATTAAAGTTCAGTTTCAATTATAGATTTCCATAAATGAAAATGATTGTAGAATCAAGAATTTAATGAAGTATTTAATACTAATTTAGAAAAGCAAACAAATTTTCTGCGAAAAAAAAAAAAAGAATAGTTGTGAGTAGAGTAAGGGGAACTTTAACCACTACTCTTTTTAGAATATGTGGCACCACGTAGAGGTTATAATTTAGCCACCATCTTATGAAACTACTATGTGGATAAAATAGTACATCAGTGGGTATTTGTATGGAATATAATGTTCTGTTATGGGATGTGGAGTTATATGGCTGTGACAGACTATGTGAATTCTGATAAACTCGCTTACCTACTGTGGTTTCCTGTTTATGTGTTTGGCTTTTTGGCAGTGGGTCTATTTCAGCAGATGGTGACAACATTTCTTGAACCTTCTCTTCCTATCATTTTATTATCAGTTTAAACTTATGCTCTAAAAAAAGGTATAGGGAGGATAAAATAACATTTCACCAAGGCTCTGTTTGAAAAGAACAAGTTAGCATTTTGGCAAACAAAATTAAATTTGGAAATGAATACACTTAACCTTCACAGGGGTCTGCTAACTTAGACCCGAAACACATACAGGAAACAGCGCATTTTAAACTGATATGAAAATATTCTAAGATTTAATGTAAGGTTTTTATTTGGAATGCTTCTTTGTGTGGTGTGTGTGTGTGTGTGTGTGGCGATTTTGCGATCCTGGTTATAACGCGATCCTGGTTATAATGCTGTCTCATTATGTGGACCCGAGCACCGCATTATAACGGGGTTCAGCTGTATATATATATATACACACTTTAAGTTATGGTGGGAGAAAAAGGCGACAAAAAAACTCCACCGTTACCATGTAGCCAATAAAGAATATCACTTGTGAGCACATTCACATGTCTTACACAGATCCTTACCTTTCACCATTATCACCTAGCATATAGTGATTCTACTGCAACAATGTGTCACCTTTTGCCTGAAATCCATTTTTCATGGAACTCATAAGCAAAAATTCCAAAATGTTCAAAGAATCACTGGGAGCTGAGAGTGATCTCTCGTTCACCTCGATGCAGCACCTCCACCTGCAAGGGATCCCAACGTGGGTGGATAAGCCCCTCACAGGAACAATACCAATAACAATCACACACAGAGTACAGTACCGACCAAGTTTATTCTAAAACAGCTAGAGCCGCAAGCCGCGAGGTTTCCCGGCTGTGGTGGCGAACCCCCTCGGCGTGCCGTGCGTCACCGATGCGCAGTCACGCTTCATTGGGAGCGTGCGCGCACGGCGTGCATGCCCAGGACTCCCCGAAGGGAGCCCTGGTGTCCCGCGATGTGGGGGATGCGGTGGGGGCTCCGGGGGACCCGGTGGACCCGGAGAGGGGAGGGGGGTGCCTCGATCGGAGGACCGATCCTCCGAGGCTCCGGCGCGCGCACGGGACACCTCGGCGCGTGCCTGGTATCTGTCGCGGCCGAGACCGGGTAAATGTTAGAATAAACTCGGCCGCGACAGTATATAATAACTGGCTTTACTGACATAAGATAATCAACCTGTACCCCACAGTATATAGCCCACACACATACAACCCTAGTACCCCAGATGAGTGTCCCCAAAGTACATTGGGTGCTACGCACCAATACCCTGATATCCTTCCCCAATGTCAGGGCCCACCAGAAAGTGTGTGGAATAGCGCTATCCCATGAACTGTTGGTGCACTTGTTGCGGTACCTGCCTGGGGGCTCCAGCTCCTGGGTACTGCGGAGTAACAAACGGGGATCAACTGATTCAGCGATGTCGTCGTCTGTGATAGCGTCCGCCTCTGTGTTGGGTGAACTCTCGGTGGAGGGCCTCACCTTTAAGAGTCTATTCGGAGGTGTTCTGGTCCCATACCACAGGCCGTAATCACCACGTGGTGTTTCACCGATGCTATACACTAACTATGGGCAGCTACTGGGGAAATGGGCATTCCCTCTAGCAGCCATAATCTCATGTGATTTGGGGGCTAGCTGGGGCCTAAACGGGGTATCTGGCCTAGTCTGGGAGCCACTTGAACCAAGAAACTACCTTACCCCTCTGCATCATTACTCTGACTAGTGTGGTCCCCAGCGCACCCAATGTATCAATCACTTCCTCCCGAGAAAGCTGCAGCCCTATTGACTGTGCATGAAGCTATCTCCCAGAGGATCATGAAGCTATCTCCCAGAGGATCATGGGACTTGTAGTCCCTGCGTGGAGCCTGTCACTAACATGACCGCCCCAATTACCACCTTCTGCGCTTGCGCCGGGTCTTGCGCATGAACACTAGCATGCAAGATGGCGGTGCCCTCCTTAGTCGGGCTGCCGCAGAGCTCCGGCGAAGCGCTCGCCCGCAGTCACCACGAACAACCTCCTGCGCCTGTGCCGGGTCCGCCTAACACGCCGGCGGCATCCGGAGTTTCCTTGCAACCTCCTGACCATGCGCCGCTGATTGCCTGGGACCATCTCCCTCACGCAGCACATGGGGTAAGAGGGGGACCTGACTATACATTATATATAGTGGTGTGAAAAAGAAAGTAAACATTCTTTGAATTCCATGGTTTTACATATCCGGACATAATAACAATCATCTGTTCCTTAGTAGGTCTTAAAAGTAGGTAAATACAACCTCAGATGAACAGCAACACATGCCATATTACACTGTGTCATGATCTATTTAACAAAAATAATGCCAAAATGGAGAAGCTATGTGTGAAAAACTAAGTACACCCTTACTGCTTCGATAGGAATTAAGGAAATCAATCTGGAAAGGGTTATAAGGCCATTTCCAAACAATTTAAAGTTCATCATGCTACAGTGAGAAAGATTATTCAAAAGTGGAAAACATTTCAGACAGTTGCCAATATTCCCAGGAGTGGACGTCCAAGCAAATTCACCCCACGGTCAGACTGTGCAATGCAATGGCTGTCGAGCGGAGTAAGAACCAATTGCAGCCCTCCCTAATGTGATGACATCTCTGAGATTTGCACCTCCAGTGATGAACTGCGGCTTCTATCTTCATTCAGATGTCATTTACAGCCGTCACACGAACTCTCGCGGGATTTGGAAGCAGGATGTTTCCGCAATTCTGATTGGGTGGACATCATATTGGTAACCAATCCTGAGCCTCCACTTATGAACAGGGTCATCTTTACATCACGAAACCCACCCATTGAGTCATCATGCACTGTCTATTAGATTTTCACTATCAGCTGCTTTGCTGCTCGCAACGCCATTGGATTCTACTGATTTTAGGTGTCCTATTTAAGCCTGATGGGACGCCACCAATTTAAGCCCCCAGATGAAGCAAGGGTTAGCGAAGCGTACGTCGGGGCTGTGTTTGTACTCCAAGGAACCCCCTAACCTGACTCAGGACTCAGTGGACACTTATCCCTGCAATTTTGCTGCCACTCCATTTCCTTCACAGGACTCTTACACCCCTCATTATTTGGTGACTATTGTACAGACATAGCATGGTTCTTGATTTGTGTTATATACTCTGTTGATGGTTGTTGAGTGGTACTACATTGGTAGATTACATCAGTGCCCCTATCTTTATTAACCCTTATCATTTTTGACTGGCCGATCTAGGGTTTTAAGAGCAGGTCTTTTTCATATTTTCTGGTTTCATTATTTATGTTAGAATGCACTATAAATTATTTTTGTGCATCAACCAGAATTAATGTTTCTCTGGGTTCCGTGGGGACTGTTTTAAAATTTTTGTAATCCATGTGTGTTTCTTTTCATTCAATAAATCTAATTACTATTTACTCTGCTAGAGTGCTTTTGGTGGGATTCTTTTTTCTTCCTTTTTTCATTATTATTTTGTCCCCAGCATCGTCATTAGGTCATTATAAATGTATTATTTATCTGACCTTATTTTTTGATTATAGCAATTTTGAGTTACTTTTCTAGTTAGTTGCAGGCTTATCTGTTTGATTGTGGGGATATATATATATATATATATATATATATATATATATATATATATATATTTTTTAATAAATATATTTATTAGATTTTTTATTCAAGGTCTCAAGGTAGATGAAATGAGTGAACCCAGCTTCTATGCACAATACACCCCGGCTTGCCAAAACGATTGCAATAGCTGGTCGACCATCACTGAAAACCTAGTGAACCCGCCTGATTACAATCCTTGGTACCTGGCCCCGTCTCACTACCACCAGTCAACTATAATGCAGACGACATGAGTGACCCCAGCGTCTACACACAATACACCTCTGACTTTGGCTCATCTCCACCCGGTTGGCAAAGTTTATAATTAAGATAAATATAATGTACTGTACACTATACAGTATTAGCTTTAATTCCCAATGACACTACAGTAGTGAACAGTATGATTGTAGACATGCACCATATACTTTAGCGCAAGTTGACACATGCGCAGTACCGGAAAAAATAGCATACACTGTAAAAAATTTGGACAGAAAATAAATTTGAAATTGAGCAGCAAAAGATACTGGAAGGATGAAGTTCGATGGAACTCTAATTTTGCTTTTTTTAAACATTGCCTTTTTTACCTGTATACAGTCCGTCAGTATTACCAGTTTCACACTTTTAAAAATTTGCCACGCTAATATTTTACAGTAAAATAAATAAATTATTGATTTTAAGAAAACATAATGTGGCATTTTTTAAATATTTTTTCATTTTTCACATGCATAAAATCACTTAATTTTTATTTCTGGCAGAGGTGGCATACATTTTTTTTTACTTTTAGGAGGGGGAATACTATTCAAAACCTTCCAATTTGTTTATGGAAATATCACACACACAGAGACATGTTCTCCAGTTCTAACTTTTAATACATTTGAAAACACCTCAAATGATTTTCATTCTACTGTAATCACAGCTTTAGTCAAAGACGGATTAATTTATTTGCACATTTACCCACCCCACACCCTCCCAAAGCCAAAGCCGAGGGAAAAGCATTCAATCTGTTCTCAACACCTCCCCCTGCCTGACTTCACAGCCAATGTTAATTGCAAGTCAGAAATATCACACACAGAAACATGTTTTCAAGGGATTTAGCTAAGTCACATCAGTCGGCATAAATGAGCCAGGATTTCTTTTGTCATTGAGAGAGGGGAAAAATAGGACAACTATTGACTGTTATTATGCACACAGTATAATAAATGTGCACTTCCTCCCCCCCCCCCACCCCCATCCCCCCCCCCCCCCCCCCCCGCCCCCCCCCACCCCTTCCTGTAGTGCTTCATCACCTGTTGAAAAAAAAAAAAGGCTGCAGGATTATAAATTGAAGGCATTGACTGTGTAACTCTATTGACAGGCACACAAAACAAATAAACTATAAACAACCGTACCTGTAAACTATATTTAATTATTGGAAATAATAGGTAATACACACATGTCTAATACAAATAATGCACGTACTGTATATAATATATTCTGTAGAAAGTGGAGCGTAATCGCTGATATAAAATGGTTAACGTTCAATAACAGTAACTTTAATATAAGGCTAACATTGAAACAGGTTATTGTCAGTACCATACTTACCTGTACTATACTTACTGTACTTACCTTACTACTTGCCGGTGGCCTGTCCATTACGATCTAAAAGTACGGGCAAAATGCTTGCACTATTGTCGATATAATTATTGCATTTTTGTACAGTGAGTATGTTGTTTCAGAAACTCAGTATTCCTTTTCTTAATTCATTTTTGTTGGATGGCTTAACAACCTTTCTTATACAGTATGCCTTTATCGCATGCCAGACCAATTCAATCAGGTTTAAATCTGGTGATCTGGAATGGGAGAGGAAAAAAGGTGAATTAGTTGATCAGATAAAAACTGTTTAAAACAATGAGAAACAGTTACTGTACACTGGAACACTTACTCCGTTGGCATCTTAACCCAGTTGATCCTGCTGGCAAGAATATAGGTAGTACAGGCGGTATATTTAGGGTCATTGTCCTGGAAGAAGTGGTGACCACCATATGGGAAATCCTGCCTAATGTATTGATCAATACAGGTGACAATTTGCTCTTGAAAAAATACTTTATCCATGTTTCCTGGAAAAAGAAAAGAAAAAAACTATGAAAAAAATGAACTTTGGGGTACAGAATGCACTACAGTTGTACAGTGCATAAGGCTACTGTATTTGACTTTGTGCATTATTTTACCCTCAAAGATGATTATGCATCCGGGTCCCCGTCTAGAGATCGCACCCCACACATGCATCTTCAGTGGGTGCTTGGGACATGGCTTCAGAGATAGCTGTCCTTTTTTGTGCAATGCAAAAGTGGCAAATCTCTCAAGAGCGACTGTTGTCTCGTCAGAAAAGATGACATCCTGAAAGGTCTCGCGACTTTCGATCCATGCCTACTCTTTTTATCTTGTTGGCCTCCCTTATCATCGGATACGCTCTGTAATGATAAGGAAAATTTTTACAGGGACTGTACAGGCAAACCACACTGTTACCTAAAGTACTGTCCTAATTACTACATGGTAATTACAATACAGTATAAACCCTGTTGTGTCACTCTGCATACTATTGTAATATGCTATACATTACTTCAGTAAAGCACTTACCTTACACATCCATATTTCCATCCCAATTGGCGTCTCATTAACATGATGCTGGTCTCAGAGGCTGTGATATTGTGACTCTTCTCTAGAAAAGTCTTGACTATTGCTGCACAGAGCCTCATTAGCCTCACTGATTTCATCCACCAGACGCTTTGCTGTCTTGCAGTTTAAAGGAAAAGAGAGCAATTTCTTAGGCCCAAAAATAAGTTAAAAAAAATACATGTATTTGTATACAGTATTCTAAAATAAATGAAAAGAAAATAACTAAACACAAATATGCATTTTAATATGCAAGACACTTTGCTGTCCTACATTACTGTAATACAGTAATTATAGAATGAATAAAACAAAAATATTTACTTTGTTGTGTCTGGGGGACTCCGCTTTACACTTTTTGTCTTACCATGGGCATGATAACTTACAGTGCTTTTTGCTAAACCGAGGCCCAAACGAATTAACCAGCGTTGGATCTGTAAAATTCTGTGTCCTTTCTTTTACATACCCTGTATTCTCATGCTGAGATCCTTTGAAATACTTTCCCTTGGCATCGCTGCATTAGAAAATAAATCAAACACAGAGGAATGTATATTCAATTTGTATTCGATGCATATTCAATGTGCATTGAATCAATAGAAATGAAGGTGTATTTATAATGTAATGGACCTCGCTCGACAGGTTTAGTATACAATACACCCACTTTTAACACCTGCAGCTCGTGTCCATACCCGCCAAACAATTCAAATAGGGACACAGTGCATAAAAGGTGATACAAATTGCATAGCCTCCCACACGCTGATCTCTATCTGAATGAGCTCTTGTCCAGATACTATATTGTGCATTTTTCCATCTGCATCCAAGGATCTACCTCGATTCTACGGATGCGGGAACCTGCTTTCTTCTGCTGTGCCGACCACAAGAAAGTGAAAGTGGGAAGCTGTATCAAAGCCAATGGTGCCTAAAAAAAAGGTTTTCGATGGCTCCCAAGGCAAAGAAGTCTGGCCCTTCATACGGGAAGAAGAAAATGGCCAAAATCGACCCTGATCAAGTTAATTGGCTGGGCCCCAGATATGCCCCTGCACCCACTGAAGCCGAATTCGATGTCCCAGACTTTACACTGCCATCAACCAGCAACACCGATGTTCATCCTGAAGTCCCCTGGTCACTTCCTCCAGCACCCAGCAATGCCGATGTTCGTCCTGAAGTCCCCTGGTAACCTCCTCTAGCACCCAGTCACGCCAATGTGCATCTGGATAACACTAGCTTGCTGGATGTTTTCAGTGGTGTTGAAATGACTGACCACTCCATAGAGCAATATAAGGGCAGAATGGAGGCCAAGATGGATCGTCTTTTATAGCGCATGGAGAATATGGATAGGTGATGGGTGTTCATCTGGATAAGATTGAGAGGAACAACATAGTTACATAGTTACATAGTAGATGAGGTTGAAAAAGACTTCCGTCCATCAAGTTCAACCTATGCTAAATTTAGACAACAGATACTTTATCCTATATCTATACTTACTTATTGATCCAGAGGAAGGCAAACAAAAAACCCCATTAAGGGGAAAAATTAATTCCTTCCTGACTCCAAGAATTGGCAATCGGATTAATCCCTGGATCAATATCCTTCCCATGTATACTTATTTGGTATATCCCTGTATACCTTTCCCATCTAAAAAGATGTCCAAACTTTTTTTGAACAAATCTATTGTATCTGCCATCACAGTCTCCATGGGTAATGAATTCCACATTTTAACTGCCCTTACTGTAAAGACCCCTTTCCTTTGTTGCTGGTGAAATTTCCTTTCCTTCAACCTTAAGGGATAACCCGAGTCCTTTGTACTGCCCGTGGGATGAAAAGTTCTTTTGAAAGCTCCTTGTATTGTCCCTGAATATATTTGTATATAGTTATCATATCCCCTCTTAGACGCCTCTTTTCTAATGTAAATAAATCTAATTTAGCTAGCCTCTCCTCATAAGTTAGAATGTCCATCCCCTTTATTAATTTGGTGGCTCTTCTCTGCACTAGTTCCATAATGTCTTTTCTTAGGATTGGTGCCCAAAAGTGTACTCCATATTCAAGGCGTGGTCTTACTAATGCTTTGTAAAAGGGCATAATTATGTTTACTTCCCTTCCATCCATTGCCCGTTTGATGCAATATAAGATCTTGTTTGCCTTTGCAGCTACTGCATGACATTGGGCACTATTGCTAAGCTTGCTGTCTACAAGCACTCCTAAATCCTTCTCCATCAAGGTTGTCGCAGGACTCTATTCTTTCCTTGTAGTCCCTGCCCCTGTATGTCCAATGCAGGAGAAGGAGGGTGACCTGCGCACCTTATTCTCACATGTAGGAACCGCGTACCACCCCCATGCACCCTCTCAATCCATTGATTTGACCTTCACGCTTCCAACACCAGGCGCACCAGGGGACCCCCATACCAACCCCCTCTGTCCCCATGCTCACCCCCTCCGTTTCCAGTATACACACTTCAGATGTAGGCGATGACAACCCCGGTAAGGCCACGACAGGAGGAAAACATCCTCCCAAACTATCTACCTCTGCCCGCTGCCAGAAGTCCACCTGCCCCAGCACCCAGGATCAGGATTGTACTGGTCCCAGACATCATGCTGAGAGACCTGCAACCGAGCGTCCATGAGAAATACAGGATCAGATGTGTTGGTCTACCTCAGAAATATGCCCAGTTCATCTTTAAACACCACATCAGTTTTGAGATGTACAGCGAGTGGACCAAAAATTAAAATTATGAAGGCAATAAATACAAAATGGGTCTTCCTGCAAATTTAAGGAGAACAATTATGGAAGAAGTGAAGCGCTATTTTAATTTTAACAGTCAACTTGTGAAAATCATCAGACAGCATCAATGCCCTTTTGAGGCATACAAAGGCTCGTCCCTGGAAGTCCTTCTACCAGTTTGATGACTACTAGTTATAAATTTATTACAAAATATAGATGCACCGCCAATGTTTTTAATCTAAAAAAAAAGACAGTTGATTGTTTAAAATTATTTAATTGTTTAATGCTTTTTTCATCTATATGTCATGCCTGGAGCTGGTCAAAGAGAATGCACAGGAAAAAACCCTCCATGAAACTCTCCCGGCAGTACTGCCAGGTAAGACACAGTGCTCCAATCCATGCATGCAACCCCCAAAACCTAATGTAAACCTCTACCCCAAAACCTAATGTAAACCTCTAGTCCTAATGTAAAGTGTTGTACCTGAAGGCATGCCTGCTTTGTCTCCTTCCCCCTCCCCCCCCAAGAAAAGCAGAAGATACCGTTCTGCATAATTATGTTCTGTGGTGTCATGGTCCTTTTACCATAGCTCCTTTTAGCCATGTAACCGAGGGTACAGAGAAACAATTTTCCCACTAGAATGTGACATTGTTGTGGCAAAACTACCCCTTGAAAGTCTGACACTTACAGTAGTATACTATAGCAGCACTAATACACGCTGGTTGAATAAGTACTTATGAGTAGCCAATTACAATTAATCAGTGACCCTTGTGATACAGTAGATCATGCTGAAAACTTGAGAGATTGTGTACTTTTTAACCATAATGCACAGTGCAATTTTTAATATAGAATATTGTCTCTTTCTTTAATAAATTGTAAACTTTGAAGAAGAAGCAACGTTGTATTGTTCTATTATTATTTTTACCTTTATTATCCTGTCCAGATAAAAATGTTCATTCTTTAAATATTATTTTTTTTGTGTTCATGTTTTTACTGCCTAGACACTTACAGTAGTACTATACCTACAGTTCTAACGGCATTTAAATATCTAAAAATGTCATTGATACTGTATACTGTACAGAATATAGTACAGTAAAGTATGTACAAAATACAGTATAAAGCTAGAAAATTAAGTGTTTGCTACTATATAGATACACCAGCAGAAGTAGTCTGTACTACTGTCTAGCAGATACAGTATCTAGCAACTCCGTGAGGAAATGCACTTTATCTTACTATACAGTAATTTAATTAGGAACATCAGGAAACGCACGCGCATAAATGTGATGACACACATATGCGTTTCAACAAGGTTCTAATTTGAAAAACAAGCATGCGCAGAAATGTGATGACACGCATATGCGTTTCAACAAGGATCCAATTTGAGAAACACTCATTCGTGGAATACATATTTTACATTCAGAAGAAGAGGCGACGTTATATTGTTCTATTATTATTATTTTTCCCTTTATTATCCTGTCCAAATAAAAATGTTCATTCTTTAAATATACTGTACTTTGTGTGTTCATGTTTTTATGGTTTCAACATGGTTCCAATCTGAGAAACATTCGCGGAAAACATATTTTACATTCGGCAGAAGAGGGAGGAGACGTTGAATTTTTGTATTTTTGGATAAGGAGCCTCAGAAAGGACTTATTTCCCATGTATACTGTATGAACACATAACGTTCATACTGTTAGTCTTCTAATTACAATTACACACACTTGAAGTACTGTACGGCAGTTAATGACACGTTGAATTGAATTAGATCTTTAGGACAACTCGCGATTGCCCACTTCAGTTTCTCGACGGTATTGCAGATAATGCTTAAATGCTATTTTCTGCACTCGATCAAAACACTAATAATCTCCTGTCTTTTGCGAGAATATTAGAGAAATCAAGCTGCATCACCCGGTAAGCAAAGGGATCCAACGCGTAAAGTGTTTGAATAACGGCCGCTGCATCTATATATTGTGACAATGTATAATACCACATTCTTACGTAAACTGGTAATCACTTGGTGCTCGTATTACAAATCTGTCAAAATACTGATTGTGCGACTAAGATAATGGCTGCCTTTCAATTTCAATTAAATATTTAGTTAGTGTAACTCAGCAGCTAAGATGTATCCATATATATTACTAAGGTAATATTATCTATTGTTACAGTTTACAGCTCACACTGCTGGGAAATTTCACAACAAATGATCACAAACAGGAAAGTGTTACAAAGACCTTGCACTGCTATAAAAATCAAAAGGATGCTTCTAAACTCATTAAAATGGCATTAAAAGTTGAATAATGGAAAAATATTGCAGAAAGTATTACCTAATACTACAGAACTGATTTATTTAAACAAAAAACATATAAGATTTCACATGTTTTTGATACACATGGTTTTGGTTGCACAGGAAACTATGGCTGGTATTCAATTAACTCCAATACGGTGTATTTGCATTTTGATCCTTTGGTAACTGCCATTGACAGGAAATTAACACAGGGTCACAGTGCAATAGTCTGTGTCATAGCTAAATGAATCTACAACAGTTTCAATTATATAATTTATATAAAAATCAGTCTTTTCTTGTGTGCTTTCCTGTTACCAAAAAGTTCCTCTCATAGGCAGAACAATAAATTACATCACAGGAAGTTGGACAGCAGACAGATGCAGATCCACCCTTTTCCTCCTCCTTATACCCCAAATGGGAACAACCTTCTGGCCCCACAAACCTAACCACATAGTCTACCGCTATCTGGGGTTGCACAGGCTTTAACAACATTACTTCTGCATTCTTCTATCAACCTGGCCTAGCACTCATTATGCCTCTCCATTAGACGTGCAAAACTATCAGAAATACAGTTGCAAAAATATTAGCATTTCTGTTTTCCAATTTGATTTCTTGTGAAATGTTTCATCAAACCTCAATTGGCTTCTATTATCACCAAATTAGTAACTTTTAGCAAAATATCAAAGATAAACAAAAGCAATTAGAACAGAGCCTGTCTAGTCTGCTCTCTCTACATTTGTGTTCTGATGTCATTTATCATTACTTTCCTTTAACATCATATGGGTCTTTGGAGTTCAGGGATCATTATAAAGACACATGGCTCACCGCAGGGAAAAAATTGTGACTATTTTCTCCAAGTCCAACAATGACTGGCAAGTCTTGGAAACACAGGTCTCCAGAGTAAAGACCTCTGATATACATTAGAAGTGTAGGGGTGTTCTGATTTCCCCTCTGTACCTCCGCTGCAGGGCGCAATCACGGGACGTGCTGTGAGGGAGCGTTCGGAGGTTCCGAGGCGGCCCAGTAGCACAGGGCGCCGCCATGTTGTTGGGCATTGCGCAATAGTCAGGCACGATCAGGAGGCAGAACGGAGAAAGTTCGCGCAGGCTGGCCAATCACTAGGAGGCTCTGAGGTTAAACTACAATTCCCAGGAGCCTCACCAGAGCCACCTGACACCAGGGAACGAATAGGAGTGCAGGATTGCTGGCAGGCAGGAAAGGGAAGCGTGGGGGAGAGACCACGCTAGCCAGAGGGCACCGGAGGAGCAAGAGGAGAGGTTGTGTGTGTGCAGGGGGTCAGTGACCCACCTGCGTAGGCCAGATTTCCCCTCAGGCCCAGTGCAGACCCTGAGCCACCATTAGCTTGTGGTGCTGCAGGGAAAGCCCTAGAATAAGAGACATCCTATTCCCTTACTGTAGTAGCAGATAGGGATACAGTGTTTCCGGAGCTGCGGTGTGTGAACGGTAGTTTGGGCTCAAGCTGCTGGACATCACCAACTCGTGATCGGCGGATCGGCGGATCCTTTTTGCAGGAGTAGCCGGAAGGTATTTTATAAGTGCACCAACACCGGTACCATCAGGCGCTGATCCTGCCTTGGGGGAGGGTTCTCTGGGGACACTGGGTTGAGAGACCAAGGGACTAAGTTACACATTGCACACGGTGTGGGGTGCACGCGGTGGTGGGAAGTGACATTACTCTATGAGGAGAGTGGCCAGGCCACAGGTGTATATTACTGAATATCAGCAATTCATATACTGTACTATATGTGTGTTATCCCTAATAGGTGTAAGGTAAGGTTATGCAATTACGTATTAGTAAAAGGTTACAAAGTTGAGGTGTGTTATCATTATTCTTACCTAGGGGAATCTCACTTATTGGGGATCCTGGGTAAGTGGAGGCGCTGCCAAGAACCTAATATTACCCCAGGCTCCCAGTTAGCGGAGGCCCAGATCTTGCTAAGCCAGCAGGTACATACAGCACTAGTAGTATCTTTATATCAGCAGGAAAGAGGGCTACAGAAGCCTCTCCTAGTTCAAATGTATTAATATTTATATATTCGTATAAGAGGAACAAAATACTGACTAGGCCTTTTTTGCTGATGGAATGTTAAAAAACATTGTATGAACTCTTCACCATCACAGAAATTTTAAAGAACATTTGTAAACTGAACTGGGACAAGATCACTTATCTTTATTCATATTGCCTTTCCTGTGTATAAACATTTTAGGTAAAATATGTATAATCAAAGGATTTGGGGTTGGAGAGATTTAGGAAACACCCAAAATGGGTTTGTACAGGTTTAGAATGCCAATGACACTGTGACTGCAAATTCTGATTTAACCTATTAAAACCTTTACCTTTTGCTTGTCTAGCCTTGCTGCCCATTAGGAATTGTAGCATTTCAAATTGTTATAATTGTCCCAAAATAACCAAAGCGCCTTCAATAGCTTACTGTTATTATTTTGCATGTAACTTCTAAAAGCATGTAAAAACCTTTCAATCACATAGACCTAGGAATAAAAGGGCATCACATGGACTGACAAGCTAATTGCTGATTTAGCCTAAGTGGTGTCTTTATGCTTATAAATACCATAAGAACTCTACTAAAACAAGCCACAGCTGGTGGTTTACAACCAAGATCTAAACTCATAAAGCTGATATCAAGGTCACAAATGCTTGAGATACTTTATACAGCCGCACATAGCTCATAATTTTGCTATTTAAAGTACTGTTCCAGCTAGTCTCATGATTATACTGTACCTGTAATTCAGGAAGTATATTGATCTATGAAACCAACTAGATAACATAAAAAAAATCATGAGCTTTTGTAATACCAATATTGTTTTACTAAATTTGCTCATTACACCAGATTTGAATGGCTGTCAATTTCAGAGTGACAACTAATAACTGCACTTTGACAAAAGAATGCTTTGAAGGTGTCTTAGGATGTCTTTTTGTTAGGGCAATTCAGTGGCAAACAGGGTTATATTATATGACACAATGAGGGGATAAATCGAAGTCTTTCCCCAGGCGCCTTTAGTTTTTTTTTTTTAAACTGCAACTTTTTATTTGCTGAAATGGGATTATGGAGAATTTATGAAAAATGGTAATGAACTATTTTATTGATAAGCAAATAATACTTGCTATATTTAGATATATTAGACAACAACAAACATTTGAAAAAATCTGCTAAAACACTTAGATGTGTATAAATTTATGTGTTGTGTTCTAGTGATTTATTTTATTGAAGGTTTATAAAAATGATGCATAGTTAGATATAGACCATATAGTATATATGAGCCTTTTCTATTATTAAAAAATGCACCGTAAATGTATTTAGTTGAAAACAATATGCACAGATTAGTTATAGTCAACTGAGAAAGAAAACATATTGAAACCATATTGCTGTCATAAACAAGAATTTAGTCTAATAATGTCATGCTTGATCAATAGAAATACCCTAAACATGCATCTTTTGTCAGTTTTCTTTAACCCAAATTGCATATTCACAAATAGTGCCCCATAACAGTTGCTGGGAGGTGGGCTAAATGATTGCCCTTTGGATCTGTATAGAGGGTTAAGAAGAAGTGGGGCCTAGATATTATACAAGCATAGCTGAAACAGAACTGATCCTGACTAAACAGTCACCAGCTGGAGCTTGACACACAAGGTTTTTATATGTATTTGTTTGACCAGAAGGACAAATCTCAGAATAGCTACACTGTTTCTCACACAAGGAAAACTTATGCTCTCAATGCCTACTAGAGAAACCATTGAACCAATACACTTTTACTAGGTTAGGGTATCAGTTTAAACCCAATGCACCTGTCATAAAATTCCCAAAAGACATGACTGCACACTGTAGGAAAACATATGGAGTTTAAAGCAACAGGCAAAACAAAACAAACTGGAAATTGAATCTTCCTAGGTGTTCCAGGTAAAAATAGCTCCCTTCAAATAAACAGTGTATCAACATAGACAAGCACAGCATGAAGACAAATATGGATGTACCACACACATGGTAGCAGGATATGTCTATAAATTATGTTTTATAGCTTGTTAATAAACCAATATGGAGGGGAAACAAAATAACAAGTTAGGATGTCAAGTGTATTCTATTCTTCCTGTGTTATTGTCAACAAAGCTCCATGTCATCCTAAAGGTGTAGTCCTGTTTGTGTTTTCTAGGCTTCCATTTTCCATAGCAATGCCGGAATAATGAGAAGCAGAATACACTCTATTTTATAGGTAAAATCAGTGGTACTTTGTCTGACTTCAAAAGATGTTTATCTAACATTGAAGAAGAACAATTTTGACCATATTTTGGAGAGATGTATACAATATTTATGTGTAGACAGCAGCTAGGGATATTATATATATATAAATATAAAAACAACATTACCACTCTCGTCCGGTAAAGAAAGACTGCACTCAGTTCAGTAATCATGAAAAACTGTATTGGGCATCTGAATAGAAAAGATAAGTCACCCAATCCGACGTTTCGGTCCTGGAATAGGAACTTTCTCAAGGGGGAAACGTCGGATATATATATATATATATATATATATATTGCCTAGCATACAGTGTGTCACGGGGCCTTAATGAGCAGGTAGGACCTTGGTGGCCAGAACAGCAGGGGAGGTAAGGATTTTTGGGGTCACGTGCTGAGGTATGTGGCAGGTGGCAAGCAGGATCGTCGGGGTCCAGGCAGGAGTCGGCAGCAGGAAGGCAGGAACAGGGCAGGGGAGCAGGAACTGAGACAAGGAACTCACAACAAGAAACAAACGGGGACAAGCCAGAACACTAGCAAGGGCCTTTAATATAGGAACATAAAGAACATAAGCAGAAGCATGGGCATAAGGAGTCAAGACACAAAACAAAGGCAAGGGAGGAACAGGAAACAGGAAACTATAAGGACAGAGGACAGGAGCATGAAGAGGAGACAGACAGAGGAACCCCAGAGTAGACAGAAACAGCAAGAAGGAACAGAAGGGGAGAGGGAGAACTAGGAAGTGCTTCCACTGCGGCAAGGGATTCTGGGAAATGACATGCAAATGAGCACACAGTGTAACCTTTTGCTTCAAATCCATTTTGACATGGGCCCTTTATCTTATGCTTACTGAATTACACAGCTTTTCAGCACAGCCTGGGTTAAGATGCATAGCCAGTAAACCTACTCACAGGCAGCTGTTTCGACCTTTTGGGTCTCATCAGTGTGAGGCTGGTTGTACTAGCTTTGCAATTTGAAGCTTGGATAGGTTTCTACCACTTAACTAATGTGTTAAACTGTATATGAGATATAATAAAATCCTATTGATATAGTCCCACTGGAATCTCCTCTGTAACGGATGGACTGCCCACTTACCAGATAGTAAATGGAAGCAGGCAATGGAGATATCTGAGAGTCTCCCCTCTCATACTGGCACAAAGGTTCCTAGCTCCAATCTCCGACACAGGTTGCGTCCTGCTCTCCCGCAACTTCCGTCCGGGTAGCACGCCACTCCTGGTCTCGCGGGATCTAATGGAGTCTTGTGAAGAGCTCCAAAATCGCCGACTGCAATTGCAGATTCGCCGTGGAACGGCCAAGTGCGGCATGCGCTGCTCTTGTGGTAAAGATCTCTTCTCCTTATCCTATATCCATAGGATTTTATTATATCTCATTAGTCTACATCATTGTGTCATTTATTAAATGTTTTTATAATTATTCAGTTCACCTGCTATTCGTTTCAGCTTCAAATAGTTCATTGCATGTTAGTCTACTTGTGTGTTTTACATGTTTTGTCCTGACAGTATTATGCTATGTACCCTGTTTGTTTTTATTTCATGTGTATGATCCCCATCAACCGAAGCCCATTCCGGGAATTGAGTCATCTGCCAGTCTCGGTTGTATAATTTATTTATTTTTATTATTTGCTAGTGTTGAGTGCCAGAGATATATTCTTTTGATCCTCCCCAGTAGTGTCACATATCAACCGATTATTAAGATATAAAGAATGGATCAAGATCTTTTCAGGATGACATGGAGTTAGATGTACAGGTTATTAATGTGATAATTCTCAGATATTATTGTAATAATTATTTATATTTATTATTTTTAAACCTGCCAACATATTCCACAAGGTGAGATCCATAAACAAAAAGACATAAAAAATAGAACTAAAGATTACAAACTCATACAAAAGGTAGTGAAGGCCTTGCTCATAAGAGATTACAATCTAGGGGGAATAGGGGAACAATTAAACCAAAATGTTTAAGTGTATGTATGTATATCATTATTTATATATAGAAGTGCCATTAATGTACATAGTGTTTCACAGCAGTAATAAACGTGACAATAATATAAATAACAAATAATACAAATAACACATAATGGGAAGAAGTGCTTTATACATAAGTGACATTTAGGAAAAGGAGTCTCTGCATCGAAGCGCTTACAATCTAATTGGTAAGTAGGAAGAACAGAGAAATCAGGAAAGTGTTCTGGTAAGTGCCTCTGAAGGGAGTCAAGGTTTATATATGAGGTGTATAGTATCCCCTTGTCACGCCTGTATGCCCGCAGACCTGGCAGGACCCCAGTACTGAGGTGGGAATGGTATGAACACCACACACCCACAGCAGTGGGAGCAAGGCCGGAGTGTGGTATAGCGTTGCTGGGCCTGTTGGAAGAGAGTTAGTATGACACTTGCAACGCTTGGGGATGTCCGTAAGAATAGTCGTGTCTGTGTGCAAATGTCCAGAGTCCAGAGGGTAGAATCATCAGAGTACAAGCCAGGTCCTAGGAAGCCAGAGGTAAGCGAAGTAGTATACTTAATAGGTTTCACAGGGGTACCAGAGAGCAGAGTGTACAGGACAAGCAGGGGTCGTAAGCCAGGGAAATCCAAGATAACACAGGAGCAGGAAACAGCAGCGTCACAGAGGGAGCAAAGCATAGGTCAGGTACACACAGGGAAACAGGAACTATGCAGAACGAGTAAGAAGTGGACAGACAGGGGTAATAAAGGAGGGAACACCAATAGGAAAGAGGGGAGGAGTAGAGAGCGAAGTAGGAGACAATAGGGATAGGTCAGGGAGAGAAGAGGAGGAGACAGAAGGGGCAGTCAGGGGAATGGCCTGCAGGGTTTGGGAGGCGGAGACATGACAGCCAGAATAAGAGGAGCGTGTGCGCGCACCCTCTGTAAGGTGGGGATGCGCGCGCACAGGCTGCGGCACAGAGACGGCCCGCAAGGAGTGAGGGGAAGAAGCAGCAGGGGAACATAGCTCAGAGGAGAGGCGTGCATGCGCGCCCTCCGTGGGCAGAGGAGACGCACGCACCGGCTGCACCAAGGAGACGGCCCGCAGGGACCGAGAGGAGGGGATAGACGGTTCATGGCGCCCAGATGAGGAGCGTGTGCGCGCACCCTCCGTGAGTTGCCAGGGCGCACGTACTGGTCGCGTCACCAGGCGCGCGGAGCGCCGTGCCGTGGGTACCACGCTGGAAGAAGGTAAGGGAGTGAAGGAAACTGCTGGGGAAGGTAACGCAGGCACCGCGGGAGAGAGGGAGCGGGGAGCATCATAGCAGGGACTCAGGGACCGCGTGGGTATGCGAAACCTGCGGGGAACACGCTGCGGCAATGGGAGAGAAGTAGAAGGCAAAGGAGAGGAGTGGGAAGGAGCAGAGGGGGTGACAGGAGATGGGAGAGAGGGACAAGGAGGGGAAGGAATCCCCTGAGTCGTCACACCCCTCATATACAATAAGTGGCTGCTTATTATGTGACTGACTATGCAGTGGGAGGAGCATCAGGCTACAATTTTAGGAAATATCTAAGATAATCTTTAATTACATCAAAATAATCCAATCTTAGATTTTTTGACCTGCGGAGGGCTTCATTAGAGCAATGTAAAAAGGCAAGACAAAGAGTTTTACCCAAAATTATAATACAGTACCTTCAAATTTTGGTATTTAACTATTGGTGCGTGATGTTACACAGCTCTCCATTGGTTAATGTTGCACAATGTCCAATCCTGCTTAACTTGTATAATGATGAAATCATGGTCCAGTATTTGCGCTCTGTCCTGCCAGTTTGCGTTGCAGCCCTGCAACACATGCTCAGCATTACATTATGGAATGCATTATAATCTCACTTTCAGTAGAGATGGGCAAATTCACCCAAATTAGTTTCCCAGATTTTCTCGCATTTCCCGCCCCCCCCAAATCCGTTTAGCAGTGTAAAATCCACAAATGGATTTGGTCAGGTTTAATTTATGCGGATTCATCAAAAACCACCATTGATACAAACCATGGACGGATTTATAGAATCCAATCCGCTGATTCAGAAAGCCGTTGCTGAATCCGCCAATGGGATTCTACAAATCCATCCACAGGTTGCAGAATCCATGGAGTGTTTTGGTAATAATAAAAAATTCGCAAAACGCAATTCGCTTTTTTGGAGGTTGATCCGCGGACCAAAGGAACCGGTCGATCTGCTGTGAATTCAAAAACATTCTGTAACTCAATGAGGGAGGGGCAGTACAAAATACTCATGAAATTCCCAGTGTTCCCCTGTCTGTAAATAGAGAACACAAGGGATAATACCCAAGAAAAATCTCACAATGCATGCTGATACTGTAGATTAAGGGAGCGCACATTTTTGCAGCTGTGCCCCCCAGCTGTTCCTCCACTGCTGCTCGCGCCCACTCCTTTATCTTGATGCAGCATCAAATTACGCTGTGGGGTCATGTTACGTCACGTGAGGTGACCCTCAGAGTAATTTGATGTGTGTGACATCACGTCACATGGCCCCACAGCGTCATTTGATGCCACGTTGCCATGGACACGAGTGACATCAGCAGAGTTAAGGTACTGCACCGACACACTTTATTCGAGCAAATACCCAGTATGTACCTGGCAGATACCTGGAATGCGCCGCTCCTCACCTCTGACAAGCCCCGTTGCCTTTGCCTTCCCAGCCTGGGTTCATGCCTGGCTGACGGGCGGCTGATCTGTTAAATGATAATGATTAGGATTTAATAGGCTGCAATGCTTCGCGTGTCTACCAGATGGCATAAATTCATGAATTGTAATGCAGTATATATATATACTGTGCAGTATTGCAGCCAGCGGGAATAAAATGCTTCAATCTCTGCCTGGAAAATACCTCAATGCACTCGGGCAGAAAACAGTCACAAACCTCAATACACCCGAGTATACCCGAATTCGTGGGACTAGCCGAGCTCGAATAAAGTGTGTCGCCAGTGTAAGTATAGCGTTGCAGAGGCCTCACGCGATTCCAGGCATTTAATTTAAAGCCTCGGGGAAGAGCACGGGGCCTCTGCAACCGCCCGCTCTCCCCCCCCAAGACAGATCTCCCGTCCCTCACTTTGCGCACCGCTGCTGTAGGTACTGATGAATATATTAAATTAAAAAAAACACAAATAATAAAGAGGACGATATATACTGCTGCGGTCTTATTCTAACTTTTGCCCCTAATTGGCCGGGGCTTTACTCCGGCTGGCGCTGAGACTAGCCGCATCTCCTCCGTGCTCCCCCTCCACTCGCATTTTGCTGCCCCTTCCCGACCCCCTTGCTGCTCCTGCTGTGCCCCTTCTGCTTCCCCGTACCCCCTCTTACCTCACTTCAAACTTCAGGGGTGTCAGGGAAGCCGGGGAAGCCGGGGAAGCCGGGCGCTCCACGTGACAGTGACGTCACAGTGACGCGCGGACATGCCGCCATCACCACGCGGCCCGCACGCATCCTGCCGTGCGGGAAATGTTAGAATAGGATGTGTCGCCAGTGTAATAATAAACAAAGTAAAATATATTGAGATGCACAGGGATTCGAGAGAGTTCACTTAACAAAAAAAAAATATTTTTTAAACACCCCAAAAAGATCCCAACACCACACAAAAAAAATAGGAAGAGAAAAGGAAAATATTAAAACCAAAATATTTTAAAAAGTCCAAAAACAAGAGAAAAATAAAAATACAGCCAAAATACAGCCCTGTTCGTAATGCCTAAAATAATTGATCTTTTGTAAGCCTCAAATCTAAAGGTTTTTATTTTATAAATTGTACATTTTTTGCGTTTTCATCTGCACTATCGTTTTGTTCTCTCTTTCTGAGATCACTGGGATCAACCGACATCTCACCCATGATCGAACCACTACTGCCACTGACCGGGAAATGCTTAAATTCATCACTCCATTGTGAGTAGGAAATTTGGAGGTCACACACTTACAATTTTTTCTTCTTTTACATGGTGTAGCCCACCCCTTACCTTTTGGAGAAACCATCTAAAGTTAAACAAGGAGAAAGAAGCAAAGGACAGGAAACATATAATGCAACTACAGCCTGACTGCTGGGGTCCATCTGTTTTGTATAATTATATGATATTCTGTACAACAGCAGAAAACATTAAAAAAAAACATCTAACAGAGACAGATGGATTATTTGTTAGCCTGTGATACAGTAGCTAATCATTGAAGTATCATTCGAAAACTCAATTTCCCGTCAATAGGAGTTTCAGGCGATAGTGCATTGATCTGAACCATAGCAGTTTAATGAATAACCCCAGAGAGCAGAGGTGGTAAACATAGCAGGAAGGGCATGGTTTTGAACAGAGTGAACATAACAAGATATTAGGAAGAGAAAAGGAATGTATAAGTTTTAAGGAAAGGAGGACAATATTAAAAACATGTACGATAAAAGCAATATATACAATATTGTATTGATTGGAGAGGGAAAAATTGCGTATATTGCATTAGAAAAGGTCTGAATTTTAATGTTGGTAATAATAATGTGAAGCAGAGCCCTAGGACACATGCAAACATAGCAGTTGTTTATTTCCACAACTAGTTTAGGAGGGGGGAGCATATTAATTGATTGTATTCAGAGATATTTTCCTGCCTTGTCAAGCCCTGTTTCCTTCTGAATACAGTATACCACCAATGCTGTCTAACCTGTTGGCTCGCAGGGCCTAAGCCTCTGCCACGGAGAGCCTGGGGCAACATATATGTAGGGGTAATCTCTTACCAGGTGCAGCGCCTCCACCTGCGATGGCTCGCAGCAGAGCGGGAGTTGTTCCTCACAGGACAATAATACAGTACTACTCACACAGCATGTAAAAGAAACAGTAGCTTTACTAGCGGTAACCATAACCATGCATATATCATTCCTATCAATGTTTCTCTTCAATGAGACACAATAACTAACGCGTCTTGCAGGACGCGACCCTTCATCGTGTTCCCACACCGTGTCCAACACCCCACACCATAAACCCCCAAGGTGAATGTATGTGTGTGACTGCGCAGCCACTAATATGGACAATGTTATAGTTGGTGCACTTTATTGGATGTTACCTGCTCGGGCCCGCAAACGGTCTTCACAAAGGACACGACGACGTGGGGCTGTCTGTGACGTCCTCCGGGCCGATCCCATCCGGCGACTGATGGCACACCTGGAGAGGTCTGGACCCAAATCTCTGGTATGCAGTTGTGACAGTCTCTGTGTCCCTAGCTCCACACACTAATGTGACAGGTTCCTATTCTAGAGCCTGTCCCTATATTAACTAAACTTGACTGGGACTCAGGGCCTATCTGGGTCTGGGGGTATGCGGGCCTAGTGTAGAGGCTACTTGCCTCTCTACACACTGAGCTCCTACCTCTTCCCCTTCCCGGTCTTCTCTGCCCAACGTGCTCCCCTGTGCAACCTCTCCCTGCTCAGTCTCTTTGCCCTATAGGCTCCCGGCCGTCACCTTGTCCTGCTGAGGCTCATGGGACTTGTAGTCCCCTCCTCTAAACCTCCTCTGGTTTGTCAGTGCTTTGCGCGCTCGCGCAACCACTTGCTGCGCATGCGCGACCTTTCTGGTGTCGCCGTTGCTTACGGGACTACTGCACATGTGCAAATACAGAAATGGCGGCGCCCTGGACACTCGGGCCGCTGTGGAACCTCCGGTGCACCGAAGCGCTCCCTGCAACCTTCCCTAATTCTCTCACCACAACGGAGGTAAGGGTCAGTCTGGGGGACCTGGCATCACTTGTATAAGATTTAAAGTCCAGAGCACGTTTTCACAGAATTCCGTATTAACGCATGTGTGGCACAGATATGTCTCTAATTTAATTTTACACAATGCTGAGCTCATATCTCCAGCACTGCTAGAGTTAAATAACTATTTTACTGCCAGCAACACATTGTACATTGAAGAGTTATCAAATGAGGAGAGACAGAGCGTTGACTGTTGAAAGAAGTTGGGCTATGGGATTTTCAACTTTTGTGCTACCATGACGTGCTTGAAAACTGTTCACATTTTGTTATAGAGGAGGTCAATGTAGGATCAAACGAACAGCAAAAGCAAGAGATTTGATTAAATGTGAGAGGAAGGCACCAAGTTGAACATAATAGGAAAGCAGCTAGAAACTGCCATTTGAAGACAAACCGGTGTACGAGTATGTATCTGCGAGTATGATATGTATCTTTATATTAAATTGCTACCAAATACACTTAGAACATTTAGGGACAGATCCGCAAAGCTTCATTTAACTTAAGTTAACGTCTCCTTCAGTGCTCACGAGTATCTTCAATACTCACTCACGCTATGTTAAGTTCTGTTTTCAGCCGTAACAAGCTCTATATACTGCAGTATATACCAGTTTTTAACTGCACTAAGTTACATAGCTTATGCTGAGAATATTAACCCCATCAGGGTACATTTCACAGAACATTTGTAGGCATTTAGCATAGGGACCTGCTCTTGAGACTTACCTTGACGTTGGTTAGCAGGCTTGGCATTATTTGAACAAAGGATGTAACCAAAAGGCTCCTTTGTCTTACAGATTTAGTTTGCACTATGTATATTTATTTCCCCATTTATTTCTATCCCAATGGGAGAAGCGCAGGGATTAACTTTCTGTTTTTACTGCAGAGCTCTGTTAAAGTTAACATAGAGATTTAACATTACATTAGTTAGGTCATAGCTACTGTACAGTTGGTGTTACTCACACCCAGACTCTGAAATTGGTCTTTTACATGGTTTGGATACAGTAAGTGTAAGACCACACTTAGGTATGATTTTACTAATGTAAGGATGTGTTAGCACAACGTCTATAAGTACATTGTATGTCGGGTTCCGCGCCGGCAAGTTGGTGCAGGGCGCCGCCATATAGTTGTGCAAGGTTGAGAGGTCACTGTGTCAAGGCAAGGTTGCGCATGCGCCATGGAAGCGCGCGAATAGCGAACCAATAAGGAGGGACTATGTGCTGAACTTTAACCTCGCGAACCTTGGAGGAGTCGGCTGCGGCTGGGAGCCAATGGACAGGCTGGATTGTTAGGGGAGGAGAATCGGAAGCGTGGGTGAGGAGACCACGCTAGGAGAAGCAAGGAGGAAATTGCCGGAATAGGGAGTGTGAGAGCAGGGGGTCCGTGACCCGCCTGCTTAGGCCAGAGACTATTCCCAGGTCCCGAGGAGTGTTCCCCACGTCACTGTAGGGCGCAGCATTTGTAGGGATGGCCGTAGTGGATAGGGATTGTCCCGTTAGACATTTTCCAGCGCACGGAGTTGTGAACCGCCATCTCGGTCTGGGAGCAGACGGTGGAGCGGAGCGACAGCGAAAGGTCTGGAACAGATACGACGGACCCTTTTGAGAAGAGGTGTGGTCACCGCCGTGACCGGGAGGTATTTGGTATACATCAAGTGCACCGACACCGGTCATCAGGCGCTGATCCCGCCTTAACACTAACTTAAGTAGACACTAGCGGTGGCTAGCGGATTGATAACATTCTTTCCCCGGTCATAAGCACATACTCTATGAGAGCGTGGCAGAGCCACCAATGAACAGGACAATATCCCTTTTGAGGTGTGGCCGAGCCACTTTATTATAGGAAAGGTTATAGAGTGAAGAGAAGTTATATCAATGCTAAGAGTTAAGTGTATGTTGTATTATGTTATGTTGCCCCTGAGTTGTCACGGATAAGAAATAGTAAAAGTTTGCTAGTTCCACAACGTATGGTATGGTATGGTTCTTGCTCAGGGCAGATCTTCTATAATGAGGATCCTGGGTAAGTGGAGGCGCTGCGCTACGTTATGAGTGTGTTGTACCCCAGGCTCCCAGTCAGCGGAGGCTCAGGTGCTAGTCAGCGGTTAGTAGTCCCTTAGGTAGACGTTCAGAAAAAGGGCTACACTATCATATTGTTATTTACAGGGTTATTTTCTCCTGTCCTTTCCTTGTTAACTTTAATTAAACACCTATTCAGGGCCTTGATAGGAGTAACTCCATCTTTGGGTAGGACAGGCTTAACACCATGTTATTTCAAGTTAAAGTAAGGCAGTGTTAACATAACATAGTGTTAAGCCTATGCTAATGAGATAACTAATAGGCATTGTTGTTGCTTATACAGTATTTAGCTTTGTGGATACCCGTTTAACACTAGGGGAAATGATTTCTGTTTCCTATATAGGTAATGCCACGTTATTTGCCCTGATTTAACTAGCTCTGTGTCAGAATTCCATAGACTCGTGATAAAGGGCTGCTCTTTTGTCCGAAATGCCAAGTCTCTTCTCGCGTAGCTCTCAGCCTAGTAGATCTTTTTATATTGTAGCTCTATTTTTCTGTATGCACTGTTTGACTTTTTATATGTAATTGATGCATGGTTTAGGATTATTTTCTATTGCAAGATTATTGCCTTATTTTGTATCCAATTTAAAGACATTTAAGTATATTTCTATATGATAACTTTATTGGTTGTTTATTTTTCCTCTTGACACGTCATATCAAATATCTACAGTCGTCTAATGTTTTCTAATCACATTTTGATGATAGAAGTACTGTACCAAAGTTTTTTTTCATTATCTGCTTAGTAAAATTGACTTGGGCCCCATCTACAGTACATCATGTTTGCAAGATCCATGCACACAGTTAATAAAGACCACATTTTGTAGTATGCTTCTTTTCTCTTACTCTGAAACACTGTCAAGCTGAAATTGTAATTATTAAAGCCTATCTTGTCTGATCTTTCCAGCAGCTTCTTTGACTTTACAGCAAAGCTGTGATTAGCAACTGACTTTTAAGTTTTATAGAACTCCCAGCACATGGTTCTCTTTGAAGCTGACCAGTCTTTTAAAATCTAAGAACAGAAACGCCATTTGGGATTTTTTTTTTATGTGAAACAGTTATCTGCAGATCTTTTTCTGCTGGATCTGATCCAACAAAAATATCAGATGGATTTGGAAAAAGTGCAGGTGGCATAAGATATTTCTCTCTTAAAAAGAAGATTGTCAGACAGAGAAAAACAAATTAATTATATTAAAATTTGAATCCCTGGTATCCAGTTAAGAAAATATCTGTTTAAAGGTTTTCTATTAAAAGAACAAAGTATTTAATTTAACCATAAACTCGTCATAAAAATGAAAGTTTCAGTTTTGCACAATCTTTATTATTAATTATTATTCAGTGCCACACTGACCAAATCTCCTTATTAAAGATAAAGCATGATTTATGTGAAACTGTCCCCAAAAGGTTTGCACCTCATTCGCGACCTCGCCGTGTACCTCGTCACACTGAGCCTGCATGGACCCCATTTGTGGTCAAACGGAATAATTATTTGTGTTGTTGCAGTTCCGTGCACATCCGGCAGGTGACACACTAAATATCTTTGCCTATGATACTTTGAATATGTGCCGAAGTGGCCAAGGTACTGTATGATGTGGTTATGAGATGAACTAAATTTGCTACATTTGTTGTTTGTGAAAAATAAACAAAAGTTATATCTGCTCTTCACTCTGATTAAGACTCTATGAGGCCTATTCTAGTAGCTTCGATAACTTTGCTGCCATATCGAACGGTTTGGCATCTGTGTTATCACGGTACTCAGAAACAGGGCCGCCAAGAGAAATCTTTGGCCCAGGACAAATGCAAGGAGCATTTTTACAAACCAAAAAAATCCCCACCACCCAAATATATACAACCTCCCCCACACCCCCAAATGCATACAAAAAACCCACCTACCCAATACATATAAAAAAATACATATAAGTTGCCATGGCATTTCATTTAAATGCCTTGGGGAAGAGCGTGGGGCTTCTGCAACTGCTGCGCCCCCTCCAACTAGAAAATCTGGCGTGCCCCCCAGTTTGGGCAACCCTGCGCTAGAGAGCACTACAAAGTGGTGAGTATCTCAGGAACCAGGGGTCAACTGAAGCTGAAAATAACACATCAGCTTGAGGGCCCACTGGTTCCCATCCTTGTAAATAATAGGCAAAGTTAAAAGAAAAAAAACACACAATAAGGTTAACCACTGCTTTAACCCTTTGTGTGCTCCAAGACGTAGCTACTACATCATGGATTCTGGCATCCGGAGTGCACCATGAGAAGAAAAATGTCCGTTCTCTTACGGAAGTGAAGGATACTTCGCAACGATGGCGGACGGAAGGGGGATTACTCCTTCCAGCCAGGCCAGATTTTAAGAATAATTAATGAATTACCAAGCACACATGTTTTCACTTACCATATAAGTTGACTAGTTGTTTCTCCCTAAAACATGGCCTGGCTGGTGTGTCTCGAGGAGAGGGTTAAGAAACACTGCATTAAAGATAAAGATTTTAAAGCAGCATGTTTTATCTATCCTGAGCCAGTCAGTGCCCTGCTGATAATAAGAGAAATTAAGATGGTTGTTGACCTCACCATTGACAATGAGATAATCAGTGAGAGGAACTTAACTGTGACTCCTGATGTTCCCTTCACTGATTGGTAGCTATGACTGTTTATATTTGTGTAACACCCCTTCCCTCCTATGGGAGATTTGGCTGACACAGGTGTTGTGGTGCTAACCTGTTAGGCTTACAAGAGGCCTGAGCCTCCGCGCTTGGGGAGCCTGATGCAGCACCTCCACCCGTGAGGATCCCAGCATTGGCGGGATAGCCCTCATGGGAACAGGTATACCTATATAGGGTATACCTCAAATAACCACAATCCAAACAATGTATATGCAAGACACTTTACTATGGTCCCATAGTACTCCCCGCAATACAATATAACACAATAAACCCTCTCCGGTAGGTAACAACCCAATTGTCCCCCCAAAGTACTGAGGTGCCCTGGGCACCTAGAACATGGTGTCAGGCAGAACAATCCCACCCAGGGATATATGTGAGGGTAGCGCTACCCTCCCTGTGTGGTGTTGGTCCACATGAGTACCTTCCTGGGTACTCGGTTACACCAGGGTATGCTCAGACAAGCAGCATCCGTGATCCCACAAAGCAGGGCCTCCAACACAATCCCCTTCTCACCTTACGACCAGTAGTACTGCGCGGCCGTTACTAGGCCTGGGAATCCTCTGCTGCGGTTCAGTCTACTCCGCTAGATCTTCTGCACACTAATGGGTAAGTCCCTTACTATTGGCCAGCCCTACAGTACTCCACGATGGTGTAGGGGAAACTAGCTGGGGCCTTCGGGGAACAGGTCTGGCCTAGTCCAAGGGGCTTGACTAGCTCCCCGGACACTACCTCTCTCTTCGCCGGCTCTGTCAGGACTGAGCACGCCACCTCCAGTCCACGGAGGAAATCCTGAACGACAGGACCTCCTCTTCTTGCAGCGCCAACCTAAAGATGACCGCTGCCTTACACATAGTCCATATGTATGTGGCTGCGCCAACCACAACATGGCCAACACAGCTCACTCAAACCCTCCCACGCGACGGGACCACTGCCAGGGAGGAGGCGAGGGCGGTCACCCTGCTACATTTGTTCACTCCCAGTGTATATCTATTGAACCATAATAAGTCCTTGGTGGTTGTGAGGCAAAGGTTCTGCTCCACGGGACCCTCTGTACAAAAAAATGAAGTAGGGGTTTCTTACTCTTTCAGCGCCAGGCCTGTCACTGCCCTTAGTCTTTAGGCAATGGTCGGTGTTGTGACATTGCCAACTTCTCGTGACCTTGAGTGAATGATGGCTATCATACCTAAGTGAACAGACCCCTTTATCTCCATTCCAGTGTAGATTAAGTATGCATGGAAAGCAAGTATTTATAATATTGTAAACAAAAGACTGAGAACCCCAATCCTACATCCAACATGACAAATCATATAGTTTAATACTTATCTGTTCTCTCATAACTGAGGGTTTGAACTTACAGGGGTTGTGTATGTATAATACAGTGTATACGGCCTGCTCTATATAAGAATAATTAAAACTGTCAAATAAATATATTAAATATATGTGTACATTCGCCATAGTGGTTGTGTTGTTGTAATTAGACCCAAATGCTAATAGGGTGCATGGGTTTGTATGGGAATTATCACAGCAGCAACACAAAGGTTCTGCAATTGAGCTGAGAGTGCTGACAGCGCCAGCAGTGAGTCAATGACAAAGCTGCTTGAACATTCTAGATAACTGACTAAGCTGTTGAAGTCTCCAAATTACTTAAAGGCTTGTCCTATTTACATACACACTGTATATTGGATCTGTAATAATGTGTAACACTTTCTCTGCAATTCTAACAGTTGTTTCACATTTGTAATATGTGTTAAATAGGTTATGAAATTATGGGCTAAATGGCTAATTGTTGAAGCAATACAACAAATACCAGCCTTAAGCAGCATTTCATAACTAGTGGGTTAACTGCTACTCATTGCATATAATATAGTAAACATTGCTGCTTCTTCTGTAATCAAAGGTGGCTATTTACTTAAACTGGATTTTTGTGTTCACACCTACATTCTGATGCATGCTTTTTGATTAAAATAGGCTAATCACTGCGCTTCTCCCTAATTTATCTTGCGCTTTTATAAATGGTCTTACCTTTAATTGATTGCAGGAATGTTGTGTGACTACAATCAATTAGCCTGTGGAGTGAATCAGTTTAAATGAAACAGAAGAGTGTGCATTTTGAGTTCTCTGCTGTGCCCCACGTAGCATGAACGCGGTCAATCGCCCCAGGCACCCGCGCTTATCGCTGATGTTTTGTTTGAATTTCATGGATTCTGTTTCTTCGTTTGCAATAAAATGGATGCATTGTAATGTGTACTGTGCTACTGTGCTACTGTGTCAATTCCATGTTTTTAATAGCCAGAACACTAAAATTCGTTTTTCTGCACTCGCCGCGCTCGCATCTTAGTGCGGGAAGGCTGGAATTCATCCCGCGGTTTCAAATCGGGATTCCGATGTACATGACGCGTGAAGTGTTCGAATAACGGCCGCAGCATCAGTACAAGTCAATTGCATATTCAGTTCAAATGTGAGTAGTACACTGAGATGTAAACCTGATAAATAGGCACTCAAAGTGTGTATACACGCCTTGGGGCACGAATCCAGTTCGTATCCTGTTATAGCCTCTTGTTCTCGTTACTCTAAAAAATACATATAACTTAGTACCGAATAGAATAGTACATATAAACTACCGATGAAAATAGTCCTCTACCTGTAATGTCTCGTTATATCTGGTTAGTAGGCACACAAAATGTGTATACACGTCTAGAGGCATGAATCGCGTTTGTATCCAGTTATAGCCTCTTACTTAGATTGCTTCAAAATGTAATAGCCCATATAAATAGAGGTAGCATTACTTGGTGATATACGATGTAGGCATAGCGGTTGTAGTGCTGGTATAATAACTGCTGTGCAACAGTACAGCCTAGCACTTAAGAGGTTAACTCCCTGCCTTCAATACTCCAATGCATGCTGTGCAACAATATATCTTCACATACAGAGTATGGACAGATCTATGATAACAATGGAGATATGGAAAAAGCTCCCACCAGGTCTATGCACATAGAGAAACCATATGTGAAAGTAACACACTGCCTGTCCTGAGGAAATAGCTATGGTGTAGCAAACTAGGGAGTGGGGGTCTTGCTATATGTATTGGGGGAGTGGGAGTCTTTTTATATGTTTTGGGGGAGTGGGGAGTACCCTAGGAGCCTGCAAATATAAAGCCATTCCTAATCCCCTTTAACACATGTAACACAGTCAAACACATCATAATGGGGATAAGCACAAAGTTATTCACTGAATAACCTTGTGCTTATCCCCCATTATGATGTGTTTGACTGTAATTGGCAACTATGAGGAATACATGTGTTAAAGGGGGTTAGGAATGGCTTTATATTTGCAGGCTGTCCACCTTGATGTGAGCTGCGTATATGTCCCTCTATGGCTACTAGGGTACTCCGGTTGCCGCTATAGAGGATAACTACACTTCACGAGTGTAAACGTACTGCGCATGCGCATTACTATGCATAGCGCGAAGGCGGAAGTAAATCCCACTATCATGCGTCTCACGCTGACACGCGGAAGTGTCTATCCCTCTTCTGTAGCCCCGATTGCACACAGCTTTCTCTTCTTCGTGGCGCGAAATCTTTCCTTTTTAAATAGCCCCCTGCCCTAGCCTCCTCACCACTCCAAGTTTAAGTCTCTGGATGAAACGCGCAGGAGTGGGAGCACTAGGCAGGACCCCTGGATGATTCTCCAATCAGAGTACACGTAATTATGCTACCTAACACTGCTGTTGTTATTTCATTGGAATATCTTCACCTCTGAGCCATCTCTCAGTGAGCTGGCTACTGAACTTTGCATTTGACTAAGTGTGTTTATCACACACATTTTATGTGACACATTGACTGCCTTGTGTGATCCTCAGAGCTTGAGAGTATCACTAACAAACAGATTATCACTATTTGTGGGTTTGGATTGCAACTTGCCCTCACAGGCTGTATATTGACGCTTGATGTGGAAGATTTATTTACTGGGCAATTAGTCAATGTTAATGCGGATTTGTCCATGTACATGTATTCTAACACCTTGGAATCTGTTACTTTGCATTTTCTGATTTAGGGCTATTCTAGTGTAACGGGTATTCCCTATGAATACAACCGCTACTACCTGCTGTGCAACCTGTGTGGCTCTCAGGAGCCTAAGCCTCCGCTTGGGGAACCTGGGGTATATACATGTTATACATCTCTGGGTGCAACGCCTCCACCTGGGAGGGATCCCAACGGAGTGGGAGGAGACCCTCACAGGAAACAACCACACAAAGCGAGCAAATATAAAACAGGACTGGCTTTACTGCATAGCAAAACATATATTATCACACATCACATAACCATGACTCCTCTCTAGAGGAGCCACATGTGGCGTCACACAGGACGCTAACCACTATGCGCCACGGCGGACGCTAACCACTCTGCGCCACGGCGGACGCTAACCTCTCTGCGCCACGGCTGACGCTAACCACTCTGCGCCACGGCGGACGCTAACCACTCTGCGCCACGACGGACTCTAACCTCCCACAGAGTGACCCCACCCTGTGTCCAGTAACCCCCACCCAAATGTCTCGCACTCCCAAATGTCAAACACCAATGTCTGTATATATGTGTGACTGCGCAGCCACTATGTCTGGTGATTAGGCCTTGTTGGTGCACGTGAATGGTAGGTTACCTGCCCGGGGCTCCAGCCACGGCAGGTCTGCAAGGCAAAAGTCAAAGCCAGTAGTGGATTCCTTACAGTCCGGTGCTAATAGTGAAAAAACTTCAACCAATCATCCCAGGGAAGCGGAGCCGGAACCGGTGAGTGACGATCCCTTGACCAGCCCTGGTGATGCCCTGAAGGTTGCCAGGCATGACTGTGATCGGCTACGGGAAAATAACGTGAAGCTACAGAAAGATGTGCTCACAATGTACTCTTTGGCCAGGACAGAATTGGACGATCTCAAGACTGAGCTAGATACTGCAAACTCTACTATTACCGCCATGGATGAAAAGCAGAGCCAATCTGATAAAATGATGGCTAAGCTGAAGCGGAAGTATGAGGAGGCACTGAAGCAGATGACAGTCTTCCAGCAAGAGATGCACACTCTTCGCATAGAGCTGAATGCCTCACAACAGGAGGTCAACAGTGTCCGGACAGAGGTAGACGTATCTCAGAAGGAGGTTCATACACTCCGCAGAGCACTGGATGCCTCACATCATGAGATCAACAGCTGCCGCACAGAACTGGAAGTCTCCAGAAAGGAACTTCACAGTCTCACTGAGGAGCTGGACATTTCAAGGAAAACTATCCTACATCTTAACTTAGATCTCAAAGTCTCTCAGAAGGAGCTTCAGAACCTAACCCTGGAGATGGAAGTCTCACGCCAGGAGACAGCCCGCCTCCAAGCAGTTGTGCAAAAATGGAAGGTGGACTGCAAGGAGGCCCTGAATAGTACAGAGACTGAAAAAAGAGAACATTTAAGATTAAAAAAAGAAAATTCTGAGTTGACAGAACACGTCAAGGGAAAGAATGAAAAGCTGCACGTGCTTAAAGAAATAAATAAACTTTTGAAAGATGAAAAGTTTGAAGCAGAGCACCGACTGCAGAACCAACTGCAAGGTCTGCGTACACACCTCCAGTATGCTGAGGAGAAGCAGCAAACGCTGCAGGAAGAAAAGCTGCAGGCTGCTAAGGAGGTACAAGCGCTGCAGGAACGTCTGAATACCCAGTACGTCCCCACAGAGCAGTATGAGGAGCTAAAGGCCATGCTGCATGTCACCAGAGCATCATTGGAGGCGGAGCTTTGATACCAGGTGACTCTGTATGAGAGGGCACGTGAGAAGGCTCAGAAACTGGAGCAAGAGCTGGAGAGACAGAGAGACTGTTCCACTCCCTTGAGTCAGTACACCAAGGAGAAAACAGACGCAGCGCCAACCTTGATGACAAAAATTACAGAGCTCCAGAATATGAAGGAGACACTGATACAGACTCAGAGAAAGCAAAGTGCGCAGATAAATTCCCTGAGTAGAGACTTGCAAGACGCACTTAAACAGGTTGAGACTCTGCAGACCAGTAACTTACAGATTCTTCCAATACGGAAAAAGGTATTGGCTCTGCCCAAGCACTAGTATCCCACAGTAACTAATGCCTGTGAGGACAAGGGTACAGTGAGAGTTGGGGACTCCACGCACCTTCAAAACAAGATTACGAAGTTTGAGCCACCAAGAAAGCACTAGCCAAACCTACAGCTGCCCAACAGGCAATAAACAGAGGTAGGAGTGCAGAATCAAAGCCAGGGGAATCCTTAGCTGCGGAAGCTGAAAAGATAGGACGTTCTCTGGAAAGGGAGGTGGAGGTGCAACTCATTCCCAAAGAAGCTGAACTGGCGACTCCGTTGTGTGGGGGAGGTGCAGAAAGACCGCTTCAGGAGCGGAAAACTCGAAGGGCTAGTCATAACTGCTCTACAACTGTTGCCATACAGTTTGTCTACAAAAAGAGTGAGTGCCCGACGCAACGGAAATCTCATGACCGCGCACTCAGTAAAAAGACTTTACTTGGAAAAAGTCCTCCTCGAGCGACTAAGGAGTGCTGATCTCAAGCACCTTTGGGAGGAGACAAAAATAAACTGGAGAAAGGGCTCCAATCCCAGCGGGACAGAGGGTTCTCTTCCTCCATCCACTCTCATTCAAGTCACAGAAAGATTTCGAATGAGAGTGGAAGGATGGGCTTTGGCCGTGGTAAGCCCGAGCTTCCCACAAACAGTGGAGGTATGTAACAGGGGACTTATCCCTGTTCACAAATGTGCCTCTAATCCAGCAGTGTGGTGGTTAACTGCTGGTAGGCAATTAACTAACATCACCTGCCTGATTAGATTGCTTAGAAAAGCCTGTCTTTTGAGACAGGAAGTGAGACTCCTTAGCTCACACCTGAGCTGAACTTTGGAGACAGAGCAGAGATTCCTTAGTCCACAATGGGGCTGAACCAAGGAAGGGCAGATGTCTTGAGCGACAAGCTGACCACAAGACAAAGGGGACAAGATTCTAAACTTGGAGCCTGACATTTTCTGTGCACACAAGGGTGCAGTTCCAGGAGAGCAGAGAAGCTTCCCCTACAGCAGCCCAGCTAACAGATAAGACTTTTTCGTATAAGACTTATCTATGTCTGTGTATTGATAAATGTCTCCATGATTTGGGGCTGATAAATAGCTTAGCTAACCAACCCAGTCAGAGAGGGATGAGCTACATGTATAGATAGTCTCCAAAGCAGAGATAGGGGTTTTTGGTTGGCTCACTATTTCGCTTATGTTGATTTTTTTGCTGTTTAAAGCGACAGGCACAATAAAGCCTTGTTATAATTTCACCTTACAACAGTCTCCATTGTGTACCTCTGCACATGTCCTCCTACATATGGTGTCAGAAATTTGGGATGAGAGGTGGCCTTTGAAGTTTAAAGGGCCGGAGATTGCCTGTGGAATTTTTTTTTTGGTGCTTTTGCTTGCATACAGTCTTGCAAACAAACCTGAGCAACAAAAACAAAGATTCACTTGCAGCAGAGATCAAAATTAAAGGGATACACACCCAGGCAGGAAACATAGACTGCACTGAAACCTACAAAACCACAGATGGACTCTTTTCCCCAATCCCAAGAGGAGAGAGAGAGAGAGAGACTGCTGAAGCAGGTAAACCTTATTTGCCTATCACAAAGTGTAATATGGTCATTGAAATAGGGGTTTTGCCTTCCAGCCATAGTCAGGGTTCAGCCCTTAAAAAGGGATAGGTGTTTGTTGTTTTCAAAAGTTTCGCTGAAGCAGTGAATACAGATGGTGACCCACGAGCGGTACTGATATTGCCAATAAAGGTTGCCACACCGCATATGACTACCAGCTGTGAATGGAGTATATGCAGAAAAGTGTGAAAATTGATGTAAGACTGTGCTGAAGCAGGGGAATTTTTAGCAAACAAATGCTGAGTGTTAAATTGCCCTACAGGGGAAAAAGGGATTGCTGAACTGTATAAAAGGTATTCCAAAGCCAATTGCTGAGTGTTGAGTTACCCTGTCGGGAGTGAAAGAAATATTCCACTGCAAAGAATGTTTTTTTTTTTCTGCAAGTAAAAAAAAAAAAAAAAGTCTGCCTATGTATCATGGGAGAGTGAATGCCATAATACCCAAAGATGAGACTGAAAATTACTTAACTCAAGCAGAAAACCAAATTCTGTTGGTGAAGCGGAGGGATTGCACATAGCAAGTAAATGGTGTAACGCAAATTCCTTTGCTGAAGCCAGAAAATGGGAAGCTAGCAAGCATTGTATTTAAAGAAATAGAACCTTGGTAATTTAAAATGGCCACCCAGCTGAAGTCAAATACAGACTCTGTAAAAATAGGGAAGAAAATTTGTTCCTGGTGTAAAGAACCCAACCACATGGAGCAGTGTCCCTTCAGGCCTTATTCAGATGTTGAGAATGAATGCATGCACAGTATTGCTAATGTTGTTAAACTTACCCAAGGGAAGAAAAAGTCTACAGAGAGGCCTGTGAGAGCTACGACCTCTACAAGCAAAATATGCCCACCTGTAGGACTACAACTATTGGGGGTTCTAGCAAATACAGAGGCAACAGCTGCAATAGCGCCTCCTGAGGTCAGGCAGAAAAATATACCTGATAGCCCTAAAATGGAGGACAAAATACAGCGTTCCTGTAATGAACCGTACCCCACGGAAGAGTGGCCCTTCCCGTCCGATGAGGAAGAAGACATCTCTTATGGAGAACCCAAACCGAGTCACACCGACAAAACACCCAAAGAATGGTGGCGGTGCCTGAACTCGGTTCAAACTGAAAAGACCGCTCCCTATGATGATGAATATGATCGGCTGGAGAAAGAGCGGGAGCAGTGGATCACCGAATATTTCCATCAGCTATTACAGTTGCAAGAAAAGCCAGGTGGATCCAGTGATGCTGCTAAAATTTCAAATGAAGTTGGAGACCCCAGTATCCCTGATGGGACGGTGTCATCCAAAACAAAAAGGCGAAAAAAGAAAAAGAAAAGAGGTTCTTCACTTACCGTGGAAGGAACAGACACATCTGCAGATCTTGCGGAGGAAAAGGGGGTCCGAAATGCCCTGCAGCCTAGAGAAAATGGAGAAGTCATCCTGTGGATGACCGAATATTCAGGGGGCCCAAGGCAGAAGTCGTGTACCCCAAAGAAGTGTCTGTCCGTGTTACGCCGATGCTCGCCACAAACCGGGACCGGACCGCGGGGCTGAGGTGGGGTTATATAATCACCGACCTTAGTCCACGCAGACTGATCCGGAGTGCGCAGTTCGTAGTCGTACATCGCAGGGTCAGGATTGGAGAAGGCAGCATTGTCGTTATGGAAGCAGGAGTTCGGCAACAGGTAGTCAGGATTTCCCCGCTTTAGCTTAGGAGCGTGAGCGCGGGGGTGGCTTCTGCGCGAGGTGCGGCCTCGGCCCATGACGCCGATCTCAGCAGGAGGAGACAGCAGGCTGGCCGAAGTTCACCGCAGGGCAGCGTCGGGAAGAACCAACGCTTCAGCACAGAAGTCCAAGGCAGGCCACTGCAAGGGGATAGCAGCAGGCCGCAGGAAAGGAAAGGTATCTACTGCTATGAGGGAATGCAGCAGTACCAGTGCTGGCATCAACGCTTCAGCACGGAGGTCCAGGACAGGCCACTGCAGGAGGATAGCAGCAGGCCGCAGGACAGGAAAGGTATCCACTGCTAGGAGGGAATGCAGCAGTACCAGTGCTGGCATCAACGCTTCAGCACAGGCGTATAGGGCCACTACAGGAGAATAGCGGCAGGCCACAGGAAGGAAGGGTAGTCCACTGCTAGGAGGAATGCAGCAGTTACCAGTGCTGTTCAGCACAGGCGTCCAGTATAGGCCACTACAGGAGAATAGCGGCAGGCCACAGGACAGGAAGGGTAAGCCACTGCTAGGAGGGAATGCAGCAGTTACCAGTGCTGGCATCAACGCTTCAGCACAGACGTCCGGGGTAGGCCACTGCAAGGAGATAGCAGCAGGCCAGTGCTGGCAACAACGCTTCAGCACAGACGTCCAGGACCAGGCCTCTGGATACTCAGGAACTTGGAAGGTAAGAACGCTAGGAGAGAGGCCTGGGGTGGTTTGTGGCAGAGTCAGTAACATAGAGATATGAATAGTTATGCTCGGCGCTGGTTCAGAGCCAACGCCTAGAATATAAAGGGCGGAGATCCAATCACAGGAGGAGGGTGTGTGAGAATTCCTCCAATGAAGTAGCACAGGGCAGAAGCTGCAATGAGAGGCAGCACCTGTGCCATAGATTGCCAGAGGAAGCCTGCAACTGCACAGGTCTGCAAGGCAAAAGTCAAAGCCAGTAGTGGATTCCTTACAGTCCGGTGCTAATAGTGAAAAAACTTCAACCAATCATCCCAGGGAAGCGGAGCCGGAACCGGTGAGTGACGATCCCTTGACCAGCCCTGGTGATGCCCTGAAGGTTGCCAGGCATGACTGTGATCGGCTACGGGAAAATAACGTGAAGCTACAGAAAGATGTGCTCACAATGTACTCTTTGGCCAGGACAGAATTGGACGATCTCAAGACTGAGCTAGATACTGCAAACTCTACTATTACCGCCATGGATGAAAAGCAGAGCCAATCTGATAAAATGATGGCTAAGCTGAAGCGGAAGTATGAGGAGGCACTGAAGCAGATGACAGTCTTCCAGCAAGAGATGCACACTCTTCGCATAGAGCTGAATGCCTCACAACAGGAGGTCAACAGTGTCCGGACAGAGGTAGACGTATCTCAGAAGGAGGTTCATACACTCCGCAGAGCACTGGATGCCTCACATCATGAGATCAACAGCTGCCGCACAGAACTGGAAGTCTCCAGAAAGGAACTTCACAGTCTCACTGAGGAGCTGGACATTTCAAGGAAAACTATCCTACATCTTAACTTAGATCTCAAAGTCTCTCAGAAGGAGCTTCAGAACCTAACCCTGGAGATGGAAGTCTCACGCCAGGAGACAGCCCGCCTCCAAGCAGTTGTGCAAAAATGGAAGGTGGACTGCAAGGAGGCCCTGAATAGTACAGAGACTGAAAAAAGAGAAAATTTAAGATTAAAAAAAGAAAATTCTGAGTTGACAGAACACGTCAAGGGAAAGAATGAAAAGCTGCACGTGCTTAAAGAAATAAATAAACTTTTGAAAGATGAAAAGTTTGAAGCAGAGCACCGACTGCAGAACCAACTGCAAGGTCTGCGTACACACCTCCAGTATGCTGAGGAGAAGCAGCAAACGCTGCAGGAAGAAAAGCTGCAGGCTGCTAAGGAGGTACAAGCGCTGCAGGAACGTCTGAATACCCAGTACGTCCCCACAGAGCAGTATGAGGAGCTAAAGGCCATGCTGCATGTCACCAGAGCATCATTGGAGGCGGAGCTTTGATACCAGGTGACTCTGTATGAGAGGGCACGTGAGAAGGCTCAGAAACTGGAGCAAGAGCTGGAGAGACAGAGAGACTGTTCCACTCCCTTGAGTCAGTACACCAAGGAGAAAACAGACGCAGCGCCAACCTTGATGACAAAAATTACAGAGCTCCAGAATATGAAGGAGACACTGATACAGACTCAGAGAAAGCAAAGTGCGCAGATAAATTCCCTGAGTAGAGACTTGCAAGACGCACTTAAACAGGTTGAGACTCTGCAGACCAGTAACTTACAGATTCTTCCAATACGGAAAAAGGTATTGGCTCTGCCCAAGCACTAGTATCCCACAGTAACTAATGCCTGTGAGGACAAGGGTACAGTGAGAGTTGGGGACTCCACGCACCTTCAAAACAAGATTACGAAGTTTGAGCCACCAAGAAAGCACTAGCCAAACCTACAGCTGCCCAACAGGCAATAAACAGAGGTAGGAGTGCAGAATCAAAGCCAGGGGAATCCTTAGCTGCGGAAGCTGAAAAGATAGGACGTTCTCTGGAAAGGGAGGTGGAGGTGCAACTCATTCCCAAAGAAGCTGAACTGGCGACTCCGTTGTGTGGGGGAGGTGCAGAAAGACCGCTTCAGGAGCGGAAAACTCGAAGGGCTAGTCATAACTGCTCTACAACTGTTGCCATACAGTTTGTCTACAAAAAGAGTGAGTGCCCGACGCAACGGAAATCTCATGACCGCGCACTCAGTAAAAAGACTTTACTTGGAAAAAGTCCTCCTCGAGCGACTAAGGAGTGCTGATCTCAAGCACCTTTGGGAGGAGACAAAAATAAACTGGAGAAAGGGCTCCAATCCCAGCGGGACAGAGGGTTCTCTTCCTCCATCCACTCTCATTCAAGTCACAGAAAGATTTCGAATGAGAGTGGAAGGATGGGCTTTGGCCGTGGTAAGCCCGAGCTTCCCACAAACAGTGGAGGTATGTAACAGGGGACTTATCCCTGTTCACAAATGTGCCTCTAATCCAGCAGTGTGGTGGTTAACTGCTGGTAGGCAATTAACTAACACCACCTGCCTGATTAGATTGCTTAGAAAAGCCTGTCTTTTGAGACAGGGAGTGAGACTCCTTAGCTCACACCTGAGCTGAACTTTGGAGACAGAGCAGAGATTCCTTAGTCCACAATGGGGCTGAACCAAGGAAGGGCAGATGTCTTGAGCGACAAGCTGACCACAAGACAAAGGGGACAAGATTCTAAACTTGGAGCCTGACATTTTCTGTGCACACAAGGGTGCGGTTACAGGAGAGCAGAGAAGCTTCCCCTACAGCAGCCCAGCTAACAGATAAGACTTTTTCGTATAAGACTTATCTATGTCTGTGTATTGATAAATGTCTCCATGATTTGGGGCTGGTAAATAGCTTAGCTAACCAACCCAGTCAGAGAGGGCTGAGCTACATGTATAGATAGTCTCGAAAGCAGAGAGAGGGTTTTTTGGTTGGCTCACTATTTCGCTTATGTTGATTTTTTTTGCTGTTTAAAGTGACAGGCACAATAAAGCCTTGTTATAATTTCACCTTACAACAGTCTCCATTGTGTACCTCTGCACATGTCCTCCTACACTAACAAACAGATTATCCCTATTTCTGAGTTTGGATTGCAACTTGCCCTCACAGGCTGTATATTGACGCTTGATGTGGAAGATTTATTTACTGGACAATTAGTCAATGTTAATGCGGATTTGTCCATGTACATGTATTCTAACACCTTGGAATCTGTTACTTTGCATTTTCTGATTTAGGGCTATTCTAGCTATACTAGCCAGATAATTACTCTACTGTGGATTTAGGTGATTCCATTATTGTTCACACTAGGTATCGGTGACTATAGTGTTAGTTCACCTTTCCCATATACATCAGTGTTTCTTTTGGGTAGCGCCCGTGTCAGGGGTCCTTGCCATATTTTAATTATCTTGTACTGTTTTTTAATGTTCTTTGTGTCAATTATTAAAATGTTATCTTGATTACGGTATACCTGAGTGCTATTAAGCGGGTTTCTTTTCCCTTCCTGTTGTACCATATATATTTATATATATATAGTGTGTGTATGTATGGAGGTATGGAGGGGTTACATGTATTGTGTTTTTATATGTATTGTGTAGGTAGGTTTTTTGTATGCATTTGAGGGGCTGGTTGTATACAATTGGGATTTTCTTTGTATGTATTTGGGGGTGGGAAGTTTTTTGCCTTGGGTGGGTGGGATGTTTTTTGGTATATATCTTGTTGGGGGAATTGTGTGAGGGGGGAGGGAATGAGTGGGTGTGGGGTAATCACAAGAACAAAATATGTAGCAAAATATAAAACAAATATTTCACAAAATACTAAACAAAATAAACAAAACAAAATGTTTCTCTCTCTCTCTCTCTCTACACCCTCTTCGCACCCTCTCCCTTCTCTCACCAGAATGTGTGTGCAAGCAGGAAGTTGGAGTTGCAGTATTTTGTTTAAAATTCTTTTGAATCCATTGAACTGATTCAAGTCGAATTCGAAGGCAGATTCAATGTAAAATCATTCTGTGGATTCGGATTTAAGTCGAATTCGTTACTCCTGATGAAGCAGAGACTGCGAAACACGTAGAGTTGAGGTTTGGAAGCTGGCAATGTGATCCGTAAGTCTGACGTCATCACGTGGCGATGCGGGCTGGAACGCACGGTGGAACGCGGAAGTGGGGGAAGCATCAGGATCACAGGGACTGGAGGCGCATCAGCCCCCTCGTGAGAGCTCTTTCGACTGTGGAACACCAGCTGCAATTGCCGGGACACTTGGCCAGGAGCCTTATAGTACCCCACCTGTGATGAGGGTTAGCATGTGAGTTGGCATTACCTAACCACTGTATGTTCTTACCAAATATATATTATTTTTCCACACCATCCTGTTCTTTTCTCCTTTCTTGTGGGGCTTATGTGAGAATACATGTGAAGCTGTTAACCATTTCACATCTGAGGCTCCACACTGGTTTGACTGCATTGGGATATCTCCTAACCGTGCTCTTGGTGTACAATGCCTTTAGTTTCTTCAGAAAGGGTGAGTGTACATCCTTTGAAGAGCTTTCACCTATCAAGTGCCCTACACCCACACCATTCAATGTTTATACAGGATTGCACTATTTTGTGTTTTCTTTTTTCCATATATTACAGATGACTTGTGCTCCCTGAACATACTTCGTGAAATTGCTGACAAAAACCAAGGAGAGAGGCTCATTTCGGGTTGAGATGTTGCCATCTGGTCCATTTAAGTATTTGACTATTTTTATTTTGGGTGTGCACTATTTATTGTATTACATCATTTATATCTAATTGTTTTTCACTGCTTGAGCGTCGGGTGAAGTTTTCTACATATCCAGTGGGGCGACTGGGTTGTTGGTCATGTTGGTTTTCAAGGAGAAAAAAGCCAGAAAAGAGAACAACGGGGAAATGACTTCATGGTTTAATAGGAGAAGAAGGGTGGCCTTTTAGGTCTGATTGTGCTTATCTGTCTTATATTTGCTTTGCTCTGTTAATGCAGCAGTGCGAGTTGTTATGAGGAAGCTATGATGGGATGGAGGCAATTGGGCAAATTTTAACCTTTAAATATCTCTGTTTGTGACAGCAGCTTTGGTGGCTGTGGAGGCTGGCCATGGTGGGGCAAAATGGGTCTGGATATCTTAGATAGATTTGTAGGAAGCATACTAAGGGAAATAAGCAATAATCACAACATGTACATACATATTCATACGTTACTTGAGGCTAAATTGTCGGTGTCTCTACAATCAGTTAATTCCCCTGAATAGCATGGCAGTTTATTTATACTCTCTTTTGTAGGAAATGAGAAAACCTTAATGCTAAAGAAATTCACACTTTTTTGCAGTGTAATTGCAATTTTTTTCAGTAAGGGCTACAACTGTGGCATTGAAAACACCGAGTTGATTAATTCTGTTAGCAATCTCAAAATGTTTGTAGTTTAATTGGAAACCAGCTGCCTCTCATTGACTATGTTTTTTACATGCCTGGCTTCTACTTTTCAAACATATTTTCCAGGTGATTTAGAAAAAAGCATATTTCATTCAGGTCTAATGTAGCTCCAATCATGTAGTTATGACATTTAGTGCTGATTATTCTGGCAGAGAAAACCACTAAGATTGCACTTGGGATTGCACTCAAAAATATATTTCAATTAATTATTTTTTTACATACAGTAATCAGTTTCAAATTAAATTGTTCCAAGAGCGAACTAAATGTTTCCTTCCTTTGCAGACTACACCTTGGTCATTATGACCGACAGAATCCCCACTATTTTTCATGTGCTTTTCCATACAATAAACAATATATTCATAACCTACAGTATGCCTATAGTCTGTATATAGGAGGAAGGATATTTCTTTATATTGATGTATAGGTAGCCAGTACACATCTACTTATTTGAGAACGTGCATGGTTGTTAATTAATAAAATGGAAAATATATTTTGAGTCCCTTCCTGATTTTAGACAACTTTCTCTTTCTCTAATGATAATGGGAGTTATGCATTAAACTGCAGTAGGGCCACTATCCCATGAAATCTCCCATTGACTTTAATAGCAGATTACGTGGAATAATGTCCGAAATGAGCACTTCAGCAATTTAATGAATAACCCCCCACAAATAAAGTTCATTCTTCACCTTCTTTATACTATAGTTCAATAAAAGTCTTTGGTGTGAACATTCTACGTGTGATCATTGAAAAACAAGTGAGAATTGGAGGTGTAGCATAACAAGAAGTGGCTTATTGCTAATGTCTCAGGTCTAGTACTGATGTACCTGGTTCCTGGTCCCTAAACCTCAGTCATAAATATAAATTGTAAGTTCAATGGAGCATGGACGTATGTCTGAAAAATTCCCTGTCTAGTGTTGGGTACACTGCAGTGCTGTACAACAAAAATATTAGCATTAGGATTGAGAATTCCGTACTACTGTACTAAATGTAGTCCAAAGAGAAATGTGTTTTTGTGGCAAGTTAATATGTGTGTGGCTTAGAGAGATGTGAGTGATTCTTGTGCTATTCTACTTTGCCTACTATATACAGTACAGTATGGACTGTCTTGTATAGTATCTGATCACTAAATGCAGCAGCCCTGCCTTACTAACCCCCATTTCTTTACAGCATGGAAACAGGGGGGTCCTCTGGAGCAGAACGTTACTGTTTTCAGCTCTTGGGTGCTCTCGATTCCCAAGATCCTCAGCAGTGAATTTACCCGATTTACCTGAATTTAAGTGATTTTAAATGGTTATCCAATAGGAAGCTGCAACCGATGACATTTCTTTTGACCCGCGAGACCTGACATTTTGATTTAACTGAAGGGACCACAGACACGGTTAACTTTTTCGTTTACTGGTAACTACATTGCAATTATTCTTCAGAGCACTCCTGGTTATTTAAAAAATCATCCAGCCAGAACTGATGCTTTAAGCTTGTGATGTTCTTGCAGATAGTTCAGTTGTGTACTGTAGTTCTGTGTTGCTTATCATATGGACTACAGAGCCAATAGAACATACATATTTAAATTACTGTACCTCTAGTTTTATATTTTTGAAAATTCACTAAAAAAGAAAGCACCTTCTCTGCAGCTGGTGCAGCGTGACCAGGTTACTCTGTCCCTTCTCTCCAACAGTTCACAGGGGAGGCTGCAGATTAAAGCTGCAGTTCAAGCTCCCAGTTTTTTTTTTTTTTTTTTTTAGTTTTTTTTTACTTCAATAGTTTCATGTTGGCAATCTCTTCTTACCTAAAGAACTGCATAGCTGCTGATCAATTAGTTCTCTGTCTATTGATCGGTGAAGTTTGGCGACATCTTTAGATCTGAGGAATGTAAATAGGAACAAACATACTTATTAAAATAGAAAAGAGTTTGTGTGTGTGTGTGTGTGTGTGCGTGTAGCTGCAGAGTTTGTGTGTGTGTGTTGCTGCAGAGTTTGTGTATGTGTGTGTGTGTGTGTGTGTAGCTGCAGTGTTTGTGTGTGTGTGTGTGTGTGTGTGTGTAGCTGCAGAGTTTGTGTGTGTGTGTGTCGCTACAGAATTTGCGTGTACCTGCAGAGTTTGTGTGTGTAGCTGCAGAGTTTGTTTGTTTGTTTGTATGTGTGTGTGTGTGTGTGTAGCTGCAGAGTTTGTGGGTAGCATCAGCTTGTGTATGTGGTGGTGTTGTGTTGTATGTGTGTGTAGCAGCAGCAGAGTTTGGATGTAGCTACAGAGTAGGTTTAGTAGCAGTTTGCGTGTTGTGTGTGTGTACACAGAGGGGATGGATATAGATAGCTGCAGTGTAAGGCTGAGGTCACGCTGTCGCTGAGCGTGCTCATGCTTGAGAGCGGTGACTTCCCTAACTCTCCAAGCATGAGCGCAGGCAGTCCTACAACATTTTGCAAGTGCCGTGTGTGTGGCTGTGTGCATTGACTGGTGCTGATTGGTTGCTGGAGGGTAATGTGAAAATCAATTTGCTCCGTCTCCCCAAGCGCCTAGGGAGAGCGTACGTTCACACTCATGAGCGCGGACCGCATCAGCGGGGCCGTACAGATTGATTTTAACTGAAGTGAGCATGCCAAGCGCGCTCAGCGGCAGTGTGGATGCAGCCTAAGTGTATATAGAGGTGCTTTAATGTATTTACCATTTTATTTTAATTTAAGAAATCTATATAACTATACAAAAGTATCTATTATTTATGAAAAAAGCCTACATGTACATTTAGCCTATAATAGCAATAATCCCCTCAGAACAGGGCATTACTGGCCAATAATGCCCTGTTCTTCTGGGATTATTACTTACTAATAAAGCGGTGTCCTTGTTTTTCCCGAAGAAGTGTTGTGTGTGTATTTCATTCAAAGGGAGGGGAGCAGAGTGGGGCTCCTGAACCTGTGCACAGGTCAAGACAAAAAAAAACAACAATGTGATCCCAAAAGCCAAATTACAATATGTCAATCAAGATGCATATTTGCCCTGCCTCACTATTTCTTTTAAGATTCCAGCCAGATATATTTTTTAATATATATAATTTCACCCATAAATGATAAAATATAGAAAACTCTATAAAATATTAGTTTGTACTTGTAACTTGTTATATGTTTATTTTTTATTCCTCTTCATTTCGAGTAGAATATTTGGGGTTTTGAATTTACTGGAACCATTCTTGATAATGATAATAAAAAATGCAAAACAAATTTTAAGTAACTGAATTAGATCCTTTTTTTTTTATTACATTAGAATTACACATTTTTGCCAGTTAAAACACTTTCAACCATTCCAGTTACTATTTTAATTGGCCCAGATTGCCTGCCAGATTGGCCTCTAATCTGTACAAGAATGTTGTTTGGAAAACCTGAAGTATGCCCAACGTGTAGGCAGCATTCATCACACTAGCACTTTCTGGTCACTTTGGAATCATGTTGCGCTGGAGTTGGCAGCTGCAAGAGAACCTCACTCCATAGATCACATAAAAGGCTAATTCACCTTCATCTTACTGAGAAGTCTGAAAATGTAGGTGTGGTTCATAGCTTAAAACGAGCATTGGGAGTTGGGGAAAAAAGCTGTGTTTAGTTAAAACACCAAATGTTACTGACATCAAATAGATTGGGTCATTTGATTATGCTGCACTTTTGAATTAAACTTTGAACTAAATGATAATGGGGTAAAAAAAAAAAAAAGCAACAGCAGTTTGAAAGGCTTTCTGTGTGAACTTTTTTTTCCCCCTTGCAGATTGATGGGAAATGGTATTCCATCACTACATATGGCAAATTAAAGAAGGCCCTGCTTGTTTTGGCAGACTTAGTTGTACATTTTTTTTCAAAGCTGTCTTCTGTGGCAAAACTAGTGCTCTCTTGCATGTGGTTATATAAACAACTAGGAACTTTACTTCCTATGTAATATTACATTCAGAATTTTTGAACTACAATACAAAAGAGCCATTCGTAATGTATTTACTCAAATCATACGTAGCTGCACCTCTGTTAAAAATCAGAGATTGAAAGGATATGAAAAGGGACGCACATTTCTTTCATCTACTTCTGTTTTCCTAGAGTGTTTATTAACTTCTGATTATTGCTTGATGGAAGACACTTCGATCTATGTTTCTTTCTTGATCTAACCTTAACCCTTCCGCAACCCCCCCAAAAAAATCTCTTCCACAAATCATGGGGCTAAATGGCCACAGAGTTTATTGGAATTACAACATCACCAATCATGCCTAATCAAAATGCCCTTCCTGTGGGGTCCCTGACCCATAAGCCCTATCAACCACCACTTAAACCCAATAGCCATGCCAGTCTATTAGGACATACTTGTGACTAACCAAGACCAACTAGAAAGACACCAACAGGCCCACCGCCCTAACTGGAGCCTGCCACCACCTTCCCCACCATATAAACCCCCAAAGCATACTGTTTTTGGCCAAGGTGGAATCTGAACAAGCCCACCACCGACAACTGTGACTACCTATATACCATTTGCATCCCTCAAATTTTGCTCATGATTTTACATCATACCCCCAATAAATCAAATAGATGTAGCCGGACTTACTGTGCTCATTAATGTGCAAAAGAAGTGTAAATCCCTGACATTTATTTGCATGTTGCAGCCCCGCAAAGTCAACTGTGCCACAAAATGGCATTTTGTGGCTGTTTTAGTGCTCTGCAGTAGCGAGAGGTGGTGCTAGTGTTCTAGGGTGTCTTTAATCTAAATGCAATGTAACACACCACTTATTGGTAATAAGGCAAAAAAAATGCCCTGTTTCACTTGCATTGAGAGCTCCCTTGACTGCATGTTGTGGGTTCACAGCAACAGCTTCCAAATGCGAATGCCACACAAGGAATCAACTCCAGACCATTTACCTGCTTAATTGATGATGTAATAACGAAGGAATAGCCCACACCTGTCCATGAAACAACTTTTGCGTCAATGTCCAATTACTTTTGGTCCATTGAAAAAGAAGGGGCTACATATTAAAGAGATGTAATTCCTAAACCCTTTCTCCAATTTGGATGTGAATACCCTCAAATTAAAGCTGATAGACTGCACTTTAAGCCCATATTCATTATTTAACTGTAACTTGAATTTATTTTGGTATACAGCCGAAATAACAAAACTTGTATCTGTGTCCAATTATTTCCGGACCTAACTGTATATAGATTCCACTCCACATTCATCCCTACGGGGAAGCGAGTCCTTAAGGTAAAAATCCAGAACGCTTCCCTGCGGTCCAATAAACTTACATTATCCCCACCTTTCTTTGCCTCTTGTTTGATCCCCAAAAAAGAAACAATCTTGACCCTGCCAAGTTTACATTCAGTAAAGTGTTTGGAAACCGGGTGGTACAAATCTTTAATTCCAATTAACCTTAGATGTTCAAGATTTCAATTTTTTAAGGCTCTTGTTGTCCTTCCCACATATCTCTTTCTGCACCCACAAGTTAAAGCTGCAGTTCAGTCTTTTTTTTTTTTAATTTATTTTTTTACTTTAATAGTTTCATGTGGGCAATCTCTACTTAACTAAAAAACTGTATAGCTGCAGGTCAATCCGTTCTCCGTGTATTGATCGGCGAAATTTGGTGACATAATTAGTGAAGGGATCTGTTTTTATTTTCTACTTCTGTCCGTCAGTGGAAGCTCATGAATATTCATGAGTCTCCCAGTGACGTGTGCTCGCTCCCGATCTGCCGCTGTGTGGTGCCCCCCTTCTGCCAGATCCCTGTGGCTGCCTCCCTGCCCTTGCAGGAGATGGAGTGGGGTTGCGCTGCCCCCAGAGGGGGGGGGAAGGGGGGTGCGGGTGATGTGTCCCCCTTCTTCCCCAATCACCGTGAGATGGAGTGAGGTTGCGCTGCCCCCGTGGGGGGGGGACCAAGTGGGGAGCGGGTGATGTGTCCCCTTTCTTCCCCGATCACCGTGAGATGGAGTGAGGTTGCGCTGCCCCCATGGGGGGGGGGGGGGGGGGGGGGGGGGGTGGGTTCCCCCTTCTTCCCCGATCACCGTGGCTGCCTCCCTGCCCGCGCGGGAGATGGAGTGGGGTAGCGCGGCCACCGGGAGGGTGTGTGTGTGTGTGTGTGTGTGAGAGATATTATATATATATATATATAGTGTGTGTGTGTTATATATAGTGTGTGTGTGTGTGTGGTCTTCTCTCGGGTCTGTTTGTGTGTGTGTGTGTGTGTGTTGTTTATAAGTGGTGTTTTTATACTGTGTTGTGTGGTGTGTGTGTGTGTGTGGTGATGTTGTGTGTGTGTGGTGTGTGTGTGTGTGAGGGTGTGTGTGTTGTTGGTGTGTGTGTTGTGTGTGTTTCTCGTGGTGTGTGATGTTTTCCTACTCGTGTGTGTGTGTGTGTGTGTTGTGTGTGTGGTGTGTGTGTGTGTGTTTTCTTGTGTGCTTGTGTGTTGTGTGTGTGTGTTTGTGTGTCTCTCCTTCTCATTTTTCTCTCTTTTCTCTCTCTCCTTATTTCTCTCTCATCTCTGCCCCCCCAAGATGCCGCAGTCAAATCACCCCTATATGACTAAGTCCTCAGTTAACCAAGTTCAGGGTAAAAGTGACCCTCTGTGGTGCTACCCGACCCCAACGGAATATATAACATAAAAAGGAAAAAGTGGGTCAAAAGTTCACTCTAACCCAATGCTTGTAATGCATTGTAACATCGCCGAAAGAGAGATCAGTGTATCTCGAAGCTCGCACAATAAACATTTCGTTAGCCACAGAACGGTATCACTATATATTTTTGATTATATTATATATATATATATATATATATATATATATAATATACTCTAATGAAAAAGAAAAAAAGGAACCCGTTTAGGAGCACTCAGGTTACGAAATACAAATAGCATTTTATTAATTGCACAATGTAAAGTGGAAACAGTACAAGATTAAAAACACTTAATAAGGCTAGGACCCCGTCACGGGTATTACCCATAGAAACACTTAGGCAAAACTTAGGAATAACCAGAACATAAATATCCTAATTATATAACAAATGGATAGTGACTAAGGACACAGCGATGGCCCAGTTAGTCAAACAGGTTATCAGGTTAACACGCACCTATACCGTGCATAGAATATATTGCGTCCCAAGCAACAAGAAAGTGACAAGTCAAAGTATAAATGACAATCTCAAGCCAACATAAATTCTGCTACAACGTGCAGATAAATGAACCAAAACCAACAGCAAATAATGAATCTCTGAAGGAAATAGGTAACGTGATTTGAGTGGGTCATATGTGTTTAGGACAGATGAGTATGTAAATAGCATGTATAGGATACAGCCTAATGATGAACTCCATAAGTTAACCTGTGTATGTTTGTCTCGTGTAAAGAGTACATGGAGAGTCACAGTCGAGAAAAATAAATTGCAGCAGTGTGGGTAGCATAGTTACGTTGTGAACATCATCCAGGGGTCCTGCCTAGCACCCCCACTCCTACATACTTATCTGTCCTAAACACATAGTGATCCACTCAAATCACGTTACCTATTTCTTTCAGAGATTCATTATTTGCTGTTGGTTTTGGTTCATTTATCTGCACGTTGTAGCAGAATTTATGTTGGCTTGAGATTGTCATTTATACTTTGACTTGTCACTTTCTTGTTGCTTGGGACGCAATATATTCTATGCACGGTATAGGTGCGTGTTAACCTGATAACCTGTTTTGACTAACCTGGTCCATCGCTGTGTCCTTTAGTCACTATCCATTGTTATATAATTAGGATATTTATTGTCTGGTTATTCCTAAGTTTTGCCTAAGTGTTTCTATGGGTAGTACCCGTGACAGGGGTCCTAGCCTTTATTAAGTGTTTTTAATCTTGTACTGTTTTTCACTTTACATTGTGTCAATTAATAAAATGCTATTTGTTATTTCGTACACCTGAGTGCTCCTAAATGGGTTCCTTTTTTTCTTTTTTCATTAATATTATTACCAACCCGTGAGCACCGCCAATTCCAATTCATGATATGTAAAAATATATTTTTTGGCTTAAGGTGACATTGATACTATCAAAGTAGATGCGAGGTTATTCCTTTCCCCCCTCCCCCCCTTTTTTATTGAACATATATATACATACATACACACACCAGAATATATAAGTTCTTCAGTATTTGTTGATATCTTTTTTTTTTTTGGACCAAGAATTTGTGTCATGGGACAAGCTTTCAAGAGTTTTCCTCTCTTCCTCAGGTCAAGCAATGTAGGTGAAAAGAAAATTTATCAAAAGTGGCCGTTTCCTGTATCTTCCACTGGAGATTGCCAGGTTCTGACGTCACATCCGGCAACGTCATTTCCGGTCCGCCACGAGGACGGCGTCACTTCCGGTTTTTGCCAGTAGAGAGACGCAGAAGGAATACAAGGCGTCTGAGGCACCCAGCGGATCCCCCACACGAGGTCACCAGCCCCCATTGGTACTATGCGAATTACCAGCAGCCGTCCTGTGAGTGTTATCTAGGTTTTAACCCACCGGAGCGGTCTGTTAGCCATTTGTCCTTTTTATCATCTAGTTTAATAAATAACTTTTATCATTAGCTTTGCTTAAGTGTTGTTTGTCTAGTTGTGTCTGTTTGTTTTGTCTGTTTATGTCAGCCAGTTGCAATTATGTCTGTATAAATTGTTTAACTGTGTTGCACTAAATATTTCTTTTTTCATTGCATGTTCTACTTCCACTGCATCAAGTCATATCTGAATACCCCAAGATACAGAGACTGTTGATTTCCTTGAAACTGGAACTATTTCTACTGGATATCCAGGATTCCATTATTTTTGGACTCATTAGGCGCCGGTATCTCTTTTGTTTATTATCAAAAGTGGCGCTCTAAATATACCAAAGTGTGCAAAATATTGCGTGAAAAAATATATATAAACCAGTGATGTTTAAATGGTGATACTCATACAAACACATATGTTGAATGCCGCTGTAACCCGGTGTTGGATTGCTCTCTCAATCCTCGTAGTAAATGGAAGGGTGTAGATCATCAGGAAGCGCAAATATGTGAAGACAGAAAAAATATTCTGATGGTGCAGTATTGTGGAAACAATATTTAGTGAAAATGTAGTATCAAGTCTATCTGCAGAATACTCACAAACGTGAGAAAAGGATGAACACGTAAAGGTATCTTTAGGTGCTGCTCTATCCACAGTGTGATCAGGATAGCAATCTTCACCATAAGGATAAACACTTCAATGGACCTTAGTGTAAAATAGAACCGGACATAGTGCAGACTGTATATGGTATTTATAAAACGGTAAGTGAAAAACAATGCACTCACATGATATAAAATTTAAAAAAGCATTTAGATCTCACGCAGTGGATCTCAGCAGCCGGATGAATGGTGTCTCTACGCGTTTCACCTTCTCCTGAAGAAACCGAGAAGGTGAAACGCGTAGAGTGACGTTTACCACACTGGCCGGAACCCCTGGAAGCGGATGATGTAATTTCCGGTTTCGGTGAGACGCATCCGTGACACGCACGCTACAACAGGGGGAAACCAGAGACACCATTCATCCGGCTGCTGAGATCATTTGTGCACGTGCACGGCTGTGGAGGGGGCAGGACTCACAAAGGGGTGTGCCAGAGCCTGTTACAGAAAAGGAAGGGGTTGTGCCTTTCTAAAGGGTTGCTATAGAAACAAAAATGCTCATTACATTAGAATACATTACAAATTGTCTTTCAAAGTTGTTTTTTAAAAAAAAGAAAATGCTACAAGTATTTTCTCACAGTACAGAACTGATTTATTAAAAAAACCACACATGCAAGATATTGACTGAACTGCAGCTTTAATAGATAAATTACAAACTGAGTTTTGCAATTAATGAAATTATTTATCTTACATTTTTTATTTTGAGGTGGGCCAGAAGAGAAAGTCGTGGAGGGTTTCAAATGTTTGCATGCCCCACATTGGAACGAGCGAGAAGAGGGTGTGATCAAAGTGAAGTCTTGCTCCCTCCCTTCTATCAAATCTCAACAAACACCAGTTCTGAATATTAGGACACCACTCACCAGTGATACTGACAGACAAAGTAAACTAGTGTAATTCAGGTAATTACAAAAACCATGTCAAAGCTGATGCACACATTAATGTAACATCATCTAACTGCTTGACAGACTTCACACAGTATCACATTACCATGTCCCGTGGGACAAACAACCAGATAATCCTGTGCATTGCTTTATACTCCACATGCCTCAATGCATAAGGATTGGATTACCTGATTATAAATTACACTTTACACCCCTATAATGTTCACTGAACAGCACAAACAAAACTATTTAAATTAATTTCAACAAAACCTGATTAAAAAAATCCCATATTTTAAATAGCTGGCATACTGTATGCGGCCCGGCACTGCAGATTGAAATCACTATCACATTTCCACCATACTGTACTTTATGACTAAAATAACAACACTTTGCTCTCAACTGTTATGATTGTAAATGCTTTAATATTAGTTTTAGCTTAAACATATTTTTTATGAACATTTAATGAGCAAAATACATACATTTTCCAATCCTTGTTTTTCAAATCTCAGAACAAAATTGTTAGCAGTATCATGGGTTAATGCTAGTAAGGATTTGGTATTTGCCGAGTTTAACAAATAATTAAAATCAAGACAGGTAAGGCACAATCAGGAGTTATAAAGGTTTGTGTAGTTTGTTTTCGGTAATTTGATTATCCGTTACATTTCAAGAACACTTTTGTGAATATTGTAAAAAGTTAAGCACATATATATATATACATATATATATGTAGCCATGCTGTAGAATGGCCTGAAGTTTCCTCTCCTGCTGGCAGTAAGCCTGGTAAGTTACAGGGTTGCCAGCAGTAATCATGGAGGTTTGCCCTCACACCCTGTTGAGGTGCTCTATGTATGGATGGGAGTGGCTACATACTCTGAGTCCACCGTTAGTGACATCAGAGATGTGCCTGCCCCCTTAGGGATATAAGGCACAGCACTGATCAAAGTTAGTGTTGGAGATAGGAACAAGTCTGGGTTGAGACTTGGTAGTGAGTGACCCACTAGTGCTTTAACTAGTGGCCCCATTCTATGTTAATTAGCATCAAGCTGTCAAAACTGTACTGTGTCCAGGGACCTGGCACAGGGGTGATCTCCCCGAGGGGAGAGGGGATCCCACTCCATTGGGAGGGTGTACCTTTGAAAGGATAGCACAGCAAGATGTGTGGCTAAGCTAATCACTGTAAGGGGCAGTTGGCCCGCACCGTAAGCCACAATAAAGACAACCTTGATCAAAGACATTCTCGTGTGTGTCTGGAGTTACTCGACAGAGGATGGCACCACCAAGAAGGAGTTCTTCATCAGGACCATCTCCTTGCGGACGCAGAGATCCTGATGAGGTGGAGGCGCTGCACTGGATATAGGTAGGACTCGCACACACTACCTCAGCTGCCTGTCTGGGTTGACAATCCCCAAACACCATCATGCGGGAGACTCATGAGTTCTGTTGCCAACAGGTGCACCACCAGACACGACCATGTAATGGGGACTGGTTAGACCACAGGGGCCAATGTAAGATTGGGTGGGTCAGGCCAGGTCAGAAAATCTGTTACATTTGGAGGCGCTGCTGAGAGACCTGTCAACAGGACAGGCTTATGTTAGGCACACTGGGGAACAGGAGAGTGTATTCTGCCAATTTGTGCTGTGTTTGGACGGACCTAGGGGTAGTCAGGGGGCTGATGGAGTATTGTCAGCTCGCAGGGACGACCTAGGGGCCTGAGAGGAGTTGGAGGTTTGGAGAGGGGCTATAGCTGTCCTAGTCACCTTGAGGTAGTGCTAGTTGGTAGGATGCCTGAAGGGATAGCCTGTTAACGTGGTAAGGAATTCTGGAGAGGGTCTGCACTAGGCTAGCCAACAGTAGGTAGACGCCCAAGTACTGCATGGAAGAGCCAGAGTACTCTAGCCCATTCCAGACCACTTACCGAAGGGAGCACAGACTGGGAGGAAGGAGATACAGCAGACACAGAGAGAGTGAGCCTAGCCTGAGGTAGTGCAAACACGAGTCCAGCCTACATTAGGTACACAAGGTGGTGCATCAAGGCAATCTTTATTGTACCGGTGTGGCAGCTGCCCCGCAGAGAGGAGCTCCATGTACAATAACCGCAAATACAGTAAACAAATGGCGACCGCAAGAATGGAGGATCTGCGCGGCGCTAAAGGTCCACAATGGCGGACGGAGGCAGATGGAGGGAGCGCATGTGGGGTGCGTTCAGAGCAAGCTACTGAAGTGACTTTGGCTAGCCTGCTGTGGAGTGGTGCGAAAGCTGTGGCCGCACCGTTTTTGTCCTGTTTGGGACCTAGGGGTACTACCCCTGAGGACATTGAGGAGGACATTACAGTTATGTGTGGGGAACATGATGAATTTGCTTGTCAGTCGGCGTACAAACAGTCAAAAGCTACCTCAACCGTCAAAGAGACTGACAGTGCAAATCAAAATGGCGGCTCCTGTTTCCCTGGGAGACCACGTGGATCAATTGCAGAAAATTCTGCAAATGCGGGACTTGCAGAAAGTTGGCCAGGAGTGGCACCAACAGGAAAACCCCAGCCTGATGGGGGGTATGGCACGAAAGCTGCAGCCGCGCCCTCATGGACAATGACTAACTCAGCCCCAGTGCTGGGTCACCCGATCAACTTATGGGACCTCCCCCTAATCTCAACCAGGGGGAGTGGTTTCCAATTATGCCCAGTGGGAACAGATCCAGCTGAGCAAGGAGCTGGTGAACCGGCCGCACCCTTACAGAAAGTAGTTCCTATAATTAGTGCTGCCTGTGGAGGAAAAGACAAAGAGATTGGGAGAACTTGGCTGGGGATGGCGCCAAATAAGGAGTGGTGCTCTGGGAGTGGTGGCGACAAACCAGAGGCCGCGCCCCCCAGGAATGTGAAAAGTTCAGCACTAGTCCCAAGACATCCCATAAATTTGTGGGACCCTCCCCTACTCTCCACCAGTGGGGGTGGTTTTCAGCTTTGCCAGATGCGGGTGGAGCTAGCTAAGGGAGGAGTTTGCAAACCAACTCCTGCTCGTCAGTCACGAGGAGCCGGTACGCAGATCAGACCACTATTGAGAGTGCCTCCCATAGTGACCATGGCCTGCAAAACTGAAGAAAGATCCATGGTATCCACCCAACCTTACTCGGCCCCAGGAGGCTTCCTGGTGATTTGAGTGGCGGGCACTGAGACGGTGGCATGTCTATGCTTACAGTGCAGACTACCAGGAGGCGCAATGGGTACAGCTGCACGTTGCCCGTAATGTGGCCTACAATATATGTGGCCAATGCCAAACTTTGTACCAGTCCAGGCCGTAGAAGTAGCGGGAGACGTGGCCATGTTGTCGGCGGAACTTCCCGGTGCGCTTTGGAGGGAATCTGCGGATCCCGGAGAATGGGGATCGGGGCCTGTTGTTAAAACCGAGCCTGAGGAAAAGGGCACTATCGGCCGTAGTGCTGGATGAGAGACTAACCGGCGGTCACCCAGCGGAGTGCCCCTAACCAAGTCGGGGTTGGATTCCTCCGATGAGGAACCCGTGGTGTCTCCCGCAGTGGTAACCCGGCAGCCAGCGAACCCCTGTGGCGATAATGGCAGAAAGGTACCACTTACCTGTGTCGTCCGGGACAGGAGCCGAGTGTCGCCTGTGCAGCGGAAAACAGAGAGGCTGAGTCCCCCGGTTCTGTGGGCCGGCGGTTCCAATGGCGAGGGCAGATCCACACCGACTCCACGGAGTGGTGATAGTAGTCCTTGCTCCTACCAGGCTCCGAGGGTGGCATCGGCATAGGAAGGGTGGTGCCAGGCCCAGGCGGTGCGGCAGAGACAAGCTGAGCTTCCGGATGTCATGGTGGAGGAAGAGGTCCCGCTTGGGGACCCAACCCAAGATGGCGGAGCTTCCAGCACAGTCGAGGGTGTCACTTCCGGTGGCCGTAGCGGAGCGGATGGAGAGATGACCGCGCCTTGCCAATCGGGCAGTGTTTCCCGATTACCAGGACCCAAGAAGAGCTGGCAGGCCCTGCGGAAAGCTGAGAGCGGTGAGACCCGAGCAACGGAAAGCCCTTGCGGTGGCTCTGGACCATGTAGCAGTGGAGAGCCAGTCGGAACCCCGTGGATACCGACCGTCCGTCCCTATGCCCAACCCCAGGCCCTAGTTAAAGCCCCAACACCGGTCACTTTTTCCCATGGGTCATCCTCGAGCTTGGGGATGTCAGAGGGGTCCCAAGTCACCTCCGAAGAGCGGACTGGGAGAGACTGGACTGCTTTACCTCTGATGATGGGTCGATGGGTGGAGGGTACTCTCGGGAAGTGTTCGTGTCTAGCGACTGCCAAAGCGTAGTCAGCGTTACCCTTGCTACTAGGCCCAAGAGAGTAGGGCCTCATTCCCGGTCTACCGGGATATCTGGGGTGTCCTCCTGGGGGGAACCGGAAGAAGGGGATTCAGTAGAGTCATCCCAGAAAGAAATTAGGGAGACCCGGTGGTGGACCCCCTTATTTGAGGGTTATGAGGCCTGGCTAGACCGCACTAGGTTCCTTTTAGAAAGAGAGGGTGTAGTGGATTATTGGTGGACTCGTGGGGATTTCACTGAGGAGGAACGGGTGAAGGCGTTACAGGACCGGTGGTATGAGATCAGTCATGGGATGATAGAACCATTGGGTCCCAGTAAATTGGGAGATCCGGTGGACGCGGATGAACCCTATCATGGGTGTTGCCAGGGAGAGCGGGCAACACTAGGTTGATACGGGCCAGTAGGGCGGAGAGGGCCACCATAACTAAATATAAAAACGCACATGGGTTAGAGTATCCCTATGTCCCTGAACCCCTCGTGCAGGAGATAGAGAAAACAGGGATAGGTGGCTGCGAGAAACCACAGAGCAGTATATGGTGAACCGAGGTGGCGCAATTACTGGGCATAAAGCGAAGGAGAGGATTTCCCAACTCATGCGGGTGTGGAGCATAGGCCGTTGCATCTATATGCATAAAGCTGTGTATAGACCCGAGAGTGGGTTACCACGGGAGCACAGCATAACTGTCACTGATATGGGTGGTCGGGAAGTTAAGAAGCCTGACCCAAGGCACTATTATTAGGAGACAGGATAGTATGTTGTGCTAGCTAGTGCCCCTGCTGGTCAGAGAGTGCTCTGCATTACATATGATGTTAAATCAATGATGTTCTAACCAATTATGTTGGCATTTTACAGTGTTTCCCGGACAAAGGTACAACAAATTTAGGTCCCAGACGGGTCGTTGGGATTCACCAGGGGGAGAATATAGCCATGATGTAAAATGGCCTGCAGTTTCCTCTCCTGCTGGCAGTTAACCTGGTAAGTTACAGGGTTGCCAGCAGTAATCATGGAGGTTTGCCCTCACACCCTGGTGAAGTGCCCTATGTATGGATGGGAGTGGCTAAATACTCTGAGTCCACCGTTAGTGACATCAGAGATGTGCCTGCCCCCTGAGGGATATAAGGCACAGCACTGATCAAAGTTAGTGTTGGAGTAAGGAACAAGTCTGGGTTGAGACTTGGGAGTGAGTGACCCACTACTGCTTTGTTACGCCGGTGCTTCCCGCAGACCAGACCCGTCCCCTGAGCTGAAGGGGGAAGTGGTAATACATGCACCCGCAGCAAAGGGAGCATGTCCGGAGTGTGGTATGAAGCGTTGCCAGGCCAGGTGTAGTAAGGTAGACAATACTTGCCGGTACTGGTTGTAGAGATAGAGTGAATGATGCTTTGCCGAAGTCAGGTAGTGGAGAATGGAGATAGGTCGTAGTCCAAGCCGTGTTCAAGGGGTTACCAGAGTGAGCGTTGTCCAAGGAGTGCCGAGATCGAGAGCCAGAGGGGGTAGTCGTACGAGCTGCGTCAGAACCTGTGAAAACACTGAGAGAATCCAGAAGTACTTCCATACAGAGACTATGTCGAGCAAAGACTGAGAGCAGAGAGGAGCTAGATAAAGCAGGAAGGTCCAATTAGGAACGGAGGCGGGACAGGAAGAGCTACAGGGAGACACTGCAGATTGGTGCAGGCATAACAGGCCAGGTGAGTCTTGTTAGTAACCTGAGTATGCCCGTGCTGTGTGCGGGGTCGGATCTTGAGGTCCGGGGGACGGGAATAAGAGTGTGCAGACTGAGCGTGCTCCGTAACTCGTGTACGGGTGTGAACCGAACCAGTGGATGGTGCAGGTGTGCGTGCAGGAGGGCGTGGGCGCACCCGGCGCTGAGCAGAGGAATCGCCGAGGGGAGTGATCCCGCGACGGCGGCAGGGGCGAGGAGCCGTGGAGGCCTGTAGGGCAGGATTTTTTGTGTGTCCAGGGGCTCCCTGAGGGGAGGGAGTGCTCTGTGTGGGGAGCGAGGAGAACGCCGATTCCTGACATGCTTTAACTAGTGGCCCTATTCTATGTTAATTAGCATCAAGCTGTCAAAACCATACTGTGTCCAGGGACCTGGCACAGGGGTGATCTCCCCGAGGGGAGAGGGGATCCCACTCCATTGGGAGGGTGTACCTTTGAAAGGATAGCACAGCAAGATGTGTGGCTAAGCTAATCACTGTAAGGGGCAGTTGGCCCGCACCGTAAGCCACAATAAAGACAACTTTGATCAAAGACATTCTCGTGTGTGAGTCTGGAGTTACTCGACAGAGGATGGCACCACCAAGAAGGAGTTCTTCATCAGGACCATCTCCTTGCGGATGCAGAGATCCTGATGAGGTGGAGGCGCTGCACTGGATATAGGTAGGACTCGCACACACTACCTCAGCTGCCTGTCTGGGTTGACAATCCCCAAACACCATCATGCGGGAGACTCAGGAGTTCTGTTGCCAACAGGTGCACCACCAGACACGACCATGTAATGGGGACTGGTTAGACCACAGGAGCCAATGTGAGATTGGGTGGGCCAGGCCAGGTCAGAAAATCCGTTACATATATATAGAGACAGCAGCAGGCACTTCAAAGGCTTCAAGGAAACAGGTGCTTGTTCAACAGAAATCAACAGTAAATCAGGTGTCCCACCAGGAGACAAGAACAGCACTCAAGATATAATGCAAAAGATGTATTGAAAACAAAAAACAGGCACAAATAAATCCAAAGTTTCGATCCTGTATAGGACCTTCCTCAGGGGCGTGCTGGAGAACACTGCCCAAGGAAAATATATATACCCATCACCCACCTGTGTGCATAATCAAAACCAGCTGTTTGTAATTAAAAACGGGAGTGTTGTAGGCGCATGGGAGCCCCGTCATCTCTGCGCATCAACCCGGCCTCACCGCTCCTCTGTTTAAACCCTGCTGTCAAATGCCAAACACACCGCGCATGCGCGTCTACGGGTGGAGCCAGTGATCACACGATTCATTCTACAGCGTCCCACATTGTCATGGCGACGCAACCGAAGCGTCTGTAACCATGGGAGTGAAGGCAGAAGCAGACTGCGGCAGGGAGCAGGAGCGCTGAGCCATGCGCATGTGATGACGTCACCTCACCAACCGCTACAAGTCCTGAAACCAACATGAAAGTGCAATATTAAAAACACATTGGAGGTTAAAAAAGCATATTCCAAATGCACGGTATTATTGAAATAACAGTGTTAATTGTGCAGCACTCGTAAAAGTGCTAGCAACACTATAATAAGCTACCAGAATCAGTGACTGCTGTTATGCTGGAGGGAATGAAGAAAAAGTAAAAAACAGAAGTAAAAAAGGGGGGGGAAGGAGGGTTGGGAAAAAGATGGGGTCACATGGGAAGGCAAAATGAAGCCCAAAAGGGGAGTGCAGAAACAGAAAATGCAAACTACACAGAGAGGGAAATAACAGTGGGATCCCCCACTTATACTTCTAAATATATCTCCCTGTAATGGTACTACTGTTATTACAAAAAGCAACCCAGTTTAAATTCCTCATTTAGTCCTCTGGGTGCCATAGTGTCAAGTTCATAGATGAGCCTTGTTTCCAATTGTAGGAGTACAAGTAATTTCCCTCTGTCGCCACCACGAACGGACGTATGCGCTTGCATAATGGGCATACATCTCACAGTTGCAAGACTATGTTTAAAGTTTTTTAAGTGCCTCGCAACTGGTTGTAGTTTGTGGTCTTCCAGTCCAGTGTTATCGGCCAGGGCCTTCCTGATAGATGATCTATGCAGACTAATACGTTCTTTTAGCATACGCGTCGTTTTTCCGACATAGTATAGTCCACATGGGCACCGGATAAAGTAGACAACAAATCTACTTTCACAGTTCATATAGTCCCGAATTAGGCGTGTTTTACCACTGTGAGGGTGTGAATACTGCTTGCCAAGAATAAGATATTGGCAGTTGGTACATCCATGACATTTAAACACTCCTTGTTTCCTACTCAGCCAAGTGTTGGGTTAACCATATTTTTCCACCGGGTCTGCCCTGGTTAATGAGTCGCCGATATTTCGCCCTCTTCTGTAACAAAATAATGGGGGACGCTCAAAGTTCTTACCTATAATGGCATAATTAGCCAGTATATTCCAGTGTTGTTGTTTCGACGTCTTGATCATTCCTGATGCAGTACTGTATGTGCTAGTGATATGGAACCTGTCTTGCTTCTGTGTATTCGAAGAGGGCAACAAGAGCTGTTCTCTAGGAACATTCTTGGCTCTCACAAGTGATGCATCAACTGTGAATGCCATTTTTAATGTATTATAATGTAACAAGCATTTTTTTGTTTCTATAGCAACCATTTACAAAGTCACACCCCCTTCCTCTTCTGAAACAGGCTCTGGAACACCCCTTTTTAAACTTCCTGCCTTCTCTCTAGCAGTGCATCAATTGTAGCTAGTGACTGCCTGGTCACATGATCTTCCCCACAGACCTTTTCATCTTTGGTCCTCTTCTGCTGCACTGAGAGCCATTTAGTGAACCCCGGAGAAAACTTTGCCAATCGATTGGTAACTTAGCTAATTACTTATCATTGTGTGGATTGTATTGGTACAGATATTAAAGGGGAAAATAAATAAATAAAACTGTCTGCTTTGATTGCTGCTTTAAGATTGCCAATGTAGTATGGATTTAGTAGCCAACAATAGTTGAACGTTTCTTAAAAAAATATAGTACTCTACATTAAGTAGGACACTAACAATAACATAGAAATATGACAAAAGCAGTGGTGTAGTGGTTAAGGTGTTGGTTCTGAATACATAAATATTTTGGTCCCATTCCTGTCACTTATTCTGACTGATTGACTTAGACATGTCACTTTAGTGACCCTTGTGCAATAAGCCCTAGATATTAATATTTGTTAGAATGGAAGTGTGTCTGTTTTATTCTACTAAATTCAGCTTTGTGCATAACCATAGCGCTATATAAGGAGATGTTCCAAAAAATATACACTTTTGGATTCTTTACATCTGTAGTTGTTGAGTTACTTGTAGTTACAGTATCTAGTTCTTGTATTTATTTTTGGAGTGTTATATATATAGTAATAATAATATAAAACTAAGGAGTGTTCTGATTGCCACAATTCCAAAGATTAAGAGAATGCAGGTTGAAATTTTCTTTAAATACTTTTAACTTCTATAAAAATATTGAACAATCCTTTTGCCTCTTGGTCCGTGCTTTGCGGTACTCCCCATAGACTAAATATACAGATTTTCCCTACTGTAATCACAATTTTTAGACCTATTTTCAAACAGTTCTGAATTACTCCATTCTTCTCAGAACTATCTCAAGTAACTGCTAAATTACATCAAAATATACACATCAAAGGAACGATTTGGATTGCAAATACGTGTTAGAAAGTTCATGCACTTTTCCACCTCCAAAAATAGATGTGATTATATAAATAAAAAAATTCAAAGGCACCATTTACTGTTTAGATACAGTTTCTGTCAGTTAAGGATCTGTCTGGCCAAGTACTTTACAGTAATATTACAAACTGATTGACAGATATCGTATTTTGGTTGAAAAATGAATCCACTAACAACTCTGCAGCTCTTAACTCTATCACTGCTGTGGTTAAAGATGCAGTGCCAAATCGGAACAAAGGGAACTATTGACAGTGATGTATGTACTGTATGTATAATATGTACTGTAGGTATCATTTTTGTATAAAATAATATACTCAGCGCTTTACAACATTACAATAGAGGGTAAATAAATTACAAACAATGAGAATAAGTGAAACATATGGCAAAAAGGAGACCCTGGAGTAAAACAAAAAGAACTCGGGCGCTAACTCGTATAAAGGACTATGGGGGCTATGCACTAAGCTCAATGGCTTTGCGTTCTGATTTTCCAAAAAAGCAGGTTCGTTAAAAAGTGAGGCTGGGGACGCGATTCATTAAGGCCTTGAGCCCATTTATTTCCCACGCTCTGATTGGCTACCATACCATGTGAGGCCAGCCATCTATCTTTTCATGACGTCATCTTAAAGGCAATTGAAGCACAGCCATTCTGATTGGCTGTGCTTTTATTGCCTTTAAATGACATCATCATTTTTTTTTTTTTCGGCCAAATCAAATGTTATTCACGGCCCAATCAGGACCGTGGGAAACATTTGACCAAAATGTGACGTCATAGGCCTATAAAAGCCTATGTCGCTTCATTTTTAAGCCAGTCGCCGAGGAGGGAACACCTCCCCTCCTAAGAAGAGAAGAAGAGCGTGGTGGAAGAAGACGGAAGAAGACGGGAGAAGACCACAAAGATGAAAAGAAGACCCCAAGACAGACGGGAAGGATTACAAATAGAAGAAAGAAGACACCGTTATGGATTGTAATGGTTTATTATTTTATGGTTTACCTGTGGATTGGTTCCAGTGCTTCCGGGTCGCCTGGATTTTGGTGAGTGGGCATCTAATGGTGAGTAAACAATAGAAAAGTTTATTATTTTTACTTTTACAGGTTTTTTTGATTTTTGATTCATGTCTTTATTTTTTCAGTCCTATTTAATACCCGTGAATGTATCTATGTATATACAAACATTCACGGACACTAAATGGGTGTATTCTATGTGATTTTTGAATGTAAATGCATTGTATTTTATGCTCTATTATTGCCCCTGTATGTTATGTTTATCTATCTATATGGATAGACATACAGGGATAATAATTGATTGTTTTGCTAATGTTTATGTTCTTTTCATGTATGGCTAATGTATTTATCAGCTTTATTTTGTCAGTGTTGTGAATAATGTAATTTGTATTTAGTTACAGGTTATTTGTAATGGCTTATTTCTGGTAGTTAGATTAGAATGATGGTGGTTACTTTAAATTAGAATTCTTTTGGCAATGGTTTGGCTTTAGGAATTGAATAGGGAATTGTATAATTGATTTGTATTGTATTGTAATTGTATGAGGAAATGGATTAATTGATTGATGCTAATTGTATTGATGTTGCTTAGTTTCTATTTGATTTTCATGATGGCATTGGTGGTTAGGGGACATTGTTCATAGTGTATTTTATTGTTACATATATTTTGCATAGTGTTACATGATGTACAGATTAATTGCATCATGTACACACTCAATGCAATTGTGTGACATTTCATGTACTGTACATTTGTGTAGCTGCTGGTTTGTTGGTTTATATTTACAATCGATGCTGGATTTATTGTAACATGCAATGTGGTGATTTTAAGATTAAGAATTCATGTTTTGATTTATGCATGTTTTATGTGTTTCATAATGGGCAAATAATCTATTATCCATATCTAGATAATAGTTATTTTGCACATTATTGTACTGTATGTGTTGGGGGGTGGATGTATGTATTTAATGTATAAGTCCGGTTTATTTTTTTTACATACAGGGTTGGTTCCTTTGGTCTGTGAGAGACCTCTGGAGACCACCTGAGGTATCCTCGGGCTTCTCACGGGTATCAGGCTGCGTGGTCCACGGTGGACACTTGCGGGGAAGAACCGGTGGCCACATATCTGTGGGGGCACCGCGGACCCGTAGGGACCACCCGTGGGTCGCCAGACCCCTGTGGGAACCACCCGAGGCCCCTCAGACACCTGTGGGTCTGACCCAGGGCCCCAGACATCCGCGGGCCTACCGTGGGGACCCAATTGTGGCCCACGGTGACCCGCGAAGACCACCTGGTGAGCCATGGTGCCTGGCGGGACCCACCAACAGACCTCCAGACCCTGTATGAAACAAGTTGCTGGTAACCTGTAGGTCTGTGAGGTGACCCGTCAGGCCAACCGGGGACTCACGTGGGCCTGGGGTATGAACCCTGTATGTAAAAGAATAAATCATGTATTTTTGGGGGGGCACAGGAGGTGGGTTATGTATTTAATAAATAGAATGATGTTTATTGTGGGGCAGTGTATTGTTTTTATTGTGGGTACTGGGGGTGGAGGTAAGGGGTATTGGCCCCAAGGGTATGTGGGTAGGCCTCCCGGCTGGGTAGTGGGTGAGGGTGGTTAGGCCTCACAGGGTGGGGGTTTAGTGGGGGAGGGTATGTAGGCCTCCCGAGTGGTGGGTGAGGGTGGATTAACCCCTTAATGACTGTAGCAGTTAATAACCGCTGTAGTGATTAAGTGGTTAGGGGACATTACATTGGCTATTGTGATTGTTGTGCATGTTTTGCAGCACCGGAGGGGCATGGGCAGGATGAAGATGAGGATGAAGACGGCCTTTATCGTGGGTGCCTGTAAAAGGTAAGTGTAATATGTTTTTACTGTATTTATTGTAATGTATATGTATTTAAAATGGGCAAATGCATTATTATCCATATGTGGATAATAGTAATTTTGCCCATTATTGTATGGTATGTGTTAGGGGGGTGTATTTAGTTATAAATTTTGTTTATTATTTTTGGAGGTGCAACATTGGTACCACAGGCCCGCGGGGACCCCGGGACGGCCGTGGGGACCCCCGGACTCTCGTGGGCACCCCCGTGGGGTCAGCCGTTGACACCCGCCGGCCTGTTGTATGGGTTTTGCGCATGCAAAAATGAAAAGCAATAATTTTTTCTATGTCCAGCTTTTTTTGCGTCTACTCTGACCTGACGTGTTCTGATCAACGCAACTTTCGCGTACGCTAAGGTTGCGTTCCTTAGTGCATCCCGCTTAAGGGCAGAATTTAACACAAACAGGGTTATGAACGAGCAAAGTTGGACTTAAAAAAAATTCCTGAAAAAAGTCAGTTTTAAGCGCAAAGTGCCTCTTTGCGTTGCTTAGTGCATCGGGTTGAGCGCAAAATCACGTTCTAATAGCACTTTGCGCTCTAAAAGTGACTTATCAGAGCTTAGTGCATGACCCCCTAAATCAGAAAGAACTAAATCAGTAAGAAAAGAAAATAACACAATATTACTGTAACTATGAATGTAGCTGCCCTCCCCTTACAAAAGGGAGAATGAGGGCAAGAATGTAGATCCCAGTCTGCTGTAACCCCAATAGGATCTATGCCAAGACCCTTAGTACATACAGAAAAAACACATAAAAGGGGGGGCAAGGGATTAGATAGTCAATAATAATAAATATGAATATATATGCAATCTCGACCAGTGGGGGTAGTGAAAATAGCACAAGTATATGATCTTACTACTCACACGGCAAGTCTGAATCTGTTTCTCCTTCTTTGCTTCTAAAGATGCAGCGGCCGTTATTCGAACAAATCACAGCGCCGTTTTCGTGTGCGCTGCTTGACTCCACGTGGCATTAACGCCGACAATCGCCCCAGGCACCTGTGTTTATCGCGGTTGCTTTGTTTGAATTTCATGGATTGTGTGCAATAAGATGCAATGAAATGAATGAATTGTAATGTGTACAGTACTGTGCTACTGTGTCAATTTCAGGTGTTTAAAAACCAGAACACTAAAATGCCATTTTCTGTACTTGCACTATTAAGGCGGTACGGTTGGAAGAAATCACGCGCCATGACATGGGTATTCCGAGGTATACAACATGTGAAGTGTTCGAATAACGGCCGCTGCATCTGTATGTTTTGCCCTCTCATTTCCTATATTCTTGCCCCCATCGTACTGGGGCATATGTATCAAAGCAAAAGTTGTGCAATTCTGAGCAAGCAAGTTGCTCCAAATGTATGCTACTGTAGCTTCCACTTTAGGTGGGAAAATAGTCACTTAGAAGAGAAATGCTGCATAACCTGCCGACTGTGCAATTGGTACAAAAGAATCTTCGAAAATATGATCGCATTTCTCCCTTTGCAAACAAAAATTCTATGTTTACGATGATAAAATCTGCTTTCATAGCAGAAAGATGAATACATCATTAACAAACTCTGCTCTCGCTTCTTTTCATTATGCTAACCAAAGATTTTCATTCAATTATTAGTAGACGCTTTGCTTTTTTTTCTTGAGGTAAATGCATCATGTGGCAATGACATCTGTCTAATGATATGTCACTAGATACAGAAGGTCTGCAGAAGCAATAAAGAAAGTAATTACTGTATAGGCATGTGAAATTATATTACATATATTTGAGACAATATAAAAGAATACAACTGCTGCCATTTTTTTTTCTTAGATAACTTAGTTTTGAAGTCAAAAATCTCATAGAACAATTACACTGTGTTCACTAAAAAAGTAATACATTAACGGGAAAAAGAAGAAATATAATGTTGCTCTTAAAAATACATATTTTTTCTTGATGGAAATAAGTGCATCAATCTGCGTGGTTTCACAAATACTGCAGTGTGCTTATGGGTCACAAGACAACAATGTTTTTAAAAATGTTAATTGCGTCTAAATTGGCAAATTCAAGCATGAGATGCTGTCGAAAGTAGAGTTAGTTTTTCTCTTTTCACACTGAAACCTGAAAGCTATTAATATTATTCCTTTACTTAAACCTTAACAATTCATTATGCTGGAACAATCCCACACAAGTTAATTCTGGCTGAAGCACAGAAGAACAGGAGGAGACCTCTTAACATAAAATACTCATCTCACTGCCACTTCAAAAATAAAAATGTTAACCCCTTGTTTTGTTAACCTGACAATGCTTCAAGACAAGCATGTTAGGGAGTAAAATAACTCGAATACTGGTTATTTTGGTCAATGTATTACTGCAGATTCTAATTCTAACCAGGAAATATAAACAAAGCTTGGAGACAGCTTGTTCTCTGACCCTAAATTCATTCCATGTTGCTATAGCATTACCCCTGAGAAAATGGGACTGTCTTTTTTTCCCCTTCTTACACCAGCTCAATAGGCCTTTGTCAGCTGTTGAATTATAGCATTATAATTTAAATACTGAGGGTTTAATGGAGGATTATTATGACACCGCAGTGCATTCCTCATGTTTCTATTGGCAACTCACTCAAGGAATAAGTAAAGAAATCAAGTTTCTTTTATTGGGCATGGGTTTACATTTAAGTATGATAAAGGTGAACTCAAATTTGTAGCATGTTTTCTTTAAACCACAACATAGCACGATACAGCATAATTTTTTCTTTCTCTGTATAAAAACAGATCACATTTAAATTGTTTTTTTTTTGCCATTGTTGAATGTAGTGGAATGCAGACAAAGTTCATCACACATCATAATTTTTTTTTAATAAATCTCCTAACCTGTCCAATATTATCTAATAATTTTTCCAATATTTTATGCTTTAAAAATGTTTGTAATAAGTCATACTGTACTCTTAATGATGGGACAGAGCCTTTAGGGCACAGTAAACCCTTTCCTAAGCCTCTGAACTCTTGAACTACTAAAGTTGGAAAACAAAATTTGTCTACACTGTACTGCAATTATTGCACCGAAAACATATCAATTACATGCAACTGATTTAGTAAAAATGTTCTCGTGGTAAACCACATACTAATAATTGGGAGTTTACCAGAATGAAAGTGTAAAATTGAAGCGATACTGTGCACCACCAATGCAAGAAAATACGGTAACTGCCCCAAAAATTAAAATGTATTAAGCCATGTAAAAAACGGAGGTACAAAAAAAGACCATCAACGTGTTTTGCACTGAGGCGCTTTTTCAACACCTTGATAAAGCGCCCCGGCGCGAAACGCGCAGCTGGTCTTTTTTGTACCTTTGTTTTTAACATGACTCAATACATTTTCATTTTTTATTAGAGTTTCCCTTTCCAGCATTTTCTTGCATTGGTGGTGCACCGTATCTCTCGATTTTTTCCATTGTTCGTGCTTTTAGCGGATCTGCACGCTGGAGACTCCCTTATGCCACACAAAGCAAACAGCAACATTCCTAAGCATGTGAATGTTGTGCCATTGTAAATACTTATTCTTGGATTGTACAGAAACGCAAGGCTATGTTACATTATTTATATGTTTGAAGAAGTCTATGATGCTGATACTCCTGGTTGCTGTGCTTTTTCCATTAAGAAAGACCCAGGTAGGCACTTTCTACACACAGATCTCAACACTTACTTATTTGCAGTCATTTACAGAAGGGAATTCTAATTTCATTAATCTACATGAAAAATCAGAGTATGTCCCTTATACTTTTTAGAGCACATATCTCTATCCAGGACTATATTGATCAGAATTAAAGTATAACTGTTCCTTTAGCTCCCAGCTATCTTTAGCTCTCAGGTAACTCTAGGATGAGAAATCAGAAAAGTATTTTTACAGAACTGTTTTGTACCTGATTGTTCAGAGTAGCGGTGTTACCAGTTTTCAGAGTAGTGGTGTATATATGTTGGGAATTTTTTTTCTTGGGAATCATTTTCTGTTGAGTTCAGTTTTCACACATACTGTATTATAAGTAAAATGTGCATCAATGCCACAATGTTAACAAAGATTAACCAAACCCTATATTTGTTGAAGTGTAACATTGTTGATTATGTCCAGATGGGGCCACACTTACTGTCCTTGGTGCTGCGATTGTAACTGTGCCAGTGATGCTGCAGTAGGCTTGCAAGGCAGTTACTGATCTCGCAGCCCCAAGGACAGTAAGCTGCCCAGAAGGATTGACACTGCGGGATTCCATGCTCCAGAATAGGATCCCCCAGTGTTTTGGGCCATGCTGCAGGGAGAGAAAACCAATACTCACCTCTTAGAAGCTAAGAACTAATTTCAGCAGCCTCTGCCGCCTGGATCCTTGTTCCCTACTCGCTGAAGGTAAGAGATGCAGGCTGTATTTCCCTCTCACTGGATGATGTATGCGAAAGTGGGATATAAAGCCCATGTAGGGGGGGTGCACTAGGATCTATGCAACCATTTTGTTTCTCTCTGTTTGTCCACCATCTTGTTTTTTATGTAGTTATTGGAAGACGCATGAATGAGATTTGACCTCAGTGATCTTGCTATTCTCTAAGTCACAGATTCCCTCAGGGTCTTACTCTCTTCTGAAACTAATATGCCAGGGGCAAGGGGGGGGTGAACGGAATGCAGAACCAGTTTGAGATAAAGAGCTATTCCCATGTAAAACTCCAATTTGTGTAGGTGGATGTCTTGCAAAATAATTTGAAGTTAGGAGCAGAAAAGATAAAAACTTGCTTCTCCCGCTTCTCCATATTTTTTAATAACAGCCCTAAAACTTAGGAATGTGATAATTGTGTGGTCACAAAAAAATCACCCCAGAGGTGAACCAAAGTGTAAAAGTTATGTATTAAAAACCTGTATTTTCTTGTATTGATTAGGTTTCTGTTCCTTTAAAAGGTCAACCCGTCCTGGAGGGGCGATTATTATAATTTTCTATAGTCATAAGCCAGCCCATCTAGGGGCATGTATTATACCTCAGCAGTGTATAAAGAGTATGTGTTTTTGCTGTACAGTATGTCAGAAGAACTCTTGCATTGAGCTTTTCTCCTTGTATACTCGTACTGAAATTGTAACGCCTGTATGCCCGCAGACCTGGCCAGTCCCCAGTACTGAGGTGGGTAAGGGTATAACACGCATCCACAGTAGTGAGGGCATGCCCGGAGTGTGGTAAGTTGCGTTGCCGGTCCTGGTGAGTAAGGGTTAACATTATACTTGCTGAGTCCGGGGTGCCAGAGGTCGGAGGGTTAATGTCCAAGAGCCAGAGTTCAGGGGCAGGAGAGAGCAGCGTAGTGATGTCCAAGAGCCAGGGTTCAGGGGCAGGAGAAGGCAGCGTAGTCAAGTCCAAAGCAAAATCCAAGTTCACACCAAAGGAATCCAAACAGGGGCAGGGACTGGAACCAGAGCTGAAACGGACAAGGGTGCTAGGCATCGACACTGCACACACAGGAGCTACAGGAAAGCTATGCAGAGCAAGGACTGAGAGGACAGAGTGGGGTAATAAAGGAAGGAGGGCCAATAGGAGTGAGGGGTGGAGCAGAGGTTTGTCTGGGTATTTGCAGGGATAGGTCCGTGTGAGCAGGGGAGGAGACAGGGAGGTAATCCAGGGCAATTGCCTGCAACTGATGGGGGGGCAGAGCCAGTGCATGGGGAAGGCTGCTAACTAGATCAGGTGCGCACGCCTTCCGTAAGGTTGTTATGCGCGCGCACCGACCGTGTGCCTGGGCGTGTGGCGTGCATCGCGGAGGAAGGGCTCGGCATGAGAGGCAGAAGGGAAGGAGGAGCGGTGGAGCTAGGTACAGTAAGGGCTGGGGTGACGGAGGCACGCCGAGGGGCGCATGTCCCTCGATACGCCGAGGGGTGCGTGTCCCTCGATACGTCACAAGCGATCGGGAGCGTGCGCGTTCAGTGAGGCAGCCGCGCGCGTGCCCCGATCGTGTGCCTGGGCGTGCGGACCGTGCCGCGGAGGAATGGGTGGGAGAGGAGGAGAGAGAGTGGGGAACCGGGGCAGCTAGCCGCAGTGGGACCTGAGGTGACGGGGACACGCTGAGAGGAGTGAGTCCCCCGATCCGTTACAGTATCCCCCCCTTGAGGATCGAACTCCGGACGATCCTCCCAAGGTTTATGAGGAAATTTCTGACGGAACTGTCTGAGGAGAGCTGGGGCATGAATGTGATGAAATGGTATCCAGGAGCGTTCCTCCGGGCCATATCCTTTCCAGTGAACGAGGAACTGAAGTCTGCCCCTGGACCAACGAGAATCGAGTATGGACTGGACTTCGAATTCGTGTTGTCCTTGTATTACGACAGGATTGGGTCTCTGAGGGTGGTCCGAAAAATGGGCATTTTGGATAAAGGGTTTAAGCAGAGACACGTGGAATACAGAGGGTTTTTTCATGGTAGGAGGAAGTGCAAGTCGGTACGCGACCGGGTTGATCCGTTCGAGGACCTTGAAGGGACCCAGGAATCTAGGAGCCAATTTCTGGGAAGGAGTCTTGAGCTTGATAATCTTTGAAGATAGCCAAACTCTGTCTCCAGTTTTGTATTGTGGGCCCACGTGACGTCGCTGATCTGCTTGCGTTTTTTGTCTTTGAACGGACCCTTGCAAAGCTTTTAGAATCTTTTTCCAAGAATTTTGGCAACGTGAGAATCTGCTGCGGGAACACCAGAGGGGAGGGAGGAGAGGGGAAGACTGCTGGGATGGAATCCATACTTAATGAAAAAAGGTGACTCCTGCGTGGACTCGTTTTTTAATGAGTTAATAGCAAACTCAGCCCAGGGTAATAGATCCACCCAATTGTCTTGAGATTCAGACACGAAGCATCTGAGGTACTGTTCCAGGGTCTGATTCATTCTCTCAGTCTGACCGTTGCTCTGTGGGTGATAACCCGAGGAAAAGAGAATTGAAATGCCAAGTCTCTGAGAAAATGCTCGCCAAAACTTAGAAATGAATTTAGTACCTCTGTCTGAAACAATAGAAATTGGTACACCGTGTAATCTGAAAATTTCTTTAGAAAAAATGTCGGCCAAGGTAGCTGAATTGGGGAGACCCTTGAGGGGTATAAAGTGTGTGTGCTTGGAAAACCTGTCCACTACCACAAGGATAGTATTCATCCCTTTAGAATTGGGAAGTCCCACAATAAAGTCCATGGAGATATGTTTCCAAGGCTGTTCCGGAATGGGAAGAGGCAAGAGGAGACCAGAAGGTTTGTGTCGGGCGGATTTGCTCTGGGCACAGACCGGACAAGCTCTGGTGAAATCAAAAATGTCTTTGTTCATTTTAGGCCACCAAAAGATCCGTTTGATAAGATCTACTGTTCTCTTGAAGTCTGGATGACCAGCAGATCTAGAAGAATGTCCCCACTGAAGTATTTTATGGTGAAAACGCGGAGCAGCATACAACCGTCCTTCTGGCACCTTAAATCTCCTAGGAATATGAGCCTGGGCTTTATTGATTTTATCCAAGATATCAAAGTTATTGGTGGAAATAATGCACTTATACAGGAAGAATCGTCTCAGAGGATTCGTTAGATTCGTTCTCCGTAGAGAACTGTCGAGACAGAGCGTCGGCCTTGATAGTCTTGGTGCCTGGAATATTAGAAATCGTGTAATTGAACCGAGAGAAAAACAAAGCCCAACGAGCTTGACGGGATCCCAAACGACGAGCCCCCTCAATGTACAATAAGTTTTTGTGATCGTGAGGATGGCTACTGGCTCCTTGGTACCCTCGAGGAGATTTCTCTATTCTTGGAGGGCCAATTTGATGGCCAGAAGCTCACGGTTCCCGACATCATAATTTCTCTCGGCCGAAGAGAACTTCCTGGAAAAGAATCCACAAGGATAGAGTTTTTCTTGTGGGGAAGATCTCTGAGAAAGCACTGCCCCGGCTCCCACATCAGAGGCGTCTACTTCTAGAGTAAAAGGAAGGGAAGTATCCGGATGCCGAAGGATGGGGGAAGAGACGAAGGCTTTTTTGAGGAACTCAAAGGCTTCGATGGCTTCAGGGGACCAGACAGTCGGGGTATCAATGTGCATTCCGAATGTTAAGTGGGAGTCAAACCATAAGCCTAGGTATTTAAAACTAGTGACAGGGGTTAGGGTGGTGTTAGCGTTGGTTCTAATCAGGAGCTCAGTCACTGGAAGCTTTAAAAATGTAGTCATGGTCCCAAACACCATTGTTACAGTCTTGTCAGTGTTTAAAAACAGTTTGTTTTGGGAAATCCAGTTTACGAGTCTCAAAAAGTCAGACTGAAGTATGTGTTGAAGGTCAGAGAGGCTATGGCTGTGTGCATATAGGATTGTGTCGTCTGCATACATGTGTATTGAGGCTTTCTTACAAGCTGTGGGAAGATTATTAATGAACACTGAGAAGAGTAGGGGCCCCAGAACAAAGCCTTGCGGGACACCACAGGTGATATCCAGAGGGTTGGAGTTAGAGCCTGAGATGGACACATGTTGGGATCTTCCTGATAGGTAGGACTGAAACCAATTTAAAGCATGCTTCCCTATTCCAGAGCTCTGGAGTTTGTTAAGCAGGATAGCATGATCAACTGTGTCAAAAGCCTTTGCAAAATCTAGGAATACTGCACCAGTGAGTTGTCCCCGTTCCATTCCACACTGGATTTCATTGCAAACTTTTAGCAGGGTAGTTACGGTGGAGTGTTTGGGACGAAACCCAGATTGGAATTGGCTATGGAAATTTGTCTTGGTATAGAAATCACTTAATTGGGAGTGGACACATTTTTCCGTGACTTTGGATAGAATTGGGAGAAGTGAGATTGGCCTGTAGTTTGAGACAGTTTTTTTGTCCCCACTTTTGAAGATTGGGACAACTCTGGCAGTTTTCCAGGTCTAGGGATATGGCCTGCAGACAGGATAGAGTTGACAATGGACGCAATTGGTTTGGCAATGGCTGGGGCACCAAGTCGTAGGAACCTAGATTGTAGTAAGTCAGGTCCACATTGGCTGCTTAGTTTTAGTTTGAGGAGCGCCTGTATAATCTCCTCTTCAGATACTAGGCCAAATTGAAAATTGTGGGCAGTGTTGGGAGGGGGTGGGACTATAGGGGTACTCCCAGGATTAGATTCAGGTTTGTGGTTTGGGCTGCGTTTTGCTAATAAGTTAGTGGCACACCCCACAAAGTAATCATTGAATGCATTTGCAATGTCAGTGGGGTTTGTCAGAGTAATATCCCCCTTAGTGATATTACTTGGTTGTTGATGGTTAGGAGGCTGGAATATATTGTTGATAACCTTCCAGAAGTTAGCTGGGTTTGATGTATTCTGGTGGAGATTGTCAGAGTAATATTGTGCTTTTGCATGCCTTGTTTGCCTTGTGCACATGTTCCGCATGCATCTGTAGTGATTGAGATCCTTGGTAGTGCCAGTTACTTTGTAGCTTTTCCACAAGGTATCCCTGAGCTGGTAGAGTGCAAGAAGGTCAGTTGTAACCCATGGAAGGTGGGCCCCTCGTACCCTTATTTTGCATAGTGGAGCATGGGTATCGCAGAGTTTTAAGAACTCGGATTGGAAATAGTCGAATGCAGAATCATGGTCGGGAATTAAATCGATTCTGTGCCATGGGCAGTTGGCAAGGTCATCCAGAAACTGTTGTGGGTTAAAGTTTTTTAATGTTCTAGTGAGGAGAACTTTAGGGCTTGATTGGGGCGGTTTAATTTTCCTTACACAGTACACTATTGCATGGTTACTGAAAATGTCAGGAAGGATGCCAGAGGATTGGATTCTGCTGGGGTTTGAGGAGAGAATCCAGTCTAGCAAGGAATGGTTGTGCGATTTCAGGTTTATCCGTGTGGGTTGGGAAATGAGTTGCGATAGGCTAAGTGACTTGAGTTGTATCTGGATTTTGTGGTTTTTAGGGTCAAGCCAATTGAAGTTGAAATCCCCAAGAACTAGCAGCTCACTCTTCTCATTCAGAGAGGAAATGGAGCCAAGAAATTGGGTGATATCAGGCAGGGATTGTAGAGGGGCTTTAGGGGGGCGGTAGATGCCAGCAAGCAAGATGGGCTTAGAAAAGGGGAGGCAGATTTTGCCAACTAAAATTTCAAAGGAGGGTGGGCTTGATGGGCAATTTAACAGTGTAAATTGTAAGGTGTCTGCAATATAAAATAACACCCCTCCTCCTCTCTTTGACCTATCTCTCCTAAAAATGGAGTATCCCTGAATGGCGATATTTGCATCAGGAGTTTTAGGGGTTAGCCATGTTTCTGTAAGAACGATGGCTTTGGGTTTATGCATAAGGCACCATGCTCTGAGTTCGTCCAGTTTGGGCAGCAGGCTCCAGATATTTATATGGGCGACAGATAGACCTTTTTGGAATTTAAAGGTGGAATTCTCAGGGGCATGGGACAGAGCTGAAATGGGAGGACCTGGGTAAGGTTCAATATCACCTGCTAAGGATAGTAACAGTACGAGTAGGAATTTGGGTAGTTGTTTGGAGGTTGTAAATTTGTGGTGTTTGCCATTAGAGTGAGCAGTGGTTGGTGTGCTGGTTTTTAGAGTTCTCCACCAACATTCAGTAGATAGTGCAAGGCTTTTGAGTAGTCCAGGGTGTATGGTAATGTGGGGTGTGGGCCAGGATGGAGGAGTTTGTAGTGTATAGAGAGAGTAAAATCTCCATGAGGCCAGGAGAAAAAAAAATGTTAAGATACAGAGCAGGCTCATTTTGCCAGAGGTAGGCAGTGCTGCAAGGAGCTGTTGTGAACAAAGTGAGTGTGTGCAGACTAAACAGCAGTGGTTTGCCTGTTCCTTGTCAAATGTTCTGGTGCATTGCAATGCTAGAGTCAGTTCAGGGTTTCAGTGTTTTGTGCGGTCAGTTTTGGGAGAGGCTGCAGTAAAAGAAGTTGTAAAGGGGTGGGTGGTTAAATTATGCAAGTTAGCAGGAATGGGATCATAGTGTGATCTGAGTAGCTTACCGTTTGTTGTCGTGAGTCAAAAAGTTTGCAGAAAGATGCAGTCCCCAGTCACCTCTAGTCAAACTATAGTCTAACTATATTTATCACTTAAAAAGCTCACTTTAAATGCCTCACTATCTAATGCCAATTGCAGTTCCTGCAAATTGCAGGAGAGGTGTTGGTTTTATACATCTAAAACAGTCACATGACCCTCCCCCTCCCCAATCAATCAGCTTGTTCCAGTTGGTCAATTAACAGCACAGAGTTAAAGATGGCAAAAAAAAAATACTTTTGAAATTCAAACATACTAACTTATTTCAATGCTTAAGGCCACAGAGTAAATCTTTTACACAGGACTTGCACATCAAGGGACATACTTATTTCAATGCTTAAGGCCACAGAGTAAATCTTTTACACTGGACTTGCACATCAAGGGACATACTTATTTCAATGCTTAAGGCCACAGAGTAAATCTTTTACACAGCCTAGGAATCTTTTATATAGCCTAGGAAGACTGTGGAAGATTGGAGGAAAATACATTTCTCCATTTTCGCGCAGAGGTGATTAGCACGAAGCCAAGAGAGTACCAGTTTTGGTGTGGCAAATGTGCTCCTCCAAGTTCTTGGAGAAAATGAGGATATCGTCCAAATATACGATGACAAACATTCCCAAAATGTCCCGGAAGATATCATTCATGAATTCTTGGAAAACAGCAGGGGCATTGCATAGGCCGAACGGCATCACTAAATATTCGTAATGACCGAACGCATGTTAAACGCAGTTTTCTATTCGTCACCGTCTCTTATTCGAATAAGATTGTAGGCTCCTCTCAAATCGAGTTTGGAGAATATTGAGGCTCCTTGTAGACGGTCGAAGAGTTCTGAAATTAAAGGAAGGGGGTACCGTTTTTTTTACCGTAATTTTGTTAAGCCCACGAAAGTCGATACAGGGTCTTAAAGAGCCATCCTTCTTTTTCACGAAGAAGAAGCCTGCCCTGGCAGGGGAGGTGGAATTCCGAATGAACCCCTTCTTAAGATTCTCCTGGATGTATCTCGTCATCACTTCCATCTTGGGCACAGATTGTAACGATGCGCGGAACACGCCCCCTGCGGCGTGTCCCTTCCTTACCTGTTTACTTCTGATCGTCGCCCTCTAGCTGCGAGTCAAGATCCTGTGTCTTTAAGGATTCTGAAGCAAGCAACGCCATCTTGCTTTCTGGCAAACCCTGCCCTCTTCCACCTGACAGGAAGTAAGCCTCTCTTTGACTTTCTCTCTGCTATTAGTTAATTGCTGCCAGCCCTGGTGCCTGCTAGTATTACCATCATGCTGTTCCTGCCTGGACCTCCTTGGGACCTTTTACTCTCCTTTGGATTCCGGAAGACTGGGACAGTCACTCATATACTACAGAGGTTAGTTTACCGTTGGGTAGTGTAGGTACCTGCTTAGTAGGGTTCACCTTGACGTGGTAGCAGGCTTATAATTCCTTGGCTAATGGATTAGACTAAGAACCCTTATGTTATGTTTAGTTTCGCTGCACCTTGCTGTTTCTGGCACTATGCCTTTAAGGAGGCTGGACATTCTCCTAGAAGAAATCCTTCTCTGGATGTTTCCTTGTGCTCTGGACTCTATGCCCATGTTCCTGTACCATGTTCCTGGTTTCCGTTTCCAAACTCCTGTGCTGAAGCGTTGGCTTCCCAGCAACCCCCGCGTTGATGCCTGAGAACGCGCACACTCCCGCTCTGCTGTCAGAGCATGCGCACACATGCAGCTGGATAAGTCGTGTCTCTGAGCTTGGCTCCGCACCTCCGGATGTGTCGCGCATTCTCATGCACGCAGTGCGATCACGTGACTACGTGCGCCGATCCCCAGCTGCGCAGCAACTTACTCCCTTCGTATCCCCTGCGGCCTCCCCTCCTCGCTAGTGGGTCCTTCCCTTTCTTCCCTGCGCTTGTGAGGAGAGCAAAAGCATGACATTCTGCTCGGCCAAACAAACGGACCCCCAGAGGTGGCCCTGCCTTCCTCCATGTTCCATGCCATGTTCGTGTTCATGTTCCTAGTTCCTGGTTCCTGTGCCCCTGTATCGTTGGGAGATCCTAGTCCCCCCTAGTCTAGTAAGGATCGTTCGGAGTCCGATCCTGAAGGGTGGGATACTGTAAGGAATCAGGGAACACGCCCCTGCAGCGTGCTCCCTCCTTACCTGCCACATCTCAGTTCCCGCTCTCCTTATAGAGCATGCACACACCCGCGGTTCCCTACTCATACCACGGAGCCCAGCCACCCCCGGTCACGTCACGCATTCTCTCACGCGTGGCGCGTACACGTGACAGCGTGCACCGCCTCCCAGCTGCGAGTCAACTTCACGCCCCTTTGTGGCGTATTCTCTACCCATGCCTAGTTTCTCTGATGTCTATCTGTATGGCATGCGCCGCCCTCTAGCTGCGAGTCAAGATTCCCTGTTGATTCTCTGTGTGGTGGGCGCTGCCCTCTTGCCTAGTTTTCCTGATGTCTCCCTGTATGGCGTGCGCCGCCCTCTAGCTGCGAGTCAAGATTCCCTGTTGATTCTCTGTGTGGCGGGTGCTGCCCTCTAGCTGCGAGACTATCTTCCTATGCATCGCTGCCCCTTAGTCTGTTGGATAGCTAGGAGTTCGATCCTTAAGAGGGGGGTACTGTAACGATGCGCGGAACACGCCCCCTGCGGCGTGTCCCTTCCTTATCTGTTTACTTCTGATCGTCGCCCTGCGAGTCCAGATCCTGTGCCTTTAAGGATTCTGAAGCAAGCAACGCCATCTTGCTTTCTGGCAAACCCTGCCCTCTTCCTCCTGACAGGAAGTAAGCCTCTCTTTGACTTTCTCTCTGCTATTAGTCAATTGCTGCCAGCCCTGGTGCCTGCTAGTATTACCATCATGCTGTTCCTGCCTGGACCTCCTTGGGACCTTTTACTCTCCTTTGGATTCCGGAAGACTGGGACAGTCACTCATATACTACAGAGGTTAGTTTACCATCGGGTAGTGTAGGTACTTGCTTAGTAGGGTTCACCTTGATGTGGTAGCAGGCTTATAATTCATTGGCCAATGGATTAGACTAAGAACCCTTATGTTATGTTTAGTTTCGCTGCACCATGCTGTTTCTGGCACTATGCCTTTAAGGAGGCTGGACGTTCTCCTAGAGGCAATCCTTCTCTGGATGTTTCCTTGTGCTCTTGACTCTATGCCCATGTTCCTGTACCATGTTCCTGGTTTCCATTTCCAGACTCCTGTGCTGAAGCGTTGGCTTCCTAGCAAACCCCGCGTTGATGCCTGAGAACGCGCGCAATCCCGCTCTGCTGTCAGAGCATGCGCGCACATGCAGCTGGATAAGTCGTGTCTCTGAGCTTGGCTCCGCACCTACGAACGCGTTGCGCATTCTCATGCGCACGGCGCGGTCACGTGACTACGTGCGCCGATCCCCAGCTGCGCGGCAACTCACTCCCTTCGTATCCCCTGTGGCCTCCCCACCTCGCTAACCGGTCCTTCCCCCTTTCCCTGCGCTTGTGAGGAGAGCACAAGCGTGACACAGATAAGGGGTAAGTCTTAGACTTGGGGAGTATGGTTCCAGGAATTAATTAAATGGGACAGCCATAAGAACGATGAGGGGGTAACACCTCAGCCTGAGTCTTATTGAAGACATCTAAGAAATCATGATATAACTTCGGTAAAGTAGAGAGAGAAGATGAGGTGGTGTCGAGGCCAGCAAGTACGGCAACAGAAGGAGTGACCATCTTCTCCGAGGTAGTAGCCCATTGGATCGGCAATACATTGGTCCAATCAATACGCGGGTTGTGAAGCTGGAGCCACGGCAATCCCAGAATAACCTGGACAGTAGGGGAGTGGAAAACATCAAAGACCATTACCTCAATATGACCATCCGCGGTGGTCAGGGTAAGTGGAATAGACTCCCAAATGATGAAGGCTGGAGCGGTCGACCGTCGATAGCCTCTAGGCCGATGGGCGACTTTTTCTTGACTAACGGGATTTGGTTGTTTCAAGCGAAGGCGTGATCAAGAAAGCTACAACCAGACCCGGAGTCGATGAACGCATCAACCTCTACTTGAAGATCAGGACCCACAAATGTTATGGGGAGTAGGATCTTCTTCGGTAGTTCCTTAGCGAGAGAGGGGCAAGGAGAAATGGTACCCAGTAGAAGCCCCTCTACCTTTACTGGGCATTCCCGTTTCCCGGTTTCAAGCAACAGTGACGAAAGTTGGTGTTCTGGGGAGCCGCAGTAGTAGCAGAGACCCTCCTCATGGCGTCGTGTTTCTAGGCGGCCCGAAGCTGTTGGCTACCAATTTGCATCAGTTCAGGAGCGTCCAATGCAGGAAAAGCCAAAGGAGGAGACCTAGGAGAAACACGCAGGGACAAGAGAGAACGAGAACGGTGACGCTCGTGGCGTCGTTCTTGAGTGTGCTGGTCCATACGGATACTGAGGGAAATGAGATCCTCAAGGGATGAAGGCCGAGCGTTAGCTGCAAGGTCATCCTTGAGGGATTCGGACAAAAAGTTCCAGTATGCTGCGGCGAGAGCTTCATCGTTCCACTGGGATGGTGCGGAACTCAACCGTGTATCTTGCAGCTGACCTACGGGCCTGGGAGAGATGAAACAAGGAAAAAACGGCAGTCTCTCCTGTGTCAAAAACCTGTTGGAACTCACGCCGGAATTTGGAGTAATCTTGAGTTATGTCTGTGTTCCCAGAGAGGAGAAGCCCAGGCGAGAGCGTCGCCAGTGAGTAGAGCATAGATGTAGGCCACCTTGGTATGACCAGAAGGAAAGTGAGACGGGGACATCTCGAACTGGACGTCACACTGATTCAAGAATCCTCGGCAAGCAAGGGGGTCCCCGTCATACCGGTTGGGAGGTGAAATACGTGGCCCCGGGTTGCCTATCGGTACTGGGGCCGGGGATGACAGTACAACAGGGGATTCCCGGATAGATAAATTAGAAAGTTTCTGTGTAACAGTGGTAAGTTGATCGCTTAGGAATTGCAATTGTTCCATAGTGAAAACTTGGCCCACCTCAGGGGGTCTGCATTTGTTGGGTTCTGCATAATGTTACGCCTGTATGCCCGCAGACCTGGCCAGTCCCAAGTACTGAGGTGGGTAAGGGTATAAAACGCACCCACAGCAGTGAGGGCATGCTCGGAGTGTGGTAAATTGCGTTGTCGGGCCTGGTGAGTAAGAGTTAACGTTATTCTTGCTGAGTCCAGGGTGCCAGAGGTCGGAGGTTTAATGTCCAAGAGACAGAGTTCAGGGGCAGGAGAGAGCAGCGTAGTGATGTCCAAAGCCAGGGTTCAAGGGCAGGAGAAGGCAGCGTAGTCAAGTCCAAAGCAAAGTCCAAGTTCACACCAAAGGAATCCAAACAGTGGCAGGGACAGGAACCAGAGCTGAAACAGACAAGGGAGCTAGGCATCGACACTGCACACACAGGAGCTACAGGAAAGCTATGCAGAGCAAGGACTGAGAGGACAGAGTGGGGTAAAAAAGGAAGGGGGGCCAATAGGAGTGAGGGGTGGAGCAGAGGTTTGTCTGAGTATTTTCAGGGATAGATCTGTGTGAGCAGGGGAGAAGACAGGGAGGTAATCCAGGGCAATTGCCTGCAACCGACAGGGACGGAGTCAATGCATGGGGAAGGCTGATAACTAGATCGGGTGCATGCGCCTTCTGTAAGGTTGTTATGCGCGCGCACCGACCGTGTGCCTGGGCGTGTGGCGTGCATCGCGGAGCAAAGGCTTGGCATGAGAGGCAGAAGGGAAGGAGGAGCGGTGGAGCCAGGTACAGTAAGGGCTGTGGTGACAGAGGCACGCCGAGGGGCGTGTGTCCCTCGATACGTCTCAAGCGATCGGGAGCGTGCGCGTTCAGTGAGGCAGCCGCGCGCGTGCCCCGATCGTGTGCCTGGGCGTGCGGACCGTGCCGCGGAGGAATGGGTGGGAGAGGAGGAGGAGAGAGAGTGGGGAAGTGGGGAACCGTGGCAGCTGGCCGCAGGGGAACCTGAGGTGATGGGGACACGCTGAGAGGCGCGAGTCCCCTGATCCGTTACAGAAATAAACTCTTACTTGATTCAACTCTGAAAAATAATGAACCCGTAACTATTGCATTTTTCTCGCATTCACATGTATGTATGTTTTTATTTATATAGCGCCATTAATATACATAGAGCTTCACAGTAGTAATACACGTGACAATCATATAAATAACAGAACATGGGAATAAGGGCTTAAGACATAAAAATAACATTTACGAAGAGGAGTCTCTGCTCCGAAGAGCTTACAATCTAATTGGTAGGTAGGAAGAACATACCAAAACAGTAGGAGGGCATTCTGGTATGTGCGTCTGCAAGGGGCAGACAAGCTTTATGTATCAGGTGTATAATATTAGCCACAGAGCTACTCATATGCTTCATTAACAGGTGTGTTTTAAAGTGGGTCTTAATGGCGGATAGAGAGGTGCTAGTCGGATAGTGAGGGGAAGGGAATTCCAGAGGTGTGGGAAAGTCAGTGAGAAAGGTTTAAGGCGGGAGAGGGCTTTAGATACAAAGGGGGTAGAGAAAAGACATCCTTGAGCGGATTGCAAGAGTCGGGATGTGCATAGCGAGAAATTAGGACTGAGATGTAAGAAGGGGCAGAAGAGTGTAAAGCTTTAAAAGTGAGGAGGAGAATTGAGTACGAGATGTTGGATTTGATAGAAAGGATGATGTAGATGCCCTTATATGGGTCTCTACATTTTGAAGGGAGGCTATAGGGCATCTACATCTTCTAGTAGGCTGAACAGTACCCCTATCCTGCCTTCATCAAGCGAATTAACACTGCATGTCCCATTTAAAAGCATGGAACCCCGCAGCATTAATCCTGCCCGTGCTGCAAGACTTACTATCCTTGTGCATGTAGAAGGACTGCGTTCAGGCTGTGGGTCATTTCTCTCCCCGACCACAAGGAAAGTCTGCCTACATCTGTACTTGAAATTTCCAGTATGTGTGTTTCCTAAATATTTAATATACATGAAATGTAAATTTTGAGTATATCCAGGCTATTAGGTAACTAATGCATTGGTAGTTTAAACACAATAATAATGAAGCCATCATAGTTTAATCAAATGTGTGATTGGAAACATATCCACACCTCTGCTGTTTTTGATACCGTTTTAATGAACTAACACATTTTTTAAAGTGATAAGCTTTTAGGAGCTAATCACCTTAATTCATTATGATGCATTTCCTAAATCTACTAAGTGGTGCTATGTCATACTCATGTAGCCCTTTTTGTGAACGCCTGAACTAAGGGACTCTTGGCATAAAACCTGTGGCTTCAGGAGCTCTGAAACCTCCGCATATGGGAGCCTGGGGGTATACCTTTATCACTTGTGGTGCAGCGCCTCCACTTACCCAGGATCCCCATTATAGAGATTATACCCTGAGCAAGAACCTAACAAGCATATGCAACAGCAAACTTTTTATATCACACAATAACAATGATATGCAGACTTATCATATAAATTTACAAACACACACTAACGTGGCTCGGCCACACCTCATAGGGATAGTGTCCTGTACATAGGTGGCTCTTGCCACTCTCCTTAGGAGTATGTCTCCATAACCAGTAAGTAGTTGGTACCATATGGCATTCTCTCAGGAAACCCAATATGTTAGTGGGAGCGGGATCAGCGCCTGGTGACGGTGTAGGTTGCACTGTAGATAAGGATACCTTCCGGTCACTACGATGACCTTGACACTCCACGGGGTCCGGTGTTAATCAGCCTTGCGCCGTCTCTCCCTTCGCAGCCCGTCAGATGGGAATCAAGGATGGCGGCCGCAGCTCCGCAGCTCCGCAGATACCCCTCACTAAAGGGAACGTCCCTGACAACTATGGGCGTCCTTACAAATACAGCACCCTACGATGGCAGGGAAAAGACTCCTGGGGCTGTGGGCATACCCTACCTAAGCAGGCGGGCACTGACCCTCTGCTCTCGCACACGAGGTTCCGCCAACCTCCTTCACCTCCCTCGCTGCTCTGACCCACCGCCCACGCCATCGTTTCCTGCATACACAGTCTCGCATCCCATTGGTCCTCAGACCTCACTGAACCTTCTCACAGTCCGAGTTCATATTCAAACCCCCTCAAGTCTCTATTATGTATTACCGCTTCCGCGCTTCCCTCGCGCATGCGCAGCCCAACTGTACGCAGTAACTTCGCTGGCAAACAGGGACAACATGGCGATGCCTATGTAATTGACAGCGCGGCAACTTTAATTATATGCACATCCTTACTTCTCCCCCCTCCAGAATCACAGGTCCCCGCTGGACTACCTAACCACATATATTAACTATGTACACAACCTCTTACCTAGATTAGGTACACATCTCTTAAACAACAGTACCATCATGAGTGCATCCTATGCCGAGCCCACTGCGTGAGCCTCATAATGGGGTGCCCCAAACTGGTTATGCCATTCGCATGGGAGGTTGACTGTTTCTTTGACTTCGGCGGGGTTGATCCTCCTCTGCTTCCTTGCAGAGTGCTCAGTCTCAACTGGTATTCATCTCTACCCTTGAGGGGTGTTCAGCATTAGCACAGTCATCTTGGGGTGTAAAACATGGACTTTGTGGGCTAGAGGCTGACTCGCGGAGTCAAATGATCAATGTTCGGGCCCAAAAGGCTCTTTACCCGTGGCTCCTTCGGGAGATGCCTCCACGGCCGGAAGGCCCCTTGAGAGGTTCCCTCCATTTATCCTCAGGGGTGGCAATTTTTACAGTCTCTGAGCCATCCCCTGTGTATTCAACTGCAACTGCCCATCTAGAGCAGTGGCTGGGGCTTCCAATTCAGCCGTCCCTACTGAGGAGGAGAAGCAGATGAGTCTATGCCACATTTTACGAGCCTTCAGAATCTTGATCCGGTACAAGAATCCCGCATTGTGACTCCACTCATCACACCTCCCGCCACGTCTGCCAATTTACTCCCAGGAACCTAATTGTTAAAGGACGCATCTCCGGGTGAATTCTTGTAACGTACTTTGTGGTCATAAGCCTTTATTCCCGCATTCAATTGTGCGGTCGTCCGCTCAGCAGTTTTGGCCAACTGTAACTGTCCTTAGTCGCTGAACGTTCGGAAATGCGTCCTTTGGATACCCGCATCGGTGATATCCGTAGGCGCACATCCCACCGGTAACCGGCTCTCTTCGAACACAAAAATACGGGTCTACCAGTGGACTCATTGTCGGGTCAATTATAACGCATGTACCAATGCCTTCGACCGTGTTTACAGCCATCCACGTCCGTCTTTTGCGGGACTCGTCAGTACCACCTATCCAACAAGGTGCGATTGGAACCGTTCGGTGCAAGGCATCCCCTTCGGGTGGGTACGGGGTGGTACGCGACTTGGCAATGTTCAGTAGAGTGAGCAATCCCGTATTATGTTACTTTCAAAATCCGCCTGATCGGTGAAGACATGTATCATGTAAATTTTTCCAATCTTCGGGTAACCGTTAGCGGGATGAGAAAAACTATAAAAGGGGATGAAGTTGGGCAAGGCATCACCGGTAGGTAAAGGGGGGGAGAGTTGCAGAAATTGGTACATGGTAAAACGGGAGGAAAGAGGTTAGGGGGAACCATAGTAATGAAAAGTGTCTCGTGACGTCCTTCTGGTCTTTCGTAGGGAACGCTTGGGCGTACCTATATTGTGTTCAGTGATCACTAGAACATTTACTAACTCCCCTACGCGGGTTCGATACAGAGAAAATCATACACACCAAATCCATGGGACCCGAACTTTTCAAGTGTCCGCATAGGGGCCGCCCTGTAGGCAGCGTCTTCCTTTGAAACAACGATTACACTTCCTACAATGTTGCTCCACGACTCCATCTCTTCTCGCCAATAGAACCTATCCGCATAGTCCAAAGGTCTTGTCAATGCCCAGGTGACCATGGTCATCGTGAAGGGCCCGAGGACTAGTGTTCTCAAACGTTCCGGTAAAAACAACTGACGTCGATCGGGCATGGTTATGATAGGAGATCACCCGATATAACAAACAATGTCCATCTCAAACTTCCCAAACTCATTTACAGGAGCTCAAACCAAGTCTTTGGGGGCCCGCTTCAGTATAGCCGATTATCTTGCTGTACAGCTTGGACGGCTAGCTCCACTATGGGGTCTTGTGTCTGATAATGCACTAGATCCTTCCACGCTATGATATTATCTTCATGATATTCATCCCGTCTCGACCTTGATAGGCCGAGGAACAGCCTGCGAATGACATCCCAACGAGTCAACCACCCTAATTCCGAGAATGCTACGTTGTCATCGACTATCGCCGCTACGAACAGAGAAGAATCCGGGCCCGGTATCTCCTCCCAACTTCCTCATCAGGGGTGGATTGCAGGCCAGGTCGACGAGACAGAGCGTCGGCACCTATGTGGGGTGGCGGGTTTGTATTTAAGGTTGAACCGGTAAATTGGATAGAGCAGCTAACCAACGAGTTCCGGTGGCGTCCAATTTGGCAGACGTATTGATATAGGTCTGGGATTGTTGTCCTGCGTTAACTTCGAAACGGTACTCCCATATAGATAATCGTGCAGCTTGTCCACCACCGCCATTTTGTCGCCAAAAATTCCAACTTATGGACCGGGTAATCTGCTCGCTATGGGTTAAACTTCGGCTCGCGTAGGCCATGTCGTAGCCCGGTCTCATACTCTATGATGCAAAACCGCTCCTAGCCCGCTGAGGCTAGCATCGACATGTAGGCATAGTCTCGCTCAGGATCCGCGTAGGCCAAGACGGGGCCTGAGTGAGGCTGGTCTTTAAGGTTTGAAGGCCTGTTCACACATTCTGGAGTCCCCGTCTTCCCAAAGGGTGTCGCCGCCGAGCTCCCCTTCTCCCGGTCTCTCCGGATACACCTGAGAAGGTATTCAGCCTCTTGGCCTGCTGGAATACCCCTCCACGAACCGCCGATAGCCACAAAACCCCAAGAAAGACCGCAAGCTCTTGAACATTGTGAGGTCTGGGCCAGTTCACCCCCGCCTCGATCTTCCGCTGGTTCGGTGGACACCCCATCAGCTGACACAATGTGGCCCACATACGTTACAGAGGCCCGACAGAATTTGCACTTGTCTAGCGACCAGTTTTAGGCCCCCCCCTCAAGCCTATCCAGCACCTTCATCAGTCTAACGGAATGCTCCTCTAGAGTCCGCCCGAACACGATAATGTCATCCGGTACACTAAGCACTCTCGCGGGTTAGGTCTCCGAGGGTTTTTTTCCATTAGTCTCTGGAACGTGGCCGGGCACCGCAGATCCCTTGAGGCATGCGGGTAAACTGGTAAAACCCTAATGGACAGATGAAGGCCGTTTTTTTCTTGTGTCTTCCGGGCCCATGGGCACTTGATAATACCCGGACCTGAGGTCGAGCACACTAAACCATTTACTACTCCGGTTAAGGCATTCAGGAGGTCCTCGATTCGGGGCAGTGTATACTGGTCGGGAATAGTACGGTTATTCAGCGTTCTGTAATCCACACATAGACGACCGTCCCGTTCTTCTTGCGGACTACCACAATGGGGAGGCTAAGGGCTCCGAGATTCCTGCACAATGCCAGCCGTTTCCATCGTCGATCAATCCCCTCCCTTCGTCAACATCCCTGGGGCGAGCCGGCGGGAGCGCTCCCGAAGGGGGTGGCGTCGCTCATCCGGATGGTATGGTGGGCACTGCGACTGCACCCCACATCCATATCACCAGTGGAGAACACACCCCTCGGTGTGTAGCTCAGCTGTCAGCCTAGCCTCTTCTCCACATATACCGGGAGGGGCGAGTCGCCAAAGTCAAATTCCAATGCCGGCGTTATGGTAGTAGCGAGCTCCTAGCTAGTCCCGTCGAGCCTTCTCCCTCGGAAGTTACCGGGTAATCCTTCCTAACGTCTGCGCCGGCAATAGTCATCGGTACGGGGATATATTCTGCACATACCCCCAGGTGCGCTTCGGGATCTTCCGGGCCATTCCTTGACCGGTTAGTACTTTGTAGCCCAAACGTTGTTCGTCCTGGCCACACCTCCAAGGTGAAGAGCTGATCCCCGACCGTCGACGGGGGTAATGGCAGCGGCGACCATCATTCGTCCTTCCCCCGGGGAATCTGGGTCAGTCCCCCTCTGGCTGTAGAGGACGCCATGCTCTTCCTCAGTCGCAATTTTACCGCAGACCTCTTGGAGGGCGGGCAGGGCCGCTAGGCCAGCAGTGGGGCTTCTCCCCTTCTGCAAGAACTGGCGAAACACCGTGCGACTATGTCAGCGTTGGTCCCCAAGATGATTGGGGCGCTGGGGCGGTCCTGAGGTTCGGGGCACTAAGGCCTCCACTTCCATGGGGTATGTTTTACCCGTATTCAGCTGGAGAATATCTAGCTGCACACCTTTATTACTCCGTCTATGGGGTAATCTTCATGACTTAATCCCCGTAGCCGCAGGGCATCCGCCGATAGCAACGGTAGTTGATGTAGGGTTGGTCGTAGAAGGGCCGGTATACGATCGTACTTGGGATCCCTTGTCCACAATGCGGCGGCGTATGATCCTTCGATAACTACGCGAATAATGGAGGCGGGGCCGATTCGGAGCCCTGTAGAGGCGTGTAATGCTGGTCATCCTTCAGGGGTTGCACGGCATTGAATTCGCCGGTCGGACGACGTTCTCCGTGAGGTGGGGCAGTGGGCCCGCAAGTGTCCATCTTTCCACATGCATAACACGTATTTGGCTGAGGTAACTCGTCTCTCCTGGTGGGGGGGCTTCCGCCGGTCGGGGGACGAGGTCGGGTGTGTCACGGGTGGGTGGGGCATCCTCGGGTCAGGGTCCCGATTCAGCGCATCGGTTTTGGGTTCCACTTCTTCTTGGCCTCCTTACCTCCGAGCTGGGGCTTCTTCCCGGTGGCTAGGTCACGCCCCAGCAGCACCGTCTCATCGCTTGAACCCGGTCCATTAGGTCTGAAACGACACGCTTGTCCAGGCGTTAGGCAGCTACGACCCGCACCGACACGGGTTGTAGGGGTAAGAGGCCCCGCAACAGCTGAGTGGTGCGTAGTCCGTTAGCTTTCTATCCTGGTAATACGCCTTTCCTCACCAGATTCCAGAGGTCCGGTGCAATCGTCTGAGAAAATCGGACACATTCTCCCTCTTCTGGGTTAACGCATGAAATTTGGACATCAACGTGTACGTGTCCACCGGTGGCGGCTCCATAGGCCTGGTCAGGCAGTAGATAAGATCGGCCGCGTCAGCTTCCGGATTGTCATCTCGGTAGTAGTGCACCATGTGGGACGCGGGGGGCCGTAAGCACTCAACTATGCGTTGTCTGCGGACCGCGTCCGTGCAGGTCCATTCAGGCAGTACCTGTTCGGTATGATCCAACCAGTCCTCTATCCCCTACTTCCCCTTGAGGCGTGGGTTTCTCGCCGAGAAGGCTTTTAACTTCCTGTACTGGAGCGCTGGGTGGTGTTGTGGATAGCGGCGGCTAGGGCGGGAATAGAGTGTCTCCTGGTAAGACTGTCCCCGCTGCAGGGTAAGCGTCCAATCTTGATACGAAGGCGGGTTGAGGCAGCCCGCAGGCCGACAGGGTGGACGACGAGCCTAGGCTCAGGTGGCTGGCCAACGAGGGTTTAGGCCACGGTCAGGGAGTGGTCGGGCCTCCCGTCGCGGCACCTGCGGTGGGAGCATATTCTTCCTAGGGGTAAGGTGGCCAGGGGCGCTGGGGTGTCCGCCTGGACTATGGCAGCCACCCCCGGGGCCTCAGCCAGCAACAGTACACGGGGCAAGGCCTCGGGCATATGTCCTGTCAGTGGCGTACAAGACCCGCGCCAGGTCTGTCGCGGTCATAGAAGTGGTCTTGTACTTGGGATTGTCCAGGAGCGGAGCTTGCGACCTGCTCGTTCACTGGTGCCTACGATTCGTGGCGGGGACATGGCCAGCGCGAAGACACGTTCAGGGGGATCCCGTGCGTTGGGCCCACTTGCGTCCTCTCGAGCGCGAGGGCACCGACATGATGTGGGGTTGGTTGCACAATAGAGACAACAAAAAAAATGTGGGGGCCCCCAGTCTAAGATCTCAGCAGCGCCTCCAAATGTAGCCCTTTTTGTGAACGCCCTGAAACTAAGGGACTACGGTGCATAAACCTGTGGCTTCAGGAGCTCTGAACCTCCGCATATTGGGAGCCTGGGGTGTATACCTTTATCACTTGTTGTGCAGCGCCTCCACTTACCCAGGATCCCCATTATAGAGATTATACCCTGAGCAAGAACCTAACACAGCAGTATGCAACAGCAACCTTTTTATATCACACAATAACAAATGATAGCAGACTTATCATATAACATTTACATACACACACATAACGTGGCTCGGCCACACTCATTAGGGAAGTGTCCTGTACATAGGTGGCTCTGCCACTCTCCTTAGGAGTATGTCTCATAACCAGTAAAGTATGGTACCATATGCATTCTCTCAGGAACCCAATTAGTTAGTGGGAGGCGCGGATCAGCGCCTGGTGACCGTGTAGGTGCACTTGTAGATAAGGATACCTTCCGGTCACTACGATGACCTTGACACTCCACAGGGGTCCTGGTGTTAATCCAGCCTTGCGCCGTCTCTCCTTCTGCAGCCCGTCAGATGGGAATCCAAGATGGCGGCCGCAGCTCCCAGCTCCGCAGCTCCGCAGATAACCCTCACTAAAGGGGAACGTCCCTGACAACTATGGGCGTCCTTACAAATACAGCACCCTACGATGGCAGGGAAAAGACTCCTGGCTGTGGCATACCCTACCTAACAGGCGGGTCACTGACCCTCTGCTCTCGCACACGAGGTTCCGCCAACCTCCTCTTCACCTCCCTCGCGCTCTGACCCACCGCCCACACGCATCCGGTTCCTGCATACACAGTCTCGCATCCCATTGGTCCTCAGCCTCAGCTGACTTCTCACAGTCAGAGTTCATAGTTCAAACCCCTCCAAGTCTCTACTTATTATACCCTTCGCGCGCTTCCCTCGCGCATGCGCAGCCCAACTGGTACGCAGTAACTTCGCTGGCAAACGGACAACATGGCGCGCCTATGTAATTGACAGCGCGGAACCTTTAATATATATGCACATCCTTACATTCTCCCCCCTCCAGAATCCAGCGTCCCCGCTGGACTACCTAACCACATAATATAACTATGTACACAACCCTCTTACCTAGATTAGGTTACACATCCTCATTAACAGTACCATCATAGCTTGCATCCTATCGAGCCCACTGCTGAGCCTATAATGGGGGTCCCCAAACTGTCATATGCCATTCGCTGGGAGGTTGACTGTTTCTTGACTTCGGCGGGGTTGATCCTCCTCTGCTTCCTCTGCAGAGTGCTCAGTTCAACTGGTATTTCCATCTCTACCCTTGAGGGGTGTTCAGCATTAGCACAGTCTCTTTGGGGTGTAAAACTGGACTTTTGGGTCTAGAGGCTGACTCAGCTGGAGTCAAATGATCAATGTTCGCCAAAAGGCTCTTTACCCGTGGCTCCTTCGGAAGATGCCTCCACGGCCGAAGGCCCCTTGAGAGGTTCCCTCCATTGTATCCTCAGGGGTGGCAATTTTTAACGTCTCTGAGCCATCCCCTGTTATTCAACTGCTCCATCTAAGCAGTGGCTGGGGCTCCAATTCATCCGTCCCTACTTGAGGTATGAGAAGCATATGATTCCTATGCCACACTTTATACGAGGCCTTCAGAATCCTTGATCCGGTAACAGGAAGCCCGGCATTTGGTGACTCCACCTCATACACACCCTCCGCCACCGGTCTGCCAATTTTATGCTTCCCAGGAACACCTAAGTTGCGTAAAAGGACCCATCTCTCGGGGTGAATTTCCTGTAACGTACTTTGTGGTCATAACGCCTTTTATTCCCCGCATTCAATTGTGCGGTCGTCCGCTCAGCCAGTTTGTAGGGCCAACTGTAAACTGTCCTTTAGTCGCTGAACGTATCGGAAATGCGTCCTATTGGATACCTACCCATCGGTAGTATATCCTTAGGCGCACATCCACCGGTAACCGGGCTTCTCTTCCGAACATAAAAAATAGGGGTCATACCCAGTGGACTCATGTCGGGACAATTATATACGCATGTACCAATGCTTCGACGTGTTTACTCCACTCCGTCTTTTGCGTGCTCGTCAATGTACCCAACATATCCAACAAGGTGCGATTGAACCGTGCGGCAAGGCATCCCCTTCGGGTGGTACGGGTGGTAGCGCACTTGGCATGTTCAGTAGAGTGAGCAACTCCCGTATTAGTGTACTTTCAAAATCCCCCCTGATCGGAGTGAAGACGATTTGTGTAATCCATAGTGAATGAAATATTTTTTCCATAGTACATCGGGGCTAACCGTTACGGCCTTCTGGTCTTTCGTAGGGAACGCTTGGGCGTACCTAGTGAGTGGTCAGTGATCACTAGAACATTACTAACTCCCCGACTGTCGGGTTCGATACAGAGAAATCCATACACACCAAATCCATGGACCCGAACTTTTCAAGTGTTGCCATAGGGGCCGCCCTGGTAGCAGCGTTTCTTCCTTGGAAACAACGATTACACTTCAACAATGTTGCTCACTGACTCCCTCATTCTCGGCCAATAGAACCTATCCTGCAGTGTCCAAAGGTCTTGTCAATGCCCAGGTGACCATGGTCATCGTGAAGGGCCCGGAGACTAGTGTTCTCAAACGTTCCGGTAAAAACAACGACGTCGATCGGGATGGTTATAGAGGATCACACCGATATAACAAACAATTGTCCATCTCAAACTTCCCAAACATCATTTAACAGGAGCTTCACCAGTCTTTGGGGGCCCCGCTTCAGTATAGCCGGATTCTTTGCTGTACAGCTTGACGGGCTACTCCACTATGGGGTCTTGTGTCTGATAATGCACTAGATCCTTCCACGCTATGATATTATCTTCATTGATATTCATATCCCGTCTCGACCTTGATAGGCCCGAGGAACAGCCTGCGAATGACATCCCAACGAGTCACACCCGTAATTCCGAGAATGCTACGTTGTCATCGACTATCGCCGCTACTGAACAGAGAGCACGAATCCCGGTGGCCCGGTATCTCCTCCCAGACTTCCTCATCAGGGGTGGATTGCAGGGCCAGGTCGAACGAGACAGAGTCGTCACCTATGTTGGTGGGTCCGGTTTGTATTTAAGGTTGAATCCGGTAATTGGCTAGAGCAGCTAACCAACGATGTCCGGTGGGCGTCCAATTTGGCAGACTATTGATATAGGTCATGGGATTGTTGTCCGTGCGTACTTCTCGAACGGTACTCCATATAGATAATCGTGCAGCTTCCACCACCGCCCATTTTAGCGCCAAAAATTCCAACTTATGGACGGGTAATTCGCTCGCTAGGGGTTAAACTTCGACTGGCTCGCGTAGGCCACTGGTCGTAGTCCCGGTCTCATACTTCTGATAGCAAAACCGCTCCTAGCCCGCTGAGGCTAGCATCGACATGTAGGACATAGTCTCGCTCAGGATCGCGTAGGCCAAGACGGGGGCCTGAGTGAGGCTGGTCTTAGTGTTTGAAGGCCTGTTCACATTACTGGGAGTCCACGTCTTCCCAAAGGGTGTCTGCGCCGAGCTCCCCTTTCTCCCTCCGGTCTCTCCGGATACACCTTGAGAAGGTCATTCAGCCTCTTGGCCTTGCTGGAATACCCCTCCACGAAACCGCCGATAATAGCCACAAAACCCCAAGAAAGACCGCAGCTCTTGAACATTTGAGGTCGGGCCAGTTCACCACCCCCAGCTCGCGATCTCTTCCCTGGGTCGGTGGAACACCCCATCAGCTGACACAATGGGCCCCATACGTTACAGAGGCCCGACAGAATTTGCCTTGTCTAGCGACAGTTTTAGGCCTCCCCCTCAAGCCTATCCAGCACCTTATCAGTCTAACGGAATGCTCCTCTAGAGTCCGCCCGAACACGATAATGTCATCCAGGTACACTAAGCACTCTCGCGGTTAAGGTCTCCGAGGGTTTTCCATTAGTCTCTGGAACGTGGCCGGGGCACCGCAGATCCCTTGAGGCATGCGGGTAAACTGGTAAAACCCTAATGGACAGATGAAGCCGTTTTTTCTTGGTCTTCCGGCCCATGGGCACTTGATAATACCCGGACCTGAGGTCGAGCACACTGAACCATTTACTCCCGGTTAACGCATCAGGAGGTCCTCGATTCGGGGCAGTGTATACTGGTCGGAATAGTACGTTATTCAGCGTTCTGTAATCCACACATAGACGGACCGTCCCGTTCTTCTTGCGACTACCACAATGGGTGAGGCGTAAGGGCTCCGAGATTCCTGCACAATGCCAGCCGTTTCCATCTCGTCGATCATCCCCTCACTTCGTCAACATCCTGGGGGCGAGCCGGCGGGCGAGCTCCCGAAAGGGGGTGGCGTCGCTCATCCGGATGGTATGGTGGGCACTGCGACTGCACCCCCATCCATATCACCAGTGGAGAACACACCCCTTCGGTCGTGTAGCTCATCCTGCAGCCTCTTCCTCCACTCATCCGGGGGGGGCGAGTCGCCAAATCAAATTCCAATGCCGGCGTTATGGTAGTAGGCGAGCTCCTAGCTAGTCCCGTCGAGGCCTTCTCTCGGAAGTTACCGGTATATCCTTCCTAACGTCTGCCGCCGGTCAATAGTCATCGGGTACGGGGATATATTCTGCCATACACCCAGGTGCGCTTCGATCTTCCCGGGCCATTCCTTGACCGAGGTTAGTACTTTGTAGCCCAAACGTTGTTCGTCCTGGGCCACACTCTCCAAGGTGAAGAGCTGATCCTCCGACCGTCGACGGGGGTTGGCTAAGCTGCGACCATCATTCGTCCTCCCCCGGGGAATCTGGGTCAGTCCCCATTCTTGGCTGTAGAGGACGCCAGTGCTCTTCCTCAGTCGCAATTTTACCGCCGACCTCTTGGAGGGCGGGGCAGGGCCGCTAAGGCCAGCAGTGGGGCTTCTCCCGCTTCTTGCAAGAACTGGCGAAACACCGTTGCGTACATATTCAGCGTTGGTCCCCAAGATGATTGGGCGCTGGGGCGGTCCTGAGGTTCGGGGCACACTAAGGCCCCACTTCCATGGGGTGTAGTTTCCCGTATTCAGCTGGAGAATATCTAGCTGCACCTTTATACTCCGTCTATGGGTAATCTTCATGACTTAATCCCCGTAGCCGAGGCATCCGCCATAGCACGGTAGTTTGTAGGTGTTGGTCGTAGAAGGGCCGGTACTACGATCGTTACTTGGGATCTCGTGTCCAACAATGCGCGGCGTAGATGTCTTCGATAACTACGCGAATAATGGAGGCGGGCCGATTCGGGAGCCTGAGGAGGCGTAATGCCTGGTCATCCTTCAGGGGTTGGCAGGCATTGAATCGCCGGTCGGGAACGACGTCCTCCGTGAGGTGGGGCAGTGGGCCCGCAAGTGTCCCATCTTTCCACATGCCATAACACTGTATTTGCTGAGGTAAGCCTCGTCTCCCTGGTGGGGGGGCTCCGCCCGGTCGGGGACGAGTCTGGGTGTCACGGGGTGGGGGCATGCATCCTCTGGGTTCAGGGTCCCAGATTCAGGCGCATCGGTTTTGGTTCCACTTCTATGGCCTCCTTACCTCCAGATCTGGGGCTTCTTCCCGGTGGCTAGGTCACCCCACCCCACGCACCGTCTCAATGCGCTTAAGCCCGGTCCATTAGGTCTGAAACGACAACGCTTGTCCAGGCGTGGCAGCTACTGACCCACCGACACGGGGTGTAGGGGGAAGAGGCCCCGCAACAGCTGTGGTGCGTGTCCGTTAGCTTCTATCCTGGGTATACGCCTTTCCTCACCAGATTCCAGAGGTCCAGGTGCAATCGTCTGAGAAATCGGACACCATTCTCCCTCTTTCTGGGTTAACGCATGAAATTTGGACACAATCCGTGTACGTGTCCACCGGGGCTCATAGGCCTTGGTCAGGCAATTAGATAGATCGGCCGCGTCAGCTTCCGTTTGTCATCTGCGTAGTAGTGCAATGGGACGCGGGGGGCCGTAAGCACTCACTAGCGTTGTCTGCGGACCGCGTCCGTGCAGGTCCATTCAGGTCAGTACCTGTTCGGTATGATCCAACCAGTCCTCTATCCCTACTTCCCCTTAGCCGTGGGTTTTTCTCGCCGGAGAAGGCTTTTAACTTCTGTACTGGAGCACTGGGTGGTGTTGTGGATAGCGGCGGCTATGGCGGAATAGAGGTGTCTCCTGGTAAGCTGTCCCCGACTGCAGGGTAAGCGTCCAATCTTGATACGCTAAGGCGGTTGAGGCCAGCCCGCAGGCCGGACAGGGTGGACGACGAGCCTAGGCAGGGGTGGCTGGCCAACGAGGGTGTAGGCCACGGTCAGGGGAGTGGTCGGGCCCTCCCGTCGCGGCACCTGCGGTGGGAGCATATCTCTTCCTAGGGGTTAGAGGTGGCCAGGGGCGCTGGGGTGTCCGCTGGACTAGTAGGCAGCGCACCCCCGGGGCCTCAGCCAGCAACAGTACACGGGGCAAGGCCTCGGGGCATATGTCCTGTTCATGGCGTACAAGACCCGGCCCAGGTCTGGTCGCGGTCATAGAATGGTCTTGTACTTGGGCATTGTCCAGGACGGAAGCTTGCGGACCTGCTCGGGTCACTGTGCCTAGCGATATCGTGCGGGGACATGGCCCAGCGCGAAGACACGGTTCACGGGGGATCCCGTGCCGTTGGGCCCACTTGGCGCACCTCGAGCGCCGAGGGCACCGACATGATGTGGGTTTGTTGCACAATAGAGACAACAAAAAAAAATGTGGGGACCGCCAGGTCTAAGATCTCAGCAGCCCTCCAAATGTAGCCCTTTTTGTGAACGCCTAACTAAGGGACTACGTTGCATAAACCTGTGGCTTCAGGAGCTCTGAACCTCCCGCATATTGGGAGCCTGGGGGTATACCTTTATCACTTGTGGTGCAGCGCCTCCACTACCCAGGATCCCCATAATAGAGATTATAACCCTGAGCAAGAACCTAACAACAGCAGTATGCAAAGCAACCTTTTTATATCACACAATAACAAAGATATGCAGACTTATCATATAACATTTACATACACACACATAACGTGGCTCGGCCACACTCATTAGATAGTGGTCCTGTACATGGTGGCTCTGCCACTCTCCTTAGGAGTATGTTCTCATAAACAGTAAAGTATGGTACCATATGCATCATCTCAGGAAACCCCAATTAGTTAGTGGAGGCGGTATCAGCGCTTGTGACCGGTTGTAGGTGCATGTAGATAAGGATACCTTCCGGTCACTACGATGACCTTACACTCCACAGGGGGTCCTGGTGTTTAATCCAGCCTTGCGCCGTCTCTCCCCTTCTGCAGCCCGTCAGATGGAATCCAAGGATGGCGGGCCGCAGCTCCGCAGCTCCGCAGCTCCGCAGATAACCCTCACTAAAGGGGAACGTCCCTGACAACATGGCTATGGGCCCGTCCTTACAAATACAGCACCCTACGATGGCAGGGAAAAGACTCTGGCTTGGGCATACCCTACCTAAGCAGGGGGTCACTGACCCTTGCTCTCGCACACGAGGTTCCGCCAACCTCCTCTTCACCTCCCTCGCTGCTCTGACCCACCGCCCCACAATCATCGGTTCCTGCATACCCAAGGTCTCGCTCCCATTGGTCCTCAGCCTCAGCTGACCTTCTCACAGTCAGAGTTCATAGTTCAAACCCCCTCCAAGTCTCTACTTATGATTACCCTTCGCGCGCTTCCCTCGCGCATGCGCAGCCCAACTGGTACGCAGTAAACTTCGCTGGCAACAGGGACAAACATGGCGCTGCCTATGTAATTGACAGCGCGGAACCTTTAATATATATGCACATCCTTACATTCATAAGACAATTTCAGGCACCAGAAGACACTATACAACCCATTCAAATGAGTGGACTGCAAGGTGATTTCTCACGCTGGCAGGAGTCTTATGGAATAGCAAAGTACATATAGGCCATTATCTGTGACCCCTGAAGTATTGTCAATGAACATTTTGTACTACAGACAACAGAGGCACACATACTGAACATTTAATTCTACATATTTGGTAGTACCATCATTCGCTCTCTCCAAGGTATAATTATCATAGTCTAATAGGGTAGAAAACCTAATTGTACCACGCAAAATATGTCAGTAGATATACTGCTTTTGTACATTGTGGAACAGTATTTGCTACAGTACTTTCATATATGACCATGGCACTGTGTGTGTTAGCTATGGAATCAGCAGGCAATAAACAAAGGGTTCTATATATCAAGACAAACATGTGCGCTGATGCAATTGTGTAAAACAAATGGCATTTTGTTTCTGTATGAAAAGCGCCCCATTTATGAAGTGTCTTTCTACTCATTAGCAATTTAAAAAAAGACTTACGCCATGTTTAAGGTGACGAAGAAAAACAACACAGAAAACTATCAAGAAAAGTAAGACAAGCTGCCCATTTTTAAATACATAGACCTGCGCCAATGTGAAAAATGTTCTCTGTCCTAACTCCTCCTACTTCCTCCATAAACCCCTCATCTCATGGGAAGCAGTCGCAGACATACCCAAAAATAGTGCAACTTAGATGAAAACCTACTGTACACTGGCGACACACTTTATTCGAGCTCGGCTAGTCCCACGAATTCGGGTATACCCGGGTGTATTGAGGTTTGTGACTGTTTTCTGCCCGAGTGCATTGGGTTATTTTCCAGGCAGGGATTGAAGCATTTTATTCCCGCTGGCTGCAATACTGCACAGTATATATATATATACTGCATGACAATTCATGAATTTATGCCATCTGGTAGACACGCGAAGCATTGCAGCCTATTAAATCCTAATCATTATCATTTAACAGATCAGCCGCCCGTCAGCCAGGCATGAACCATGGCTGGGAAGGCAAATGCAACGGGGCTTGTCAGAGGTGAGGAGCGGCGCATTCCAGGTATCTGCCAGGTACATACTGGGTATTTGCTCGAATAAAGTGTGTCGGTGCAGTAGGTACTGCCTGGCGCAGGTATACTGTATTTCAGAGCAAGTGCGGTGGAATTTGCTCTTTGATACTGAGGGTCCTATGCTAGTAGCACTGACGTTGTCATCGACAAACCGCATGGTTTTGCATATTCACAAGAATTGAAATGAAATGTGAAACAAAACAGTATTCTCTATTGCAAATCACTTCTTCTAAACGACTTCTAAAAAAGTGACAAACCACATGGTTTAATAGCCAATCCACACGGATTGTACTTACTTTAGAGGCGAGTGACCTGAGGTGGTGCTATCTCCATTCCCAGTCTGATTTATGGGTTTTGCTCTCTCAGCCAAACCTATATTTCAGGCTCTGGATGTAACTTGCGATCCCAATCTCGCCCCCCTTAGGTGGTGTTAACAAAATGCGACTTTTTAGAAGCGGTTTGCATAACGGAGCTACGAGAATAGGTGTGGACAAAAAAATGTGAATTTGATGCTTTATTGACAAACTGATTGTCAAAGTCAGAATGAAACAACAACTAAAAAAAACGTTTAGATGCTGTTTGGATAGGAAGTAAGGGTTTACAGAACAGCAATGCCAATCTACTTCTAAAGTGCACTTTAGAAGCGATTTGCCCCATTTTGGAGCTTCTGGAATAGGCCCCATAACGTCCAAAATGTTCCATTTAATACATTTTTTCCCAACATTATGCTCTTCTTATACATAATAACTGAAAATGCCATAATATTTTGTTACCTATTGAAATAGAGAGTTGGATGAACTGAAACTGTATCAGTTGCATACCAAATACTGATGAATTTCTATTGTTCCTGAGTAATAAATGACCCAAGTTGTTCACAGGTCAGCAGATTCCCTGTGGCCTTCTGTGTTTCCTGGACAAATGGCTCTATTCATTCGTTTTTCATGCACCTGTTTTCCAATCACTTCATTATTGTTTTCTACATGGCATACAGCAAATAAAAAGAAAACAGGTGTATGCAATAGTGACAGAGAGAGCTCATATATACTCCAAGCTGGCACTAATAGATGTAAGCTGTATGCTTGGTAGAACTGCTGCTAAATTAGCCTGTGGCAATGATTTTTCAAGGCTTGAGGAATGCATTCTTATTTAAAAACTCATAACCACAAAATAGTCAAAAATTATAACCATTGTGAAAATACAGCAAAGGTAAATGTGTGATGGAAACTGAAATATCGCTTGACCTTTTGAAAAAGTAAATATATTATACAGTATATATATATATTTTTAAATGATCATCAGGTTGACAGCTCTACAGTAAGGAATATGGTTAGAGAACTGTTAATGTTTGTATTGTGTTTGAAGCATTAGTTACTAATAAAGCAGATCAACACGAACCACATTTCCCTATGTACTGTATGTACTGTAGCACAGTTTTCACATTTTGATTATTTACTGATCTGTTCAAATAAAATGTGTTAACTTTTTCCATTTTGTCTTGAACAGATTTTGGGAGTCATGTCTGCTGGAAGCAAATCTCTGGCATAAAATAGTACCAGACTTGCTGATAATGACAAACTGATGACATGATTGGTTCACATGCAATGCCATACCTGCATTATTTACCTCTTGTTTAATTTGTATTATAATACACAAAGTAATTTATATGATAAATAGCTTTCATACAAAAAATGTACAGTTAGTTTGCATTCAATTACGTTAACCACTGGTTATACAGTAGCTTATAATGTCTAGGTTCATTTTACAACATATAGCCCTCCTAACCCGGCTGCAAAAGATGATCACATCATATTGATATTATCACATCATCCGAACCAATCCACGAACCAATTTAAATTATATATATATATATAATAATATATATATATTATATATAAATATATTAAAATAATAATGTTAGAGGCTTGGGGAATAACGGATATGACATCATTGAAAGCCTGTCACATGGTACTAGAACCAATCAGAGTAGGGATAGACTTCCCATGCTCTGATTGGCTACCGTAACATGTGAGGGCGGCCATGTTTCTTTTAATGACGTCATCTTAAAGGCAATTGATGAAAAGCCATTCTGATTGGCTGTGCTTTCATTGCCTTTATGTGACGTCATCATTTTTTTTTGTATCGGCCAAAACACATGGTTTTCACGGCCCAATCAGGGTCGTGGGAACCATGACGAAAATGTGACGTCATAGGCCTTTTAAAGCCTATGTCATCTCATTTTGAAGCCAGACGCCAAAGAGGAAGGACCTCCGGCGAAGAAAGAAGACAGGGCGTGGCAGCAGACGGGAAGACGATCCCGGAAGAAGATAGAAGAAACAAGAATAAAGATGAAGATGGATTAGAAGTAGAAGACCCCTGGATTGTCGTGTTTTATTATTTTAATGTTTATTATTTTCTGGTTTATTATTTTATGGGTTCCTGTTCATGGATTGGTTCGTGAGTAAGCTGTTCAACGGGAGTCGGTGAGTGGGTCAAGTAATGGTAAGTGAACTAAAGAAATGTATGTAATGTAACTGTGTTTTTTGTTGCTTTTTACATGTGTTTTTTTTTTTATTGTACATCATTTCTTGCCACTGTATGTATGTATGTATGTATGTCTAGAGAGATATATACATACAGGGTAAGAAATGATATTGTTTTAATAGTTTGCTTTGCACTATTTTAAATTATTGTGGCTATGCTGCTATGCATAGATGTGTGTTCAATGTATTTTATAATTAGATAGATGTAATTTTTGGGCTTCTATGCTGTACTTTAGGTAATGGTGAGGCTTGCTTTAGTATATTGTAATTGTTGGTGTCCTATTTTATATGCTGGTAACTTGTTCTCTGTAACGGTTGCTATAGTTAATTGTGTAATTGGTATGGATGCTATTTTAATTGTTTTGGGATGTAATTCATGTATGTTAATTGATTGATGGTGACTTTATTGGATTACATAGTATACTTCTTTTGATGTAATGCTATTTTATTTGAAATATTGTATTGTTAACATTGATTTGCTGCATCTACATGTAGCTTACATTTTATGCAGCATGTATACAATGTAAATGCAATGTTTTAAGTGGCATTTGAGACTTTGGATTTGCATTTGATGCTTTAGATTGGATAATTACATTAGATTTGTTTTGGAAATGGCATTGTATTTCATTGAGGATGTTATGGATAAGTGGTATTTTTATTGGAGCATATTTTTGTTAACCCTGACACATTTAGTTGTATATTGGTTCATCATATGTGTGTATATATATATATATATACATATATATATATATATATATATATATATATTTTGTTTCTTTTATTTTAATTTTATTTTATCATGAAGAAGCCACTGTACAAAGGAATGTGTGAAGGATGGGTATGTGGCCAGGATGGCTTAACCCCTTAATTACCTTTGCGGTTAGTACCCGATAAGGTCATTAAGGGGTTCATTGATATGTGAATGTCATTGCAATGTATTGGCTATTATTTTTTTGGCAACGGACCACAAGGATGATGCTAGCGACGGGGCCTTCTTATTGAAGAGGTCAGTAGAATTTTCTTTCTTTTAATATGCTAGTTAATGTGTTTAATAATTTCCAAATAATGTATTATCCCTATCTGGATAATAGTTATTTGGCACATTATTGTACTGTTTGGGGTGGGGTGAAGGGGTATTGACTCCAAGGTTATGTGGTAGGACTCCCTTGTGGGTAGTGGGTGAGGGTGGTTAGGCCTCAGGGGGTGGGGAGGTAGTGGGGGAGGGTATGTGGCTGATGGTGAGTTAACCCCTTAATGACTGTAGCGGTTGATTGACCGCTATGGTGATTAAGGGGTTAGGGGACATTACATTGGATGTTTTTATTCTTGTGTCTGTTTTGCAGAAGCGGATGGGGCATTAGCAGGATGAAGATGAGGATTACCTTCATCATGGCAGTCGGACATGGGTGAGTGCTACATGTATTTAATGTATTTATTGTTCTGTATGTATTTTAAATGGACAACTGCACTATTATCCATTTGTGGATAATAGTCATTGTGCCCATTACTATACTGTATGTTAGGGGGGTATAGGTGTTGTTGGTGTAATATATATATATATTTCTTTAGTTAGTGTGGGGCTGTTGTGTGTGTTTTCTTGTTATTGTGGGTAGCGGGGGTGGGTGAAGGGGGTATTAGCCCCAACGATGGTTTGTTTAGAGCTTGCGGGTGGGTAGCGGGAGGGTTTAACCACTTCATGATCGTAGCGGTATTAACTGCTACGGTCGTGAAGGGGTTAAGCGCACCCACAACCCCCCCGCAAACCCTAAACAAATAACAAGGGCTAAATACCCCCTTCACCCACCCCCGCTACCTACATTAAACCTGGCACGGCTGTTTAACCCCTTCATTGCCTTAGCGGTTAGCCGCTAAGGTAGTGAAGTGGCCTTTAAATGCATTTTTCCTGCCTCGGATGCATGCCGGGGTGGTCCGGTGCTGGTATTAATGGTATCAGCTCCGGAGACCACCGGCATCAATCCCAGACAGGAAAAAGGCCAGAAATTTTCCTAAGTGCCGATCCGCCACTCATCACCAGCCTCTCACCATCAACTTGCCAACTTTTTCTTGCGTGGCTGATTCGCCATAAAAACGCCATTCTAGAGTGGCGAATAGCTCCGCTAAGTTACTTGCCACTACTAGAATACAGCGTGGCGGAAAATGTTTCTATTTTTGGCGGAAAGTGCCTTCTCGCCTCGCCACCGGCGGAAAAAAAAACCGCCAACAAAACTGGCGTTTTTTTTAATTCTCACTTCTTTCTCGCCCCTTACTGAATAGGGGTAGCCATTTTTGGCGGGAAAGTGGCGAGAATTGCCTTTACGCTGCTTACTGCATGATGCCCTTAGTGTCCACAGATTAATAATTATTGTGAGTAAAATGTTAAAATAAATAAAAGGAGTATATACATGAGTTTACCCTCCCAACTGTTCATTACTGAGAGATGGAACAGTAACTGTGGTTTAGGACAGCGGTGCGCAAACTCTCTGCGCCTGCGTCCCATTACCTGCTGTTAGTGCGGGGCCTCTGTAACCGCCGCGCGTCCCGCGCCCCCCAAATTGAGTTTTGCGCCCCCCCAGTTTGCGCACTGCTGCTTTAGGACATACAAATGTTAAACAAGCCAATGTAAGGAATCGGGGAACACGTCCTTTGCGACGTGATCCTTCCTTACCTGTCATATCTCAGACCTCCGCTCGGGCACCAGCGCATGCGCGCAACCCCGCTCTGCTTACAGAGTGCGCGCACAAGCGCAGCTCTTCTAGAGTGCCATGGACGACGTGCACCATTCCCCAGCTGCATGGCAAGTACTCGTCAAGCCCACTTGTCTCCTGCAGCCAATCCTTGCCTCCGCTCCGCCTCCCTTGCTACTGGTTCCTGTTTGCTACAAATACCCTGCAGTTCCTCTCATACCTTGCTGAGCATAACTTGTTGTAGCCTTGAGCTCATATGTCTGTTGTGCCTTGCTCCCTGTCCTGTGGTTTCTTGCAGTTTAACCCTTCGTGTACCGACCCGGCTTGATCATGGAACCCCTCTGGATTTTGACCTCGGCTTACCCTTGACTCTGCGGACCTGCAAGAATCTAACCTCTCCAACCCCAGACCACGGCTATACGGACTTCCATGATTCTGACCTCTCCAACCCCGGAGCACAGCTAACCGACTTTGACTATTCTGAACTCTCCATTCCAAGACCTTGGCAATTATCAATTAACCCACTCTCTCCAACCCAGACCCGGCTACGTTTGACAATACGCCTGCCAGGCACGCTTCCCCTGCTGTGGGTGCATGGTTTGCTACTTCCCGACCTCAATACCAGGGTCCTGTCTTGCTCATGGGCAGCACAAGCGTAACAGCCAAGCACTGGGACAACTGCCAACCTAGATGTTATGCAATGGTAGCTGCTTGCTGGCCTGCAGATAGTTTCAGGTGTAAATTCCACCCTCGATGTTATGTTTTTGAACTGGTAGCATATAACGGAAATTTGGGTACTGGCTTGTTTGGGCCTCCACTATTGTAGATGGTCAGTCCAAAAAACCCCAACTAATCTTGTTCATTCAAATGCAGTGGGCGGATGAACAACAACACGCAGCAATCAACTGACAGGCAAGTCAGTTTGCGCCGGTAGCTAATTATGAAGCCACAAAGATTAGTTAATTTGAGATATCTCAGACTGTCTGCCTCTCTGACCAGTTGTGTTATTTACTAGTTGTTGTCAGTGAATGCTTCTAACACTAGTGGCAGTAGAGTGGACAATGCATTGATTCACATGAATAATTATTGTGAGCATAAGTAAAAAAAAATGGAGTATATCCTTGGGCCCTCCCACCCGTTCATTACTGAGAGATGGAACACTAACTGGGGATAAGTTCACTTAATATTTGAGAGAAGATCAGAAGAAAAGTTGACACCAAGGAAATATTTCTTGGATAGAATGATTTCTTCACATTCAAAACTTGAAGAGGAGTTAGGCGATAACCTGGATAGAGCATCTGCTTTGCCATTCTTGGAACCAGGGCGGGAAGAAATTAGAAAAGTAAATCATGAGCAAACGAGCTTGTCGAGCAGACAGTCTTTTGACTGATCATATAAACTCTATGTTCCGATTATCAGTAGGAACGGGAACCGGGTGAGTGGCTCCTTCTAAGAATCATTTCCATGCAGAAAAGGCAGACTTAATGGCCAAGAGTTCTCTGTTACCAATGTCATAGTTTGATGACATTTGATAGGTGTAAAATGTGCATGGGTGAATAAGCATCTTTGGTCCAATCTTTGAGAAAGCATAGCTCCAATGGCAGAGTCAAAAGTATCAACTTCAACTATGATTGGAAATTCAGGGTTTGTATGAATGAGGACAGAAGCAGTAAGTAAACAGAAGTAAAGAGTGCCTTCAGTTGCTCAAAAGCTGAATTAGCTTATGGTGACTATTCAAAAGAAACATATTTTTTGGGTGAGTTGGGTAACGGAAGCAATTAGACCAGAGATATTTTTTTAATGAAGTGTCTATAGAAATTGACAAAAACTACAAGATTTCTGCACATCTTTCCAGTTATTCTGAGTATTCCTTTGCTCATGGTCCATAACCCTCAAATGAATTGGAAAACCAGAACTGTTACTTTTCCCTCAGAATATTGTTAACTTTGTTGTCTGCCCTCTAGCAGCCCACCGTATAGGATTGCAATGTATGGATTTTTTACACCCATCCAGGAATAGTATGACTTCACTATCAAGAATTTCAAGATGTGTGTGACAAAAGAAATGTAGATAAGCTTCCTTCACAAAGACCATATGACTGCCCAAACGAATTGGTGCCAGGTGCTGCTATTCCATTTGGGAGAATATATTTCCTATCCTGAACCTGTTACAAATTCAGCGAGAATACTTAGCACTACCTTTAGTCCCAGAACTTCTGGAAATGTTAAGATCTGCCAAGATCTTTATAAAGTTTGATCTCCAGTGATCTTACAATCTAAAATGTTTCCGACTGGGGGATGAGTGAAAAACTGCCTTCGAATCCGCTATTGACACTATGATAACTTGGTCATGCATTTCAACTTCTGCAATGTTCCTGCCCCTTTTCAGAACTTCATCTATAAAGCTGTTTGAGAAGAACTATGACACTGGGAACAAGGAACTCTTTCACATGAAGTCCACCTTTTCTAAATAGAGACACCTCTTAGAAGGAATCATTCACCTGGTTAATGTCCTTACAGATCATCGGAACTTGCAAGCTCAGTGGGCTCTATTGCTTTCACAATTCAATTTCCTGATTTCTTACCACCATGTTCTAAGAATGAAAAAGCAGATTCTCTATCCAGGTTATCTTCTAACTCCTTTTCATGTTTTGTATGTGAAGAAACCATTCTGCCCCCCCCAAATTTCCTTGGTGTCACTTTTTATTCTGACCTTCTTTAACGAAGCCTATTCAGAATGAACCACTCCTATGCAATCCCCACGGGACATCAATTTAGTTCTGCAAAATAGCCTTTACACTTTCCAAGGCTGCCTGTTTGTTCCAGAGTATATGATTGGAAGTTCTGCATCTTATGTATGATTCTAAACATGCAGGACTTATGGGTGTTCATAAGACCCAGTAACTATAGTCCAACTCCTTTTTGGTGGCCCAAATGTCAGCAAGACATACACAAATTTGTTCTATCCTGTGAAACCTGTGCCAAGAACAAGATCTATCGTGCCTCCTCTCTGGGTCCATGGGGATCCATCTCAATGGATTTCATTGTGGAGCTACCCCCACCCAGAAGAGGAAACAATACAATCCTGGTAGTGGTATATCATCTCATAAGATTAGTCTCTTCATCGCTACCAAGATCCTCCCTACAGCAGTCAAGACTGCCGACCAGGTAATTCAGGTGATATTCCACCTTCATATGGTGCCGGATAAAATTTTATCCAACAGGGGAGTACAATTTATCTCTAAATTCTAAATTCTCTAAAAGTTTCTGTTCTACCCTGAGAATGAGTCTATATATATATCTTCTGCATTTCACCCCAAGTTGAATGGACAAACATAAAGAATGAATCAGACTTTAGAGCAGTACCTGTGCTGTTTTGTCTATTATCTTCCTACAACTGGGCTGAATTTCTGCCGATTGCAGAGTTCACTTATAACAACGCCCAACACACCAAAAACAGTTAATTCTTCTCTAACTATGCATTCAACCTTCCTTCCATGCTTTCCAGTTTCTTGCCCTATCCCTGCTGTCACTGAAAGACTTTCTTCCTTGCAGAAAATGCAAGAAACTTTGAAAGAAACTCTTCAAGAGGCTCAGGTTAAAAAAAAAAAAGTAAAACAAGCTTGCCATCAAAGACAGATGATGTAGAGAAGGAATAAACAGACAGGGCAAAAAATGAATGAATGGGAGAGTGAGACACAGGACCATACATCTATAATCAATGTGCAGTGGACGAACTAAATGGAGAGAGGGGGGTTAATTATAAAATTCGCAGAGAGGCAGGGAAAGACATTAAACAAAATGATGGTAGTGTGTTAAAAACCCTATATTAGCATTAAGTCCTCTTGTTTTAGTGTCAAAGAGTATTATCCTTTTGAGGTCAAAAGTTTTCCGTTCTTGAGTGCTTTTAAACATTCCATTGCGGATTTGGATTTTTAACTAATTTATGGAATGATCTGGCTTTGAGAAGGGATGTCGCACTGGAGTGCAATATCACCCGTCTTCATGGTGTGTCTGTATAGGTTAATTCTGGTTTGAAGGTTTGTCTGGTTTCACCAATGTAGCATCCTTCGTCACATTTGCTGGTCACATTTGCTGCATTGAATCATATGTACCACATTCCTGGATGTGCGGCAGAATGATCCTTTAACATTGAATGTTCTATGTTTGTGACTGGCTGTGGGATCCTGACTAGAGATGGGCGAAACTGCCCAAATCCATTTCCTGGATCCTCACTGATATTACCCCCGAAATCTATATCGGGGTGTAAAATTCAAAAACTGATTTTGAGTTTCAATCCGCGCAGATTCATCAAATTCTGCCATTGGATACAGCCTATGGATGGATTTGTAGAATTCAATTAGTGGATTCAGCAAACCATTGGTGGACTCTTAGGCTGAGTTATGGTGATTGCAACGTTGGGCAGCACTGTAGCAAGTACATGTTGTCCATTGCAGGTGCCCATAGTGGGCGCGACCACATGACGTCAGCCGTCACGATCGCTGGAAGCCAGAAGATTTTGATATTTCCAGCGATCGAGGGGTGACGTCACGGGCATGTGAGTGGTTCAGTCAATGAGTGCAAATTGCTCACGGCCACATTCACACGGTCGCGATCTCTGCTCTCCTGCACCAGAGTGCGGGAATCGCTGTAGGACGGTGAACGCTGACGTCACGTGGTCACGTCGCCATCACCCCCACCATAAACTCGGCCTTAAGAAGCTGCCTAACGGATTGCTGAATCCACGGATTACATTCTACAAATCTGTCTGTGGGTTGCGGAAATTGCGGAGCGTTTTGGTAATTATAATCAAAAATCCACAAAAAGTGAATCGCCCTTCTTGACATTGATACGCTGAAATCCACAGACCAAAGGAACCGGTTGATCCGCTGCAGATCCAAATTCGCAAGAAACATTTTCCCATCTCTGATCTTGGCATATATGTTTGCAAAGTTTGCAGCGTGTGTTGTTGCATGGTCTTGTGCCAGTAATAGCGTCCTTGAGTCAGAGGAGGTTTTTGGGTATTGGCCCCATCCTTTGCGAATATGTTTGATCAATGCAAATTCAAAAGGAAAAGGAGAAGAAACGGGACCAACAGATTGAATCATACTTCCCAATATCGCAATGGGATACCATCTGAATATCATCGTGAACAGCAGCCCCAACCTGATTATACCTTGACAGGTCATTCTGGTAACCAGGTTCTACCTGAGTACTATCTACAGCAGTCGAACATTGATTTTACCTCTAATTCTTAGTATGGCTACCTATCCGAATATCATCCTGTTGAATATCATCCGCATCAGCAAGGTTGGCAAGAATTCTAACGAAAGTAAATATAATATAAAATATTCTATTAACTTTTGTTCCTTATGACATGAATAGCCCGTAATACACTGGCGACACACTTTATTCGAGCTCGGCTAGTCCCACGAATTCGGGTATACCCGGGTGTATTGAGGTTTGTGACTGTTTTCTGCCCGAGTGCATTGAGGTATTTTCCAGGCAGGGATTGAAGCATTTTATTCCCGCTGGCTGCAATACTGCACAGTATATATATATATACTGCATTACAATTCATGAATTTATGCCATCTGGTAGACACGCGAAGCATTGCAGCCTATTAAATCCTAATCATTATCATTTAACAGATCAGCCGCCCGTCAGCCAGGCATGAACCCAGGCTGGGAAGGCAAACACAACGGGGCTTGTCAGAGGTGAGGAGCGGCGCATTCCAGGTATCTGCCAGGTACAAACTGGGTATTTGCTCGAATAAAGTGTGTCGGTGCAGTACAGATCATTGATTGATATGATGCCGGTCAGTAGGTTACAGAGGCCTCGTCCGATTCCCTGGTATTTAATTTAAATGCCTTGGGGAAGAGCCCACCCCTTGTGTATAGTACCTGTATAATTAAAGCAAACTTTGTACTTAAGGCATTTTCTTTTTTTTTTTTCAAAATCGAAAGCGTGCAAAATCAACATCCACAGCAGAAGATGGTGTATTATGCCAAAAAAACAATATATTACTGTACATTTTGTTACTTTTCTACGCTTTTATACACTTTTTCTAAATCTTGTAATTCATTCTTGTTTTGGCACAGTGCATATGAGTCCACTGTATCTGATAGATACTGTGCAATAATATTATCATCCGTTAGAACTACGGTTATTCTCCACAAAAGAACCCCTGATATAGTGCACTCTCCAAATAATATTATCAATATATACTGTGACAGGACTGGTCTTGGGGTGAGATAATGAGCGTGATGGAACATATTATTATACAAAATGACCCCTTATGTAGACAGACAAATGGAATTAGTTAAAAATATAAATCTTTAATAAACTTAATGCTAAAATAAAGTGGGGTATAGAAAACTCCTAAACACAAATAAACACCGACATTGGTGTATTAGTAATAGACACCCTTGAGAGATCGTAGTCCCTCTAAAATATACCTTTTCACATTGAAATGTTTCATGCTTTTTTCACTCACGTAACTGTACTGTGAGTGGGTGGGTGTGTATATTTATCCACACACACAAACACACACACACACACACACACACACACACACACACACACACACACACACACACACACACACACACACACACACACGTGGTCTCATGCAGTTATCTCTTTGTGTTACATTTCATAGATGCATGATACTGTAAATACAGATCAGCTGGGTGCATGCGTCAGACTACAGTTTACAGTTTAGAGTTCAATCGTCGTACCCGCCTTTCACAACTATAGCAGAAAATAAATACATATACTGCAGTCAGTGTGTACACATATATATGTTTTTTTTATTTGCAGTTTGTGCTCCACCTTTTTTTGATGTTACGGTTATGGATCAAGCTGGTCATTGACTTCACAGTGGCTCCTTCCGAGATGGATGCTTAGCCTCGGCAGGCGCTATACACTATTAACTGACATCCCCAAACTCCAACCCCCATCACCATCCAGCCAAACTCACTCCCCTGTACCTGAGAGAACTGAAAGTAAAGTTTGTAACATAACACACACCACATGCACGCATGCGCACTATTAACTGCCATCCCGCATCCAACCCCCATCGCCAATACAGCATTAATCCCCCCAAAAAGACACCACATAAATATAAAGTTAACCAAAATAGGAGAGAATTTAACACAGGTTTTATATCTCACAATATATATATATATATATATATATATATATATATATATATATATATATATATATATATATATATATAGGGGAGACACACAAAAAAGGTAGTTGCTCACACTATATATACACTAATCGCTAAACCAGACCCATAAATAAAATAAGAATATCCTGATAAAAGTAAACAGGATAGTCTATAATAAAATAACTCAGGGAAACTGGTGGTGCTGGGGGATAAAGATAATATAGAACACACAAAAGACTAAGACAATCCCCAATAATAGCACTTTAAATATACAACACAATAACAAATCAAATAAGAAAAAAAGACTTTCTTCCCTCTCTCTGGTCTCCCCCGTCTCCCCTCTCTCTGGTCTCCCCGTCTCCCCTCTCTCTGGTCTCCCCATTTCCCCTCTCTCTGGTCTCCCCATCTCTGGTCTCTCTCTGCTCTCCCCGTCGCTGGCCTCTCTCTCCCCTCTCTTTTTCTCTCCCCTCTCTCTTTCTCTCCACTCTCTCTTTCTCTCTCCCTCTCTGTCTCTTTTTCACTCTCCTCTGTCTCCTTCTCTCCTCTCTCTCCTCTGTCTCTTTTTCTCTCTCCCTCCTCTGTCTCTTTTTCTCTCTCCCCCTCTGTCTCTTTTTCTCTCTCCCCCCTCTGTCTCTTTTGTGCTCTCTCCCCTCCCCCCCCCTTCTCCCCTCTCTGTATCTGAATATCTTATTTACTCTATATATCTTAACTGTCCTATAATACACCAAAATAACTTATACTGCTTTCTTCCAGATCTGACTCAAGCTTGCACATGGAAGACATCGAAATCCCCATAACCCAGAAGACGGGTAGGAACACCTCCCCTCCAACTTATACATTGCGGGAATGAGGTACCTGGACATGAGGGAGTGCGTTTTCAGTAAGATCCCAGGCGGATTCGCTTGCTTTAGATATTGTGAAAGCGGGATGTCCAACACTGGTTAAGGGGTTCAGAAACTAGTCATTTTATTTCTGATCCGACTTAACACAATAACTTACACACAACGCTTTTTTTCACTCCGTAACTGTACTGTGAGTGGGTGGGGTGTGAATATTTATCCACAAACGTCACAACACACACACACACACACACCACACACACACACACACACACCACACACACCCAACACACCACACACACACACACACACACACACACACACACACACACACCAAGTAACAAGGACGAACTTTTTTATGTTAATGTAATATTACCTTTGTCAAAAACGAATGTTGTTCTGACTAGGAATTTATTAAATTTAGTTTATTTATATATTTTATTGTAAAAAGCGGGGTTGTGGTGCGGGACTGGTGGTCGGACTGGGGCGCGGACTGGGGGCAGGGGTTGGGGGGCGTTCGAGGTGGCGAGTAGAATTTTTTGGTTGGGCGAGTAGATTTTTTTTGGTGATTTGTCGAACACTATATTATTATATTATCTCAAACAACACACAAAACGAGTGTCGCTCACAAACAATAAAGAATAAACAGTATCATCATCTAGTATAATACAAATAAAGGGACAAAGATATCCTCCAATGACTTGGTGGTTGCTGGATTAAACTAATATATAGACACACACAAGGGACTAACAGAATCCTGCTAGTAGCACTCTAAAGTAACTGTAAAACCAAAGTAAATAAATATTAAAAGTCAGAATAGGAACCAATTAATTTTAATTAGACACCAAAATAGATAACACTAACAATGTAAAAAACATATAGAAAAATGGACCATAGTGAGAACCTATAAGCAACCGTATATAATAAAAGGAAAAAAGTGCCAATATCAACAATAAAAACACCTAGCAAAAGTTCACAAAGAGAGACAAGGAGGGAGTAGATAATTCTCCTCTCCCCTACTGAAAACACAGTTATCGTCTCAACCTCAACAATGAAGAATGGAACATTAGATAGAACCAGTGTTGACACCAAGTGCACAGAGATAAAGTGCAGTTATAATCTATCTATGACATAAGCTATAATGTGCAGAAAAAAAACATTATTATTTTTAATATACTAATAAATATATAACTAAATAAGCTTATAGAAATGCATAAGAAGAAAAAATTTCGCCAATGCATATAATAAGGGGTTAAACAGAAGGTGAACAAAGCTGTCAATATACCCCTAAAAAAAGGTGGAAGAACCTGTTTACCCACAGCAACCATAGGGGGGAAAATAATAAGACTATATTAAGTAGATGTGCCAATATAATGCACGTATTTCCCTATTAATGCTATCATATCAAGCCAGGCATACAAGTGCATATATAAGCAAATCAACCTATAAAAAGGTGGTATAATTACCACACAGGAAGCAGGAAAGACTCTGACATAATATGAATAAAGCAGGAGTCATTGATGATATATGACTTCAGTTGAGTGATCAGTCCTATACTGTAAGTAAGAACATCCTGCTCCACCAAAAAAGAGGCATAAAAACTCCTAGATCAAAAAAAGTACCTTGGAGGTCTCATATGCGTCAACCACACTCAACGCGTTTCACCCATAGGGTGGGCTTCTTCCCGGAGTGCATAGTATGTCAGTAGGACAAGGCAAATTATATACAAAATTAAAAACAGCTGCGGTCCCTGCCCCCCGTCCCCACTTACCAAGCAAATGTGCCGGTGGGATCACATGTAAGGTATAACGACAAAAACACAGCTGATGGTAACTACCACAAAGGCGAAGAAAACAAAGTCCTTGTTTAAATTATTCCTCAGCTCATGTGATGATCCGCCTGCACATGCGCAGTCTTCGCCCCACTGTTATAGCAAAGTTCGCCAATTTCCCTTCTCACGTTATCGGCACTACAGTCAGTTATCCAATGGCTGATCCAGAATTGTTGCATGGAGATCGCAGTAGAGACATTATGGCTATTCAGCTTATAAATATAGCAGCATCGCATCAGAATGTTTCACTTGGAGAATGACTACATATTAGGTATAAGGATATATAAGGCAAGATGACATAGGAGTTGTAATTTCTGTTTGGGCAGAAGATGTTTAAATGCTTAATACATAAAAAACACAGAAGAAAAGACAAAATACTCATTAGAACCAAAGGAATATATTAAAAAATCCACAATAAATAATTAAAACAATAAATACTAAAACAGAAGAAGTAACCTAATGTACAGTAACAATGAGTAGACAAATTTAAAGAAACATAGCAAATCCCAATAAATCATTAAGACCAAAGGGCAACATAGTATTATATTGTACTATCCAGCGACATTCTTTTTGAAGTAGAACTTTCTCCAAATCTCCACCACAAATTCGCAATGATGCATTATCAATTGCAAAAGCAAGCATTAGAGTATTATCTGCATCATGTTTTTTAAGAAATGCCTGGCAACTGAGGTGATTTTCTTGAAAGAATCTAAGTCTCTCTGAGCTAACTTAATATTTCTAGTGTTCCAGAATCCTTAATTTAACTTCTCTAGTCGTCAATCCAATGTATATAAGTTTGCATGGGCATGTTAGGTAATAGATTACCCCTTTTGATTTACAGTTCATAAAGTAACCAATTGTATACTGCTTTGTTGCATCACTTGTACTAAAGGAGTCAATCTGTAACATAAATCGACATGCCATAGAGCCGTTGCATTTTAATATTTAATATTTGTATATGTAGATAAAAAAAGTTGGACTTACAAAGGGAACATAGTGACTATGCACTAGCTTATCCTAAAGGTTCAGGGAACGTCTGCCCTATAGGCTAACTTTATCTCCTAAGGCTAGTTTTAAGTCACTATCTGTGCATAGAACTGGCCAATGTTGCTGTAGTACACCTCTCAATTCTGACCATCTTTCATTGTATGTCCCAATAAACCTGATCTTTGGATCCACATGTCTACTTTTAGGTTGCAATAAAGTAGTGCGGTTGCTCTTGACTACGTAGAGGTTGCTACGTTTATAGCCCATATTAATAATGTTTTGGCTATAACCCCTATGTTTAAAGCGTTGCTTCATTTCAACATCATCATTTGAACAATTGCGTTTAAGTCTAATAAACTCACTGTATGGTATTCCTTGTATTTGAAAATGGGGGTGAAACTAGAGGCATGTAGAATTGAATTAGTAGAACCGCTCTTCCTAAAGATGTCAGTTCCCACATTGCCTATATAATCAATGTTGATTTTGAGATTAAAGAATTCTACTGTAGTAGTACTGTATTTAAACGATAATGTGATGTTCAAATTGTTGTGGTTTAGACCAACGAAATCCTCAAACCCCTTAGCAGACCCCTGCCAGAGGATCAGGATATCGTCGATGTATCTCAACCACAACAAGACATGAATAGTATAATCCAAATTGTTATCTCAAAACACAACTTCTCTCTCCCACCATCCCAAAAACAAATTAGCGAATGAGGGCGCACAAGTAGCCTCCATCACCGTTCCTCTCTTCTGAAGATAAAATTTATGTTTGAAAACAAAAAATTATGACTCAGAACAAATGCCAGAAGCTACAAGAGTAAATGGATTAGATTGGAGCTCAATAAGTGATGTTGTCAAAACATATTTAGCTGTCTTAAGTTCATCTTGATGGTGTTTTGATGTATACTGCTGCGGCCAAGTTTATTCGAGCATTTGCCCGTTCTTGGCCGCAGCAGTAGCCTGGCGCGCGCCCGAGAGTGACGGGCGCGCGCCGAAGCAGCGGAAGAGCGCCCTCCGATCGGGGCGCTCTCCCTACCGCTGCCGGGTCCGCCGGGTCCCCCGGAACCCCCTGCCGCTGTCCCGCGATCCCTCGGGGAGCCCCTGGACGCGCGTTCAGGGGGTGCACGCTCCCGAAGACGCGTGACCGCGCGTCTATGACGCGCGGCACGCCGAGGGGCGGCCACTAGCAAGCCGGGAAATCTCCCGGCTTGCGGTACCGGCCACACTTTAATAAAGTGTGTCGGTAGTGTATAAAGCCTCTACATCACACGTAGCCACAATGGTGTTAGCATTCACAGTTGGAGAGGGGCATGGGCAACATTGACAATGACATTGCTGGGCTCTATTATTTTGTTTCTGCCCTCCTCCCGTATGTCCAATGCAGGAGTAGGAGGGTGACCTGGAGGAACGTCATCCACCCACATCTTCATCAGAATTGGCATGGACATCGCAAAGACAATGCACACCACTGGAGGAAAGCATCCTACCAGACACTCTACCCTCAACCACTGACAGAAGCACACATTTTCCACCAACACCCGCTGCACCCAGAGGTGTACAGGTGCAAATGCGAAGTGCCCCCAACAATCTTCATTTTCCCAGTGAATAAGCACACCTGATGCATGACCCACAGCACCCAGGAAAGTACAACTTCAAATGCAACTCGATCCGGGCACAATCCCAGACAGGATGCTAACAGAACTCCCAGAGCATACGGGAAAAATACTTTTCCAGAAGCGGTGGAAAGTGACCATACTAACCCTTCTCATTATGAAACACCATGTCAGTTATGAGCTGTATCTTCAGTGGTTTAAAGCTGCAGTTCAGTCAATATCCTGCATGTGTGTTTTTTTTAATGTTAAACTAAAAGACCATTTTATTTAATAGATATTTATACATATATATTTAGGCACTGTACCGTGTATGAGTTTCACTGGATGTGCACTGAGCTCTGTCTGTGTTTTATGTTCTGTCTCTGGCTTTAAATATATATTGCCATGCTCTGTAGCACTCCTCTGTGACACTCATATGCTTATATATATATGTTGTGGTCATTTTGGGGGTTCAATAGGAGCTTGTTAGGTGTCCAGTATGTTCTTATTGATGAGGTCAGTAGAACTTTATTTATTTTATTATGCTACTTAATGTGTGTAATAATTGGCAAATAATCAATGATCCCTATCTGGATAATAGTACTGTATGTGTTGGGGGGGGGGGGGATTGATATATTTAATGTATAGGACATGTTTATTTTTTTTACATACAGGGTTTTTTCCTCAGGTCTGCGGGGGACCTATGGAAACCACCTGCGGTCTCCTCTGGCTTCTCACGGGTAAACGGCTGCCGGGTCCACGGGGGACACCTGCGGGGAAGAACCGGTGGTCCCGCGGACCCGTAGGGACCACCCTTGGGCCCCTAGACCCCCCTCAGACACCTGTGGGTCTGACCTGGGGCCCCCCAGACAGTCACGGGCCTACCCGTGGGGACCCCATTGTGGCCCACGGTGACCCGCGGAGAGCACCTGGAGGGGACCACCAACAGGCTTCCAGACCCTGTTTGAAACATGGTGCTGGGCTACTGTAGGTCTGTGAGGTGACCCGTCAGGCCCACCGGGGACTCCCGTGGGCCTGGGGTATTAACCCTGTATGTAAAATAATAAATCATGTATTTATGGGGGTCACAGGGGGTGGGTTATGTATTTAATAAATATAATGATGTTTATTGTGGGGCTGTGTATTGTTTTTATTGTGGGTACTGGGGGTGGGCGAAGGGGGTATTGGCGCCTAGGGTATGTGGGTAGGCCTCCTGGCTGGTATTGGGTGATTGAAGGTGGTTAGGCTTCACGGGGTGGGGGGATAGTGTGGGAGGGTATGTAGGCCTCCCGAGTGGTGGGTGAGGGTGGGTTAGCCCTTTAATGATTGTAGCGGTTAATAATCGCAATGGTGATTAAGGGGTTAGGGGACATTACATTGGCTGTTTTTATTCTTGTTCATATTTTGCAGCATCGGAGGGGGCATGGACGGTGATGAAGATGAGGATGGCCTTCACCGTGGCAGCCGGACATGGGTGAGTGCTATATGTATTTATTGTATTTATTGTTCTTTATGTATTTTAAATGGGCAAATTCACTATTATCAATATGTGGATAATATTAATTTTGCACATGATTATACTGTATGTTTTAAGGGTGGTGTATTTATGTGTTGTAATTTTCTTAGGGGTGCACTGAATTGGTACTGCAGGCCTGCGGGGAACACCCGAGGGCCACCGCCAGTCTATAGTATCATTGCTGTGCATCCCAAAAATTTCTATATGCAATGGGGGTATAGGGGTTGTTGGGGGCACAGGGGGTGTATGTTGTTTATTGCAATGTTTATTGGGGGCAATTGTCCCCAATAAACATGCTATTATGCCTTAACCCCTTCATTGCCTTAGTGGATAGCCGCTATGGTAATGAAGCAGCATTATTGTATTTTTATAATATTGTGCGGGAGCAGGGGGTCCCCTGAGCTGAACCGCATTGATTTGTGGCTCAGGGACCCCCTGCTTCCCGAGTTACAGGCCCCGGTTTGGAGCATCGGTGCCAGTGTCGCTGCCATCTTTATAGCGGGCACGTCACGTATGGGACACTATAAAGATGGCGGCGACACAGGCATCCGATGACACATACCGGGGCCTGTAACTCGGGAAGCAGGGGGTCCCTGATCCACAAATCAATGCGGTTCAGCTAAGGGGACCCCCTGCTCACAGTACACTATTATTAAAAATATATTCATGCTGCTTTGTTACCATAGCACATAGCCGCAAAGGTAAGGAATGATTGTTTATTGATATGGGTAACAAATGTACGCAAATACCAGCACTCACTGTCTAATAGCTAAATGATGAAAACAGTTGTAATGCAGAATAAACATTTAATAATAAAACAAACCAGAAATAAATCAAATGTGTTTGCAGAAACCAGTATCACAAATGGGCATGTCACAAAGTGAGGGGTGGGGGGGGGGAAAGGAAAAGGGGAAAAAAACATGAAACACAAGGAATATACACAAAAAAACGGAGAACGGCAAGTATGCTATGAGGGGCAATGTTTCGAGGGACTACCTCTTCATCTGGCCCATTCCCCCTGGTCCAAAAGGTCCCAGAGGTACTTCCCTAAGCCTCCCTTCCCCTATACCTGGTAAAATCAAACACCCCTGAAAATAGATAGCAAACAGCTAATAGCAGGAAAGCAAGAATCCACTACAGTCAATGCCAGTAGTTCAAGTACTACCAGAAACTGTGGTCAATAGTACAGTAAAGGTTGAACGTAGCCTGCAAGAAAGCAGCTTGCAAAGAAGCACCAGGAGTTCACAACAGTCAATGTAAGATTAATGGCAATAGCAAATGAATACAGTAATCAAACCCTGTATGAAGACAGTAATCAAACCCTGTGGTCTGCTCCTTGTGCTCGTGTGGGACACTATAAAGATGGTGGCGACACTGGCACCCGATGACACATACCGGGACCTGTAACTCGGGAAGCAGGGGGTCCCTGATCCACAAATCAATGCGGTTCAGCTCAGGGGACCGCCTGCTCACAGTACACTATTATTAAAAATATATTCATGCTGCTTTGTTACCATAGCACATAGCCGCAAAGGTAAGGAATGATTGTTTATTGATATGGGTGTTTTATTCATAGTGTAGATGTGAAGAGGGTCTCCGGAGCTGAACCGCTTTGGTTTTAGGTCCAGGGACCCCTGCTTCCCGGTATACAGGCCCCTTTATGGGGTGCCGGTATCCCTCTGCTTTGTTTACATTCCGCGGTCACGTGATCGGGACCTTTAAATGCAGAGGGATACCGGCACCTCATAACGGGGCCTGTATCTCGGGAAGCAGGGGGTCCCCGGACCAGAAACCAATGTGGTTCAGCTCCGGAGACCCCCTGCACATGTACACTATGAATAAAATTGTATTAAAAAGATTTTTTAATGTGCCGATGTTTGTGCAGAGAGAGCGGCGGATCTCTCTCTGCTGCAGACACATCTCGGCAGGGGACAGCTTCTCGGCAGCTTCTCACCACCGGTTACTCGCCATGTTTGGCAATGTTGCTCTCTCTGTGAATCGCCAGGGATTCAGCCCTTCCTGCATACAGCGAGGGCAACACGCCAAAAACAGGGCGAATTCAAACCCCTGGCGAATGAAATTTTCCGCTGCTTAGTGCATGACCCCCTAAGTCCTTGGCGCAATAATGAACTATGTAAATTATTGGACCCCACTAGGTGGTTATTACTAGACCTAAGTGTCACTGTTGCAGACAGTCCTTAAATGTTCTGAAAGTTCAAGTCCCAATCACTGATAGAGTCAATGCAGATTTATAGAAAAAAGTCAAAATATTTCCTTCAATCTAGTTGCCCCGTGAAAGATACAAAAGAAAAAGACCATTGCGCAGTAATCTTTTAACCTTTAGCACACTGCAGAGAGCTGCAACATACTAACAGCAAATAGCTAGGTCACAGGCAGAGTAATATCTTTTCACAATGATCCCACGCTGTCTCTTTAACGCTAAGCCTTGGAGTCCAGAGTTGTCTCCCGCCACATAGTTGGTTATATAGGATAGATAAAAAACGCGCATGAAGTAGTACAGTTGCAGAGCATTTACTGCTTCACACAAACCCCAAAGACTGTGCACTCACACTTATTGTGGTATTGATGGATGGTTTACAGATGCCGTGCGCAACATGAATCCCTGCACCGTGGTGTTCGGCAACTGTGTTCTGTGTATCTCTCCTCTCTCCACCTCACGGCTGTACATACAGCTATCACAGATAGTGTGTTGTCCTGTAATCCCACGTTGTCTCTCGCCAGACAATTAGTGAATCAATAAATGTTTTTTTTTAGTTGTACTGTGCTATGTACGTTCTTGTATTTATCCTTTAATCACTAACAGGCTCAAGAAAAGCCTCACGGAAGCACCCGTCTTGGCTTATGCCGACCCCGAGCAACCATATATCCTGCATGTAGAGGCAAGCTTCTACAGACTGGGAGCTCTATTGCACCAGAAGTACCCTGCTGGCCTCCGCCCAGTGGCTTGTGGACTACCCATTTCACAAGCTGGAGTTACTCACACTCAAGTGGGCGATAGTTGAAATACTCCACGACTATTTGTACGGAGTCTCTTTTGAGGTGTGGACAGATAACAAACCGCTAACCTATATACTGACCGGCATGAGGGGGCCACCATCTTGCTTTATGCATGTGCCGTAGTTGTCTTGCGCATGCGCAGCACGGCCGCAAGTGGTGGCCATCTTAGAGCAGGCTCCACAGAGGAGACCTTGGGACTTCAAGTCCTAGCAGCCTCCGGGGCTGCAATACCATGTGGGCAGGAGAGCCAATAGGGCTCCAGGAGCCACGCTTGCAGGATAGAATGCTGCTGGTAGTTGCTGGCGGTTGCTGACAGTTGGAGCAGGGACACCAAGGGAAAAGGTAGTGTCCGGGAGCCAGTGGATCTTGGATTAGGCCAGATTCCAGTACAAAAAAGAAGAAGCAGGCACATGGTCTTACTCAAAAGGAGGTTTAATATGCCATAAAGTCCAATGTTTCGGCAGTCAAATACTGCCTTTCTCATGGTGAAGGCTACTAAACACATGAAAACAGTCAAAATATATACCACCCCCCCTGATACTCACCCCTCCCCATTCTGCCACATAACCAGGATGTTGACGCCCACCTGATGATGTAAGAGCTACCATATGGTGCCCACTAGTGACGTCAGACATCTAGGTCTAAATCCCTGGCAATACAGCATAGAGCTGTCTTGGAGGACTGCAGCCACAGCCACACCTCTCCCCAGACTGAACACTCCCCCATGATGACGTCAGCGTGACCCGGCCATCAGGGGGGGGAAAGAATGTGGGGCGTGCCCCAATCAAGACTGTACTCACAGGGCTGGACAAAGATGTTTCCGTCGCCATGGGATCAGTGTCAGAGCAGGGAGGAGTAAGACACTCCTATAAATCACCCTGAAAGTGTAAATAAACCACACACAAAAATATTAATAACGCATATGTGCACAAAACTAATACAGCAATATACTATTAAACACATGTGACTGTATACTGCTGATGACATCAGTATAATCCTGCAAAGTTACAGTGAAATGCCACATAAGAATATGCAGTACATCAGTATTTAGAATATACTAGTGTGTATACCTAGGTCAGAAATGGGTACACAAAGCCAGGGGGGGAAAGGGGGAGGGAGGGAGGGAGGGGGAAAGGGAGGGAAGGGAAGGGGGATGGAGGGAGGGGAAGGGGGAGGGAGGGGAAGGGGGAGGGAGGGGAAGAAAAAAAAAGGGGGGGAAAAGGGGAAAAAAAAGGGAAAAAAAACACACAAAAAGGATAATCTTCCCAACAGGTAAGTGCAGAGTCCATGGATGGTGCAAGGTCAAATATGCCTGTAGAAAGACAAAAAATTACCTTCTATTAAGGAAGCATTTTAAATTCTGTTGCTTTTTAAGACCCATACCGTTGCTGGTATTTAAAGCATGTATCCAGAATGCTTCACGTCTCAATAAGAAAGTCTCCCTATCCGGAGTGCCTTGTCTAGATGCTACTGACTCAATACCCATGAGGCGTAAAGAGGCAACATTATGATTGTGTTCCACACAGTGTTGCACAAGAATAGAGGGATCCATACCTTTTCGAATTACACTTTTGTGCTACCAAAAATAAGAAGGAGGACAGGCTTATATTTACCACTACGTACAGTCAAGCTGGGGGTTTTATTAAATCTACCATTCTTAAACATTGGCATATTCTGCAAAATGATGATATATTATCTGAAAGTTGCTGTGTACCACCAATGGTGGCATTCAAAAGAGGGAGGAATCTGGCGGATAGCCTGATACATGCAGATAATGAGGGTAACTACAAAACTCCTCATTTTCTGGAGGGTGGCAGACCGGGTAACTTTAGATGCATGAGCTGCTCGGTCTGTAACAGTCTGACTACCGGTAGTCAATTCAGTCACCCCCACAGCGGGAGGATCATAAAAATTAAAAATAGAATCACATGTAGATCTGAATATGTAGTGTACATAATAAAGTGTCCATGCGGTCTTCTTTATGTGGGTAAGACCATAAGAATGTTAAAAACAAGGTTCATTGAACATAAAAGTGTAATTTGAAAAGGTACGGATCCCTCTATTCTTGTGCAACACTGTGTGGAACACAATCATAATGTTGCCTCTTTACGCCTCATGGGTATTGAGTCAGTAGCACCTAGACTAGGGAGACTTTCTTATTGAGACGTGAATCATTCTGGATACATGCTTTAAATACCAGCAACGGTATGGGTCTTAATGAGCAACAGAATTTAAAATGCTTCCTTAATAGAAGGTAATTTTTTGTCTTTCTATAGGCATATTTGACCTTGCACCATCCATGGACTCTGCACTTACCTGTTGGGAAGATTATCCTTTTTGTGTGTTTTTTTTCCCTTTTTTTTCCCCTTTTCCCCCCCTTTTTTTTTCTTCCCCTCCCTCCCCCTTCCCCTCCCTCCCCCTTCCCCTCCCTCCATCCCCCTTCCCTTCCCTCCCTTTCCCCCTCCCTCCCTCCCTCCCCCTTTCCCCCCCTGGCTTTGTGTACCCATTTCTGACCTAGGTATACACACTAGTATATTCTAAATACTGATGTACTGCATATTCTTATGTGGCATTTCACTGTAACTTTGCAGGATTATACTGATGTCATCAGCAGTATACAGTCACATGTTTTTAATAGTATATTGCTGTATTAGTTTTGTGCACATATGCTTTATTAATATTTTTGTGTGTGGTTTATTTACACTTTCAGAGTGATTTATAGGAGTGTCTTACTCCTCCCTGCTCTGACACTGATCCCATGGCGACGGATACATCTTTGTCCAGCCCTGTGAGTACAGTCTTGATTGGTGCACGCCCCCCACTCTTCCCCCCCCCCTGACAGCCGGGTCACGCTGACGTCATCATGGGGGAGTGTTCAGTCTGGGGAGAGGTGTGGCTGTGGCTGCAGTCCTCCAAGACAGCTCTATGCTATATTGCCAGGGATTTAGACCTAGATGTCTGACTTCACTAGGGGGCGCCATATGGTAGCTCTTACGTCATCAGGTGGGCGTCAACATCCTGGTTATGTGGCAGAATGGGGAGGGGTGAGTATCAGGGGGGGTGGTATATATTTTGACTGTTTTCATGTGTTTGGTAGCCTTCACCTTGAGAAAGGCAAGATTTGACTGCCGAAACGTTGGACTTTATGGCATATTAAACCTCCTTTTGAGTAAGACCGTGTGCCTGCTTCTTCTTCTTTGTACTGGAACATTTGGGACTACAGGAGCTCCCCAGGACCAGCGCACCGGCAGCTAAGTACCCCACCTCTATTACCATTGATATTAAGTGCGTGTCTCATCCTCTGTCTTAGGCCAGATTCCCCCACTAAGCTCAAGATAGGACATCAGTCCCTTCCAGATTGTGATTGCTGTAGGGAAGGCCCCCAGATAAGGATGCTTCCCCGTAGTCACTACGCTAGTGTTGATACTGGTTTGAGTATCACCGTCGGACGGACGCCACACGGTGTGTGTGGCCTGCGGTCGTGGACCAGACCACAGACACAATATAGACATTAAGGGACACCCTCCAACCGGTGCTCCCCCAAGAGGCGGACGCAGCAGGTGGAGAGAAAGAATCCGGTAGACTGCGTCGTGGGATCACTGTGCGGTTCTGCGGTTCCATCATCTCCCCATACTCTGGTCTGAATGGGGACCAGGAAGGTACCCATGTGCACCAACAGCCACACACAGGGGGTAGCGCTACTCCACATACTTTGGATGAGCTTCGCTCTGTGGACACCAGGTGGTTAGGTGCCCAGGGTACCTCAGTACTTTGGGAGATCTCACCGGGGCACATATTTTGTATGGGTACTGTGTGTGGGACAGTATTGTTATTTTGTTATAGATATATGTGTTAGTAAAGATAAGTAGTCATACCAGTGTGTGTATCTTTATTCATTACTGCATTGGTCCTGAAGAGGGGTTATCCTGCAGTGCTAGGATCCCTCTCAGGTGGAGGCGCTGTATACTGATAGAACGTGATCACCCCAGGCTCCCAGTGGCGGACGATTAGGCCTCCTGTATGCCAGACAGGTATTCAGCACGCATTGTTCCCTAAGTCACGGGGTAAGGGGGCTACATGTGTATAAATACATATGCATGGCTTGGGAGTTTGTCATCAGAATTCCCTTTTTTTTATTTTCCTATTTATTTAATGTTTGGGACCAATAGCCTAATATTTTTAATGCACATCTAAACAAAGAAGCTCCAATGCACATCACATTTGACAAATTATTTCGTTAATTTTTATGTATATTTTTTTATTCTCATGAGTATGGGTAATTTAGTTAAATCTTTTGGCCAACACATACAGTATCAAGTCTGTAACCACGTCAATGACTACAGTAGCTTGACGTGGTTACAGCAGGCATGACATGTTTTTGCAAAAAGATTTAACTAAATGACCCATACTTATGAGAACAAGAAAACATATACAAATTAACTAAATAATTTGCCATATTGGATATGCATTGGGGCTTCTCCCATTTTGTCCTGTAAAAAAATAATTCTGAAATTTGGGTGTGATGGCTGCTTTAAGTGAGTGAGTTTTATTCATAAATTGTATTATTTGGTCAGCATCGATTTGGGCTCTGTTGCGCTAGGGCAATTACCATTGGAGCCATTACCATATTAACTATTATAACAATTCTCTAGGAACTAATGACTCCATAAATCTTAGTATTCTTGCAAAGCTATCAATATTTACATACTGTTACTCAGAATAAACACATTTCCAAATCAAACTGCTATGAAAACAAATGCTTTCATTATTGAAAGGAACATCTTTCAACAAAATTATTCTGGAGACCAGGGTCATGTATAGGATGATTAGCCCAGATAGGTTCAACTCAGCCCTCTTTCCAAAACACAACAAATCCGGTATATTTTCTTCACTTTATTTAGGGAAAGCAGCATTAAAGACAGGCACTTGTGGATGAGATGTTGGTGTTTGAATAATGTCTCTCTGTGGGTGATTTGTAGTAAGGGCAGGTGAAAAGGATAAGGCCCTGCCACTAGAGCAATACAGAAGGTACTCACTCAGCCAGTGATGAAGGTGGAAAAGGGAAGTGTGAGTGTATTCTGGGTAACAAGATAGCCTGGGGACAGACCATCTGTCAGCAAAGCAGAGGGGGAGAAGGCAGACTAACCCAATCTGAGGGAAAGGCTGAGGTTGCTATAGCAACTCACGGAAAGGTCTAAGTAAACAACAAGCGTAACAAAATGTTGCTCTTTACATGCAGCGAGCTGCTGGAACAGGGGAAATATCAGGCAACTGAACAAGGGAGAAATGAATCCCATAAGCTGAAAGGGGAGACAGAGGAATATGGAATCTTTCCAGGACAAAAATATTAATGAACTTTAAGATTTTAGTCTTATTGATATATTTATTTTTTACTGTCTGGTTAAATACAGACCAGGAAATGGAACCATTGTACATTTATTCAAATGTCTCAATGTCTAAATAGCCTGGTACATACAAGTCTCCTTAATAATTTTCATTCCCCCCCCCACCCCTCAATTTGTAAAGGTAAGCATACATTATATATTTAAATTCATGCTAAGGGTGAATTCTTTGTCAGGAGAATAAGCCAAGTCATATAGTTACCCATATCCTTTTCAACATCCAGAATTAAATCCTCCCTAAGATCATATTTTAAGGTGGGCATTGGAATGCAGTTAGGGTTGCCAGGTGGCTTGTACAACAATACTTACACAATGGTGAAAGGTGTGACGCGCTCGAGACACACACGTCTCTGTCCACTCCATGCTGTTTGCTCCTCGCCTTGGCCCCATCAACAGACTCCTGACACTGCCTACTGATTGGCTGCATTACCCAGCAGCAGCCAATCAGGATGGAGGACGCAGCCCAGCCCTCTAGCAGCATCCCCGCTCTCTTCCTCCTCGTGGAAATCCCGTGGCGCACCAAACAGGTCAGGTCACTATGTCCAGAGAGGTAATAGTGTACACATACATGTCCAGTATTGGCTTTTTTTTTTTACTGGACAGTGTCCAAATATAGGACAGTCCAGTTCAATACTGGACACCTGGCAACTCTAATTGCAGTTTGAATATTTGTGAAATCTGTCCTAATGCTTGTGCACTGTAGTAGAAATGAGATACTGAAGATGGGAACTGAAAATTAAGCAAAACCTCACTTTCCCTGCTGCCATTTTGTATTGATGTCAGTAGGAAAAGGGAGGGTTAGATTATGTGTGGAGGCTTACATGGAAGGAAAGAGAGACACACAGATTTTGTCTCTGATAATGATACTGACTACCCTTAAGTTAAAAATGTGTCTATAGATGAAGAATAAGGTTACAACTCATACTTATTTTAGGTATACAAAAGGTCCTTCCTTATCCTTTAATGTTTTTAATTGTGAACCATAATATTAACCTACTCTATCATTATCCAAATGGACACAAACACTTGTTGTTGTTGTTATTACAGTCGTAGCACTTATTAGAGGAGGAAAGGGGAAAGATTTAGACGTGACAACTGAGATACAGTATTAGCAGATCAATTTCCTTCACTCTCATAAACACATAGTTTAAATAAGATTTTTGTTTTGATACTGTGGAAGTTTTTTCTCTTCCTAATGTGTGCCATATTTTGTCATAAAAACCAGAGGGAATTAACTACTTACTGAGGAAAAAACTAAAGGTAATAAAAATATTTTGTTTAGTTTCAATGAGGCAAATTATGCCTTTTCCTCTATCATCAAAACTTTCTAAGTACACTATCACAAAAAATGTGTGCACCTTTTAAACGGTAACAATTATTGCTGGTAAGTAATACAGTAAGTACCACAAACACAATCACTTGCTCCTCACAGGGAAGTTTTTTGTCTGAGGCTAAGTATAGCACAGTACCTATTATTTTTACGGCATGGCTATAACAGGAATAACATACATCACTAAAGTCGTTGTTTGGTCTGTACATGGTGTTCTCACACAGTTGAAACATAAACCAGATGTTCCAGCTGTGCAGCATAGTATCCAATGTCCATGTAGAATAAAGTGATGGAAAGAAGGATAGAACATTGTCTATCATAAAGTCGCGCTTCATGGTGGTATCCTTGTTGGGATAACCAAGGGTGGCAGCAATTAGTAAGTTCTTATGGTATCTCTCCAGGAAGTCATTGGAGTAAGGAATACAGATATTACTTTTTTTTTTCTTCATGCTAATTTGTAAACTATGTAAAAATGTGCTGTCTTTATGTGAATGTGGGCCTAAAGCACATTTGAAGACATTCGTACAACTGGGGTTCTACTGCAATCTTTGCAAAATGTCCATAATGTTGAGCAGGTCCAAGCAAGTGTAAATTTTTGTGGAAACGTGAAACTAAGGAAGTCAATGCAAAAAGACGTTCGCACATCTTTTCTAGGGAATGAATATGTACATTGGCAACAATCAAGAACAACACGTGTGAGATGTAGGAAGTAAGAAGCATATTATGACCAGATAAGCATGCTTACGTCAACCAAACAGATGGACAAACGTTTAACTAAAAGTGAAGACATTCATAATTTTCTGTTTTTTTAATTAACAGCTTGACTATATATCTTGACTATATATTGAAATCATTATTTCTATAGGAGCATGTGTTTTTGTTTTATTTATTTATAAAATGTTTTACCAGGAAGTAATAAAGTACATTGAGAGTTATCTCTTGTTTTTAAGTACAGTATGTCCTGGGCAGAGAGTTATAACAATACATGGTTACATTTAAAGAACGGAGGTTATACAGTCAGTTCACAGACAATTCAGAGTTTGTATTTCATAGACCTGTCCTTTCTAGGCTGTGACTTGTTGTCTTGACAGCTGTAGTCCCATCTAGATGAAGGCACCTGTAAGCAGAGACGTTTATCGACGTCAAGGAAAATCACCCTGATGAAGCTTTACACATTGTTTATTAGAGGATCGCTGTCACGGGAGGCCAAAACTTAACCCAGGATCAAGCCCCAGACAGGACAAAGCAGTTCAATAAAGAATTTGTATTCCAGCCTGAGCCAGCAAGAAAAGCACAAAAAACACAATTAGAGCCATATTCACAAAAAACGGGGCATAAAGAAGGAATCCTAGCTGGCTATGTGCTGAGTGCTACATCAAAGGCTTACACAGAGCTTGCTTCCACTCGCTGAGGTAGGGAACGTCCAGACCTCTCTGGTACAATTCGAAGCAGAGCACTTTCCAAAGTCCCGCTGAAAAGTCCTGCTCTCCGCTTCTCCATCACAGCTACAATCCCATGGCATAAAACAATTTCCTGCTGTCAAGTATTTCAGCCTCTTTGAATGGTGTCTCAGTAAAAGCCTGGGAGCACACCGCTAAGATCACCTGCACATCAGGATCTGAATGAGCTGTTGAGCGCTGATCGGGTTCTCCTTTTCAAGCTTCCCTGCTGCCATAGGAAAGAATAATAGAAGGGCTAGCAACCGATCAAAGAGCAGATGCAACTCATGGACCATTCAGGAAGGGAGGGCTCGCCTGCAAACGGCAGGGGATGGGTTTAGAAAGAAAAAGGGCTTATGGAGGGAAGTTCAAATAGGTCAATGGGAGCAGCGCGGGACTGGACAACAGCTTCCCTAGGCCGACAGGATATGTCCCGCTGAGCTGGTGCCACTTTGGCTGGGGAAGCAACCAAATGCTCCACTGTTTGGCGAATGGCAACTTGGCCCAATCTCTGCCCTAGACACTTTCTCCTTTGTGTCCTGAATCACTCCTCCCAATCACAGTAGCAGCCATTTTCTGTGGTTATGCGGGCTTCCCAAAGTGTTTATAAGACCTGCATGCCAAAGACTTTGGCTCTGATTTACTGTTGGACCAAAACACATTTTTATACTTGTAGTTACATTCTACCCAAGATCTACATTCTTCCAATATTTGTTTAATCATTGGTTTGATTTATTATCATTCCATCTGCACAAGACTGCCTTCAGCATTATTCCTACATATCGGATTGGTTTTCTGGTTATTCTAAGGGGATCCTTTAAAAAAAAAAAAAAAAATGTAATCCCCTGGTTTTATAACGTGTAGTAGTTCTGTTTTGGAAACATGAATTCTGCAAATGAGCCAAATTGTTTTCTTCTGTCTAAGATTTTGGTAATTGATCTGTCAGGTTGGAAAATAAACAGGACATCGTCAGCGAACATTGCTAGTTTCAGTTCTGTAGACCAGCGGCACGCAATCTGGGGGTGCACCCCCCGGGGGGGGGGGGCGCAAGATTGTTCAGGGCGGGTGTGGTGGTTGCAGAAGCCCTCTGCTCTTCCCCCAAGGCATTTAAATTAATGCCGGGGGATCGCGTGAGGCCTCTCCAACTTCACTTACCTTCTCTTCGGTGACACGTCAAATGGCAACGTGATGTCACGTGACCCTGTGGCATCATTTGACACCGGAGAGCGGGAGAGGAGGTAAGGGAGGGGGGGCGCGAGCAGGGAGGGAAACAGGAAGGGGGTGCATGCTGGAAAGTTTGCACACCGCTGCTGTAGACCCTATTCCTATTCCTTCAAATTCTCTCATATGCCTTGGGTATTGAGCAAGGGGTTCTATTTCTAGATTAAATAGCAGAGGGGAGAATGGGCATCCCTATCTTATTCCTCTGTATAATAGAAATATTTCCACAAGACAGCCTGCTGCTATTATTTTTGTGGTCGGGTTGGCATACATAACTTTCAACATGTTATTAAAGATTTTGTGGAAAATATATATGTAGCCCCCTGCTAAAATCAGGCCCTTTTAGCATGACGGCTATGGTAGATGGTCGCAGTGTGAGGGTAAATCCCCTTGCATATCCTGTAGGCCTGCATTTGAGCAGTCCCAGAGATAGGATACAATGTTGCAGCTCCCAGGCATATGAGGCATGACTCAGAGTTAGGAAAGTTCTAGTAGGCCATGTGACCGGTGGGGTGACAGATTGCTACAGCATGTTTTGCCCAAAGACAAAGAAGGAAAAAGGTTGACATCCTCTGGGTAGATAAGGTGGTGGTGAGGGGGGGGGGGGGTCTAGTCTGTTCTGCAGAGAGAATATGCTGGGGCAGACGGTGCTAGGTGCCTGGTGCAGACAGCGGTTCCCATGCTGCAGGGAGCAGGGCTATAGCCCAGATTTATGTAGGGATCTGGGGCTGAGCCTGCTTCATCCCTAGCCAGGGTTAGGTTGGGTCCTGGAAGGAACTGCAGGCAGAGGGGGAACTGCTGCAAGAGAGACAAGCTGAATGCTGTATGCTGTGTCTGCTGGTGTGCATTAAAAGCAAGCATCCTGTTTAAAAGTTCCTGGCGCCCGGTTCTGCTTATTCTACATCTACTCCTCACTACAGCCTTGGCCTGGATCCAACAGAGAAGCCCTGGGACCAGAGGTAAACCTGACTAAGCTACACTACACTGAAGCAGGAAGAAACACTGTCAGCACAGTAGAAAGAGACTGATTGTGTGTACACCCTATCTCCTGCATCCGGCGGGTGGGGGAGGGGATAGAAGTGCTACATACTGTAATTATATGAGCTTTCAAAATAACTATTCATCCCAATGGCAGTACAAAGGACTCGGTGGCATCCCTTAAGGATGGAGGAAAGTAGATTTCACCAGCAACAAAGGAAAGTGTTCTTCACGGTAGTGGCAGTTAAAATGTGGAATTCATTACCCATGGAGACTGTGATGGCAGATACAATAGATTTGTTAAAAAAGTTGGACATCTTTTTAGAAAGGAAAGGTATACAGGGATATACCTAATAAGTAGACATGGGACGGATGTTGATCCAGGGAGTAATCTGATTGCCAATTCTTGGAGTCAGGAAGGAATTTACTTTTACCCTTATGAGATATCATTGGATGATATGTCACTGGGGTTTTTTGTGTGCCTTCCTCTGGATCAATATACTGTAAGTATGGATGTAGGACAAAGTATGTGTAGTTTAAATTTAGTATAGGTTGAACTTGATGGACGCATGTCTTTTTCAACCTCATCTACTTTGTAACTATGTAACTATGTTATCAAATGCCTTTTCAGTATCGATAGCCACCAGTGTCATGTTCTTTAGTTTATGGGTTTGTATCCAGTTCATTTACTGTATCGTCGTCCTAATATTTTTTACAGCTGATCTTCTTTTGAATCCTGATTGGTCCACATGTATTAGTGAGAGGTGTATTTTTGCCAACTTGTCTGCCATTATTTTTGTAAATAGTTTAATGTGCTGATTAATTAAATATATTGGTCGATATGACTATAGTTAAAGTGGGTCTTTATCTAGTTTGTGGATTATTTTGATATGTGCCATTTCGCTTGCTTTCCTAAAATTTGCCTCTTCCAGGGCTTTCTGAAACAGAATGGAACATTTGGTTGTGGCCGTCTCGCCATGACCAAATGACCACCGGCATTTGGCCACCAAGGGACTCTCCGCCACAGCCGATCTGGCTCTGGAACCTCAACCGACAGACACTTCTAGGAGAAGGTAAGTTTTAGCAGTTGGGGTATGGGGTTACTTTCAGGGGTTTTAGCGGTTAGGCTAGGAACTTTTAGTGTAAGGACTTCGGGTAAGGGGTTTTAGGGTAAAGGTAAAGCTTAGGCACTTACCTTAGTGGTGAAGCATCTAGGCAGCACGGTGAGTCATGGCGATACACCAGTGGTCATGGCAAAACAACCACGGTCAAATGTCCTAGACTGTCCTGAAATACTCTTTGAAATGGAATTTTAGGATTATTTTTTTGTATTTTGTAGCATTCTCCTGACATATTCCCTAGCCAATTCCAATCTGGCTTTCACCCCAAACACTCCACCGTAACTACCCTGCTAAAAGTTTGCAATGAAATGCAGTGTGGAATGGAACGGGGACAACTCACTGGTGCAGTATTCCTAGATTTTGCAAAGGCTTTTGATACAGTTGATCATGTTATCCTGCTTAACAAACTCCAGAGCTCTGGAATAGGGAAGCATGCTTTAAACTGGTTTCAGTCCTACCTATCAGGTAGATCCCAACATGTGTCCATCTCAGGCTCTAACTCCAACCCCCTGGATATCACCTGCGGTGTCCCGCAAGGCTCTGTTCTGGGGCCCCTACTCTTCTCAGTGTTCATTAATGATCTTCCCACAGCTTGTAAGGAAGCCTCAATACACATGTATGCAGATGACACAATCCTATATGCACACAGCCATAGCCTCTCTGACCTTCAACACATACTTCAGTCTGACTTTTTGAGACTCGAAAACTGGATTTCCCAAAACAAACTGTTTTTAAACACTGACAAGACTGTAACAATGGTATTTGGGACCAAGACTAAATTTTTAAAGCTGCCAGTGACTGAGCTCCAGATTAGAACCAATGCTAACACCACCCTAACCCCTTTCACTAGTTTTAAATACTGAGCATATGGTTTGACTCCCACTTAACATTCGGGATGCACATTGATACCCTGACAACCAAGACCTATGCCAAACTAGGGGTACTTTACAGGAACAAATCCTCCCTAAGTCTCCTGGTCAGAAAGCGTATTGCACAGCAGATGCTAATGCCAATTATTGACTATGGAGACATAGTATATGGCTCGGCACCTCAATCCCACCTTAGAAAACTTGACACCCTCTACAATTCAATTTGTCATTTTGTTCTCCAATGCAACTACAACACACATCACTGCGAAATGCTCAAAGAACTAGATTGGTCATCACTAGAGTCCAGGCGCAAAGTTCACCTTTCCTGTCTTGCCTTTAAATTCTTTATGGGCAAGCTACCCAGCTATCTGAACAAGCTCCTCACCCCTACCACATGCAGCACTTATCATCAGAGATCAGACTCCAAAAGACTGTTCATGGTTCGAAGACTCAACAAAGTATCCGACCATTCCTCCTTCTCTTTCCGTGCACCCCAAAACTGGAACAACCTACCAGAGACTCTCACATCCACCACCAGTTTAAGTTCTTTCAAATCTAAGGCTGTCTCACATTTTAATCTGGTCTGTAACTGTTTCATACGCACATAATATATATTTTCTTTAACTGTGCATGCAATGTCTTGTATATAATATATACCCTGTTCATTTATGTAACTGTATTTGTAACCATGTATTATTTGTCTTAACTCTGTGCCCAGGACATACTTGAAAATGAGAGGTAACTCTCAATGTATTACTTCCTGGTAAAATAATTTATAAATAAATAAATAAATACAGCAGAGACTGCGACTATTCTAACACAAACCAGTGACAATCGCCAAAAAGACCCAGGTACACCCAGGTACATGCTGGATACATGCCTTAAACTTGCCTTAAACTTGCCTTAAACTAGACCCAGCATTTCTGCATTGATTAATGGCCCATCAGATTAACAGCAGGGGTCCCTGGCAGTCCCATTCAAACTGAATGGGACTTCCAGGGACCCCTGCTGTGTTAATCCTATGGGTCATTAGTCAATGCAGAAATGCCTTAAACTTGCCTTAAACTAGCCAGGTTACACCAAGCACATACCCAGAATGTAACCGGGCTAGTTTAAGGCAAGCTTTAGAATACTTGTGGTCTCTTCTGTACAGCTGCAACCACCAGTTGTAGACCACTTGCCTTGAGAATTCTGCACTAAAACCAATCTAATGCTGGGAGATTTCTGCAGCCAGACTAATGGCCCATCAGATTAACACAGTGGAGGTCCCTGCATTTGAATGGGACTCACACTGTGTGAATCCTACCGTGCTCCGAGTCCCATTCAAATGCAGGGACCCCCGCTGTGTTAATCTACTGTGGACCATCTCACGAGTTACTGCGGGGTGGTCACAGATTTTCTTTGGCAAGTGTTCTAAAACCGGCAGTTGCGTCTGTACTGTACCATCTGGGCCTGGAGTCTTGTAATTTTTTTAATTGAGTATCATATCTGTGATCTCTTTCAAAGTTATTGAGAAGTTCATAAATTCCATTTCCTCCTTTTTGATTTCTGGTAGTTGTAGGTTTTTAAAGAATGTATCTCTCACTCCTGGATCTATGTAACATTTTTTTATAGAATTCTATGCAGTATTCCTTAAATTATTTGTTTCTGGTTCTGTTGTGATTTTGTCATTGGGATCCAATCTGTGGGTGATGGGTTTTGAATTATTAAAACTCCTCATGATATTTCCTAAAAGTTTGCCTTGTTCCCGGACTTAAACAATTGCACTTCTTTTATTGTTTTTTACTTTTCTTTCTTTTCTAGCCAGATTTCACATGTTGCTTTTTTTGCCAGTATTTTTTCTTGTTTTTGGAAGTGGCGTCTAGTTTAAATTGTTTATATGCGTGACTTAGCTCTTTACTAGCTGTGCTAAATTCTTTGTTGGACTGTTTTATTTTAAATATCTATTTACAAAAGCGACGATATGCCCCCTCATTACCACTTTTGAGGTTTCCCAAAATAGAATTGGATTGTCTTTATGATTCTCATTATTTTTCTCAAATTCTTTCCATGCTAATGTTAGCTATTTTGTGACATTCTCATTCTGAGCTTGGGAGTTCAGGAATCTCCATGTACTCTATTAGGTCCCTGTCTATAGAGTCCTACTTCTAGGTCTATGTCTACTGGAGCGTGATCCGATTGAATGATTTCTCCTATCTTTGTCTCTGTGATCTTATTCAATAGGAACTTGTTTACCAGGACAGGCGGAGTTGACATTGGACTAAAAAGTGTAGTCTCTTTCGACAGGGTGAAGTGTTCTGCAACTGTCCAATACTCCCAATGATTTTTTTTAATGTACAGTACTGTAGGTCATATTTCGGGTTTGAGTATTGATTTTAAGTGTTTCTACTGTATATTAGCACCAGATATATCCAGATGTGTTTCTTTGATTGCATTCCAATTCCCTCCCAATATTATAGTGTTGTTTTGTAGTTTAGCAGCTGTAACGTCATGGCTTTAAAGTTTTGTGTGTTAGATCCTTTCCCTGTGATATAAAATCAGGATCCTCCGAACAGTTGCGCCTAATTCTGTAGAACTGACTTTTGGGCACGTTATTTAGCCACTTCTTATAGTGGTTGCTACCATAATGTAAATAACTATTGGTTGACACTGATTTAAAGTGTGTCCTAGTCTGAATTTGATGTTCTCTACCAATATATAATTCCAAATCCAAAAAGACAATGGTAGTTGGGTGTATAGTGTGTGTCAATTTTAAACCCATCTCATTGTCATTAAAAGATATCAGAATCTCCTCCAGGATCTCCCTATCACCATCCCAAATAAGAATAATGTCATCTATGAAACGGCCATAGTACACCAGACCGCCACCCAGACGAGCATTCTCCACACATGGGTACTCTCCCACAGTCCCATGTAGAGATTAGCATAGCTGGGGGCAAATCTGGTGCCCATAGCCGTTCCACAGATTTGTAAATAATAAATGTCTTCAAATAAAAAATAATTGTGACTTAAAATAAATTGAATGCATGCTAAAAGAAAAGTCCTCTGTGAAGGGTGAAGATTAGTGTCTAATTCAAAATAGTGATTAATAGCCTGGATACCTTTGGTGTGATCAATACAAGTGTATAGTGAAGATACGTCACATGTAGCCCAGTGATAGGTATACTTCCAAATAATATCAGAGGTGGAATCGATGACATGCAAAGTGTCCCTAATATGTGAACGTAAATTTGTGACATAAGGTTGTAAATAGTAGTCAATGTATTGGGACAAATTGGATGTCATCGATCTCACCCCCCATATTATAGGCCTCCCTGGTGGATTAACTTTATCTTTGTGCAATTTTGGAAGGTGATAGAATATAGTTGTCCTAGGGTGATGGTGAATAAATTTTTTTGCTCTAACTTAGTGATAATTCCTTTACTAAGTGAATCCTGGAGGAGATTCTGAAACTCCAATTGGTACCCCATAACTGAGTCCTCATTTAATACAGTATAAGATACAGTGTAATTTAAAAGATGATGGGCTTCGCATAGATAATCAGCACGATCCTGTAAGACAATAGCTCCACCCTTGTCTGCCTGGCGAACTATAAGATCATAATGGTTCTTAATACTGGTCATAGTTGCATTCTCTTCTTTGGTCAGATTGTTGTGTTTCAGTATCATATTGTTTTGGCACAACTGTTCAAGGTCCCTGAGGACCAATGTGTAAAAAGTGTCGATAAAGTTCCCCTTAGATTGGTAGGGGAAATATACCGACTTTGGAGCAAATGGTGATGACCTATATAATATATTGCTCTCAGGGTCTAAATTATGAGATTGATTAGGATCTATCGATGTATTTAATTCTTCATCATGAATAGTTATGTCTGATAATGAATTCTCAAATAATGAATTGTCAATTGCTATTCTTTTCTTGAGAGGGTCTATCAATGTATTAAACTTAGCTGATGTTTGTGTACTGTTGCAGATGGTATTTGTCTCTGATTCTACCAAAAAGGAAGTAAGAGCATTAATGCACTCAATTTCCTGAGTGTTGAAGTTACATTGTTGATTCGGTTCCCCTTTTAATGTAAAGTGCTGCATGAGAGTCAGCTTGCGGATATAACGATTTAAATCCACAAATAGGTCAAATCTATTGGGGGTACTATTGGGAGAAAATGATAAACCTTTGGCTAATAGTGATATGTGATAAGGAGTTAATGTGTGTGAGGATAGATTGTAAATACCATAATTGGTGGGTGTAGCCTCCATCAACTTCATTTTCTTCTGTCCTTGCTTTTTTGCTCCTCCTCTGACTCCCCTGATGTTACGCCGGTGCTGCCCGCAGACCAGACCCGTCCCCTGTGCTGAAAAAAAGAAAAAGAAAGAAACAGGCGCACACCTAGTGCATTACCATAATAAAAATGTATTAAAGGAACATAAAATCTATAAAATGCCCACTCACAAAGGTACAGCAATCAATAGCGTGTATGAGATAGGCTCTCATGTGCCAGCAGCTCAAGCATCAGCATCCGGCTCAGGTCAGTGGCGTCGTCACGTGGACCTCCTTCATGCAGCCGGAACCGGAAATGGAATCCCTCGCCTTTGGTGTTCAGCGTGTACAGCGAAACAGGTCCCACCAGGAAACAAAGTCTTGAGAGTCCTCAGTGCAGCTGAGCAATGGCCGCGACAAGCGCACACGAGAGCCAAAAATCTATGTGCAAGTAACAGCAGTGTTTGTGGGCAAATGGCGGCCGCAATCTAGCCACGCCCTTCGCATTTCATCATCGATGATGACTTCTTCAGGGGTTGCCCTCTAAGCTCCAGTCCATGATATTGATAGGGAGGTAATTAGTATAATTAGCCAATACATTAATTAAAGCAATCGTTTGATCTAATACACATGATACGCATCAATATAACAACCATATAATAAATGAATACATAAATATACACATCATTTTGTGAGGACCCCATTGAGTATAAGAGATTATATATATATATATATATAACACATATGTTTATAGTAAGAACTAGAAAAAATATATATATTGTTTTAATCTTGAGCACAGCATGAATCTTAAACAAAACATTAATAGCTAATATGAGAGTAAGTGATCTACAAATAGAACAATTGAACTTCTATTGGTATCAATTAAATAGATAATACATGAATTATCAAGAGATATATAGGATGCCTATAACTATGTATTACAATTAGATACCTTTATAGAGATAATAATATATATACATATATTAGAATTTTAAAAATCAGAGTCAATTCAAAGTAACCTATATTTAAATGAATAATATTTAAGGCTTAGTTAGATAAAGATGACCATCATTAGATACCCCCGTTTTAATTAAACATTGATTATTTATTGGTTTCTTAGAGACAACACAATTCCAGATATAAATGCCCAAAAATACTTTTAGTCAATACATGATAATACTTAAGTGACAACAATATTAGGCTTTAGTTGTAAATTTCCCCAAAATATTACCTAGTTTATAGATTCCAGCGTGGAGTCAGGGAAGGCAAATTAGATGGATCCAAAGCAAAGACAGAGGAAGAAGTATAGCTCACCTTGCATGTGATATGTGTATCAAATGGTGTCTGTATAGTGAACCATGTATATATAATGTACAGTGAAGAATCCTATGTGATATATGTGCTAAAATTATGTGAAAATAAATTGTGTAATGAAATGAATGTGACAATTAAATGAATGAATATGTAGAATATAATATATATGTGAATGAAGATTCTATATATAAAATTACGTAAATATATGTGTAAGAATATGTGCAAAGTAAATGAAATTATAAAAATGTATTGATTAATAAATTTAAATAAAAATAATGAGTGACTATTTGTGAAAATAAATCGTACAAAGCAATGTGCTATGTACCCTACAAGCTGACCTCCCGATAATGCATGTAATCTAGTGATATAAAGTGACTAATAATGACCAAATGAATGACCATAGCCCAGAGGGAATGCATAGCATTCAACCCAGACCTCTGGAGGAACACCCAAGAGTGTTCAAACTATGGTGCTAATATCAATATGGTCATTGTGTCCTTTGGGATATGTAGTATCCAAAATGTACATCCAGTAAGTCTCTTGGGTGCATAACTTCTGAAATCGATCTCCTCCCATATAGGAGGGGGGAATGAACTCAATACCCATAACAGAGAGGGATTTCGGATCTTTGTTGTGGTTAGTACAAAAATGACGGGAAAGGCTGTGTGTTTGGCACCCATTAATAATGTTTCGCCGGTGCTCCAAGAACCGTGTACTTAGAGCTCTAGATGTTCGGCCTATATATTGTGTGCCACACTCACAGGAAATGAGATACACAACATATTCACTTAAACAATTTATATGATCTTTTATTTCATATGAGGTACCATTTGAATATGATGTAAATGTATTGGTTTTTGTCAAGTGTTTACAGGTAAGACAACGGCCTCTTCCGCATCCAAAATTCCCCACCTTTTTGGCCAGATTAGAATTGGTAATCTTTTTAGTTTTGAGTTTGCTCGGAGCCAGCAATGTTTTAATACTCCTCGGTTTTCTAAATACAGTTGGAGCATATTCAGGTACTAGATGGCCAATTACAGGATCATTACGAATTATGTTCCAGTGGCAATTTAAAATCTTTTTAATTTGATGAGCAGATTGGTTAAATTGTGTGATAAATTTTGGTGCATTATTTGATTTATAATCCTTTTTTCTACTCTCACGTAATGATTTAGATTTATTTTTCGATTGTTCTAGTAGTGTATCTCTTTTTATAAGACTAGCATCCTGAAATGCTTTATTGACAACAGACATATCATAACCCTTCTCTTGAAATTTTATAGATAGATCCTTTCCCTGTGATATAAAATCATGGTCCTCCGAACAGTTGCGCCTAATTCTGTAGAACTGACTTTTGGGCACGTTATTTAGCCACTTCTTATAGTGGTTGCTACCATAATGTAAATAACTATTGGTTGACACTGATTTAAAGTGTGTCCTAGTCTGAATTTGATGTTCTCTACCAAAATATAATTCCAAATCCAAAAAGACAATGGTATTTGGGTGTATGTTGTGTGTAAATTTTAAACCCATCTCATTGTCATTAAATGATATCAGAATCTCCTCCAGGATCTCCCTATCACCATCCCAAATAAGAATAATGTCATCTATGAAACGGCCATAGTACACCAGACCGCCACCCAGACGAGCATTCTCCCACACATGGGTACTCTCCCACAGTCCCATGTAGAGATTAGCATAGCTGGGGGCAAATCTGGTGCCCATAGCCGTTCCACAGATTTGTAAATAATAAATGTCTTCAAATAAGAAATAATTGTGACTTAAAATAAATTGAATGTATGCTAAAAGAAAAGTCCTCTGTGAAGGGTGAAGATTAGTGTCTAATTCAAAATAGTGATTAATAGCCTGGATACCTGTGGTGTGATCAAAACAAGTGTATAGTGAAGATACGTCACATGTAGCCCAGTGAAAAGTATCCTTCCAAATAATATCAGAGGTGGAATCAATGACATGCAAAGTGTCCCTAATATGTGAACGTAAATTTGTGACATAAGGTTGTAAATAATAGTCAATGTATTGGGACAAATTGGATGTCATCGATCCCACCCCCGATATTATAGGCCTCCCTAGTGGATTGACTTTATCTTTGTGCAATTTTGGAAGGTGATAGAATATAGGTGTCCTAGGGTGTTTGGTGAATAAAATTTTTGCTCTAACTTAGTGATAATTCCTTTACTAAGTGCTTCCTGGAGGAGATTCTGAAACTCCAATTGGTACCCCATAACTGGGTCCTCATTTAATACAGTATAAGATACAGTGTCATTTAAAAGATGATGGGCTTCGCATAGATAATCAGCATGATCCTGTAAGACAATAGCTCCACCCTTGTCTGCCTGGCGAACTATAAGATCATAATTGTTCTTAATACTGGTCATAGTTGCATTCTCTTCTTTGGTCAGATTGTTGTGTTTCAGTACCATATTGTTTTGGCACAACTGTTCAAGGTCCCTGAGGACTAATGTGTAAAAAGTGTCGATAAAGTTCCCCTTTGATTGGTAAGGGAAATATACCGACTTTGGAGCAAATGGTGATGACCTATATAATATATTGCTCTCAGGTTCTAAATTATGAGATTGATTGGGATCTATCGATGTATTTAATTCTTCATCATGAATGGTTATGTCTGATAATGAATTCTCAAATAATGAATTGTCAATTGCTATTCTTTTCTTGAGAGGATCTGTCAATGTATTAAACTTAGCTGATGTTTGTGTACTGTTGCAGATGGTATTTGTCTCAGATTCTACCAAAAAGGAAGTAAGGGCATTAATGCATTCAATTTCCTGAGTGTTGAAGTTAAATTGTTGATTCGGTTCCCCTTTAACTGTAAAGTGCCGCATGAGAGTCACCTTGCGGATATAACGATTTAAATCCACAAATAGGTCAAATCTATTGGGGGTACTATTGGGAGAAAATGATAAGCCTTTGGCTAGTAGTGATATGTGATAAGGAGTTAATGTGTGTGAGGATAGATTGTAAATACCATAATTAGTGGGTGTAGCCTCCATCAACTTCATTTTCTTCTGTCCTTGCTTTTTTGCTCTTCCTCTGACTCCCCTGAATCTCGTTTTCTTCGGGGTAGTGGCTGGGTTTGCTTCTCCCAAAGTGGGTATTTCTTCTCCTTTTCTCTTTGTTCTAAAAAAGAGGTGGATTTAATTGATCTGTTAGGTGAAATTGTATTAACAGTGTTACTAATAGATCCCTTGTGAGAAATTTTGGATCTTGCCCCCTCCCTTAGTTCCTCTGCACCTTGCTCTTGGATGTCTAAATTGTCCTCACAATCAACTCTCAATACAGAGTAATGATTGGAGGTGGAGCAGTTTGCAGAGGGAGTAACGGGTACGGCATGTGATTTGTCTCGTTTGTCTTTTTTATCCAACCTTGCTTCTTTTATCAATGTAATGATCTCATTTTTCTCTTTTTCATTTGATATAGGTTTCTTATAATGTTTATTACCTCTATTTTCTTCTCTATAACCGGAATTGGATCTACCATATCTATGATGTTTATTAAAATCCTTATTTCTTCTCCAGTTTCTGACTCTATTGTTCACATAGTCATCCTTATCACGTTTGAGTTTATTTGTTTTCCTCTCAATAATTTCTTTTTCAAATGAAATCAACCTCTTGTGCACCATTTCATCTAGTGAGATGAATTCTTCCATACCTTCAAATGGTTTTATAGTCGCCTGTACCTAGGCTATCTCCCTCCCCAAAACCTCCAATCTCTCCTCTCTGTAGGAGATTAGAAGCTTAATGAGGGAGATAGAGCAGGCTTCCAGGGTGGCATTCCAACTGGCTGTAAAGGTCTCATTTGCCTCAAAAGTTGTTTTTTTTGTTATCCTAAGTCCTCTCGGGACTAATTTGATATCCAAATAGTTTTGGAGTGAGAGCAAATCCAGCCAGTTTTTCATCTCATCCTTGGTGAAATTCTCTAGCTCCTGAAAATTATTCTTTAAGTCAATATTGTTCTCCTGAACTACAATGGGGTCCTCATCTACAATATTGGCAAATCTGTTCCTCCTAGCTAACCGTTCTTCACTAGTTTGCATCATTTTCAAAACTTACAATATAAATGAATATAAAAAAGAAAATAAACAGAAAATGAAAATAAAAATATTAATATTGATAATAGTACTTAACCTAATAAGACTATTAATATGCAAATTAAATATATAACAGAGATAAATATGGCTTCTGAGTGATAAATAGAACAAAACAAGCAGAAATAGAAGTAGCGCCTCTAATGTATCCTGATTAAAAATAAAATCTTAGAAGAACCAGTTGCTAATCATGAATGCGCTTAGCGGGGCGGCTATATGTAGGCTAATACACTATGATACAGACAATAAACTAATACAATAATAGTGCAATCTCTTGACAATAGGACCCTATAAAAAATGAATAAAAAATCAAAAAATCAAAAAATGAATTTAATATGTGAAAAATGTAGGAAAAATTGTCAAAAAATAAATATGAAGATTAAAAAACCTTTAGTACATAAAGTCCTGTTCCGATGGCATAGACTCCAGGTTCTTGCAGCCCGTTTCGAAGGGACCACCAGTCCCTATAGATATCTAGAAAAAAGAAAAAGAAAGAAACAGGCGCACACCTAGTGCATTACCATAATAAAAATGTATTAAAGGAACATAAAATCTATAAAATGCCCACTCACAAAGGTACAGCAATAAATAGCGTGTATGAGATAGGCTCTCATGTGCCAGCAGCTGAAGCATCAGCGTCATCGATGACGAAACACATAGGGCGTGGCTAGATTGTGGCCGCCATTTGCCCACGAACACTGCTGTTACTTGCACAGAGATTTTTGGCTCTCGTGTGCGCTTGTCGCAGGCATTGCTCAGCTGTACTGAGGACTCTCAAGACTTTGTTTCCTGGTGGGACCTGTTTCGCTGTACACACGCTGACACCAAAGGCAGGGATTCCATTTCCGGTTCCGGCTGCATGAAGGAGGTCCACGTGACGACGCCACTGACCTGAGCGGAGCTGATGCTTGAGCTGCTGGCACATGAGAGCCTATCTCATACACGCTATTATTGCTGTACCTTTGTGAGTGGGCATTTTATAGATTTTATGTTCCTTTATAAATTTTTATTATGGTAATGCACTGGTGTGCGCCTGTTTCTTTCATATAATAAACAAAAAAAAAAACAAAAAATAAAAATATAGTAAAAATATATAAATATAATAAAAAGATACACACACATTAGAGGTATCAGTACCGTGTTAGCCGAGTTCATAATCCAAAAAATAAATAGATGATACCGTTTGTGGCTACGAAATGCTTTTATTTGTGCGAGGTTTCGAGATACACTGATCTCTTCTTCCGGCGATGTTACAATGAATGAAAGTAAGAAGAACGAAAGAAGAAATTGAAAGAAGAAGAAGAAGAAGAAGAATGAATTAAGTAATCCTTGCTTCATCATTGAAATCGCCGGAAGAAGAGACAGTGTATCTCGAAAGCTCGCACAAATAAAAGCATTCATAGCACCAGAACGGTTATCATCTATTTATTTTGGATAATATATATATAATAAATATAATATATATATATATATTATATATATATATATATATACAGCTAAACCCCGTTATAACGCGCCTCGTTTACCGCGATTCGGTTTATAACGGGTTTTCCCGTGGCTCCCGTTTAAAAAAAAAAAAAAAAAAAAAAAAAAAAAAAAAATTAATTTTAAAATTTTTTTTTTTTTTTTTTTGCACACTGCACACACTGCCACACATCACTGCACCACACTGCTCATTGCCTCACCCTGCCACACCTGCGCACAACGACACCTGCACACACACTGCTCATGGTCACACATGCAACACTGACACACTGCACACACACGCACACACACTGCACACTGCACAACACATTGCTCATTGCTCACACTGCACACACTGACACACTGCAACACAATGCACACAGCACACACACTGCTCATTGCTCACACTGCACACACTGGACACACTGCACACACACTGCACACTGCACAACACATGCCTCATTGCTCACACTGCACCCACACTGACACATGCACACACACTGCACACTGCACACACACTGCTCATTGCTCACACTTACACCTGACACATGCACACACACTGCACACTGCAACACACATGCACACTGCAACATACTACACACCACTCACAGACACTCACAGACACTCACACCACACTCACACACACCAGACACTTACACACACTTAGACACTCACAGACACTCACACACACTTACACACACTACACACACTCACAAGACTGCGCACACACTGTAACTGCACACACACTCCTCATTGCTCACACTGCACACACTGACACACTGCACACACATGCTCATGCTCCACACTGCACACACTGACACACTGCACACACACTGCACACACTACACACACTCACAGACACTCACCACACACTCACACACACTCACACACACTCCACACACACTCAGACAACTACACACTTAGACACCACAGACAATCACACACACTTACACACACTTACACACACTCACAGACTGCACACCACCACTGTACACTGCACACACACTCCTCATTGCTCACACTGCACCACATGACACACTGCACACACACTGTCATTGCTCACCTAGCACACACTGACACACTGCACACACACTGCACACACTTACACACACTCACAGACACTCACACATACTTACACACACTCACACACACACTCAGACACTTACACACACTTAGACACTCACACACACTTACACACACTTACACACACTCACAGACACTTACACACACTTACACACACACTCAGAACCTTACACACACTCACAGAACTACACACACTCACACCCACATACAAAACCCATATACAAACACACACTTCTCTCCATATAACATACCACAACCACACTCTCTCACTCTACACAGACGGGGGTGGGGGGTCGGAGCGAAGGAAGGCCGCGACCAGCACACACCCCCGCTCCCCCCCTCCTCCCCGCGCGGCAGCGGGAGCGCCGGGGACAGCGGGGGAGAAGAAACCCCCCGCTACACCTCCATGCAGGCAGCGGGAGCACCGGGCACGTGGAGGGATCAGAGGAAGCGGGAACCGGAGGGACATCCCCGCTCCCATCTCTTCCCCGGGGCTGTCCTGCGGTGACAGGGGGAAGCGGGGAGCGGAGGGACATCCCCGCTCCCATCTCCTGTCCGCGGGATGAATCTGCGTTAAAGCGGCGGCCATTTTTTTTCCCGCGAACCCGTTAGTAACGCGGTGGTCTCGGGGTGGACCCCGAGACCCGCGTTAAACGGGGTTTAGCTGTATATATATATATATATATATATATATATTATTATATATATACAGGGTGACCAGGGAAATCCAGGTAATAAAAGAGACAGCACACACCGCATATAATGAAAAATAATTTGAATTAACAACAGGGCAGCCAACGTTTTGGGTCCTCAGAGTGGGACCTTCCTCAGGGCAGTGCGACTGCCCTGTGTTGTTAAATAATGGTATTATTTCATTATACTGCGGGGTGCTGTTTTTTGTTACGGATTTCCCGTGGCACCCTGTTTGGCTCAGATAATATATATATATATTCACAAATATAATACAGATGCATTACTGAAAGGTAGGGGTAATGGCAGGCTTGACCTTTATTTAAAGAAGTCCATTTACCCAACCATCACACTACCGTTTTTAACTTATTTATTGATGATTTTCAGGTGAGCATAGAGAGCAAAGTTTCAATCTTTGCTGATGGCACTAAATTGTGTAAAATAGTAAAATCAGAGCAGGATATAATTTCTCTCAAGAAGGCCTTGGATAGAATGGAAACATGAGCACATAAACAAGGTTTAATACAGATAAATGTAAGGTCATTCATTTGGGAAACAAGAATAAATAGGCAGCAAAAAAATTAAATTGGGCAAAATTAAGTAAATCCTTGATGGTGAAGGAGAACTTGTAGAAAGCAAGCTGAGCAATAGTGTCCAATTGCAGTAGCCGCAAAGGCAAATAAGATCTTATCTTGCATTAAATGGGGTATGGATGGAAGGAAAGAAAGCATAATTATGTCACTGTATAAAGCATTAGTAAGGCCACACCTTGAATATGGAGTACAGTTGTGGTCACTACTCCTCAAAAAAGACATTCTGGAACAAGAAAAAGGGAGATCCCAGTCCGCAACAGGCCCTATAACAAAGTCTCGCCATGTCCCCATAAATCTTGCATTCAGAACCCCGTTGTTCAAAACCAACCAAATGCAATGGCATTTAAATGATTAGTTATTAAATTATCCAGAGATAAACAGATCAAGTACAGTAGGGCCCACTTTTTGGCGTTCCGCTTCTCGGCGTTCCGCTAATACAGCGTGTTTCAATTATATCCATGTTCATTATTTTTGGCGATTATTCCGCTTTTTCAGTGTTTTTTGAAGTGACTAGCTCAGCAGCTGAGTCCGGAAAGGTCATTGGGCGCCATTTTATTGTCGGCGATTCAGTCTGTTTACAGCATTTGTGCGCTCTGTGTCTCTCTGTATTCTGGCAATTTTCCAAACTTTCAATAAAAAAAGGCTATGTTCCACTTTTTGGTGATTTTCGCTTTTCAGCGGGGGTCTGGAACCTAACCTGCCATATGAGTGGGGCTCTACTGTACTCGTATAAATACTTACATCTAAATGAGTGATCAGTTAACTCCCCTGACATGCTATTTTGTATATAATACTCATGCAAAAATAAAAGCGATTAAAGTACTAACAGAAAAATTGGTAGACCTAGAGCAAAAACACAAAAAATATCCCACACAAAAGTACTATAAATTCTTATATTATCAAGAAGAGAGGTAAATCAGATCCAAATTGAAGAGATGAAAAAGGCATTGAAATTGACTAAATAGGTTTATTATTTAAAGACAATAAAGCAGATAGATTGCTAGGAAGCTAATTAAGAGGTGTTAAATCTAAAATGTCAATATCAGCTATTAAAAAAAAATAGTGAAAGTACCTAAAACACAAAAAAATAGTTCAGGAATTATCTGTATTTTATACAAAATTATATAATTTAAATATTACAGAATCATCCCCCCCAAAAATCCAATTCTGAGATGATCTCTAAATACTTAGAGAAATGCAATCTTCCAAAACTGCCGAAAGAAGAACTCTGGAAACTCAATGATAAAATAAATGAAACTGAATTAGCAGAAGCAGTCAAGTCATTAATCTAAGCTAAATCACTTGGTCCAGTTGGGCTCTCGAATACCTATTATAAAAAAAAAAAATATTTAAAAATTCTAACTCCCCACCAACTAAGCTTTTAAATTCCTTTCTAGAAGGAAAAGAGGATCCAGAATCTATGTCCAGAGCCAACATAACAGTAATACATAAAGATGGTAAAGATCTCATGAGCTGTGGTAGTTACAGTCCAATATCCCTACTAAATACAGACCTGAAGATTTATATTAAAATCCTAGCAAATAGATTGAATCCAAACGTGCCATGATTGTTTCATATAGACCAGGTGGGATCTATTAGTGAGAGACATGATTCCGCTATCACCAGGAAAATTATTAATTTGATCAAACATATAAAGCTAACAAAAACCAAAGCAAGTTTAGACATGAAGAAAGCCTTTGACAGAATTAATTGGAAGTTTCTAGATTTAATAATGGAAACATTTGGATTCAGAGGCCCATAGCTGTATGGGGTTTGAGCATTATACAGAACACCAACAATAATAATAATAATAATCTCAAAAGTTAATACTAATGTGAACAAAATATAAAATGGGACTAGACAGGGATGTCCCCTTTCACCTATGCTCTTCGCACTATCCATGGAGCCACTAGCAACCACAATTAGAGCTAATTGAAAATATAAAGGATATAGAAATTGGGAAAGAAAACTGAAACATTTATTTTTTTAGATGATATCATAATTGCAAACCCCCTGACATCAACTTGCAAGCCACTCTCACAGAATTTGTTAAACTCTTGGGATAAAATATAGCGATAAATCCAAAGTATTGAAGTTGATCAAACTTATACTGTGCAACTAAACTGTAACTATAGATGGCAAATTTCTACAATTCCCTTTACAAATACAATTATCCAGACCTACAGTATTATGATCATACACAAATCGAGAGGTGGCCTGGCAATACCAGACGTTAAGGCTATTACCTTGCAGCAATGTCCAGAAGTCAGGGAGCGCAGACACCAGGATGAACATATGAGGAGAAAAAACAATAACACAAATGATAGTGCAATCCTGTAGGGTAACAAAATATTCCAACTTGGAATGGGGACATGCACAGTGGATAGAAACAAAATATAGACAGATAGCCACTGCTATAGTCCTATGGGGTAAGAGGCTGGAATATGATCAGGTATACACATGACACAGTGGTTGAAATCAAGAATGGCCACAACAATGTGGAAAATGATAAAAAAAGGGTTTAGTAAAATGACATCAGGAGGCACACGGATGCAGTGGGAACTTACAATCAAGCCCCAGAAATCAGGCAATGGAAATAGAGCTTAGTCTGTGTCCATTGTGGGAGAGATAACCTGTATGTGTAGTAACTGCTGCCGGGGCCTCAGGCTGCGCCAGTGCTTCCTCCACTGTCAGCCTCCGCAGGACTTCCGGGTTAGATTCTCTCCACCAGTATTCGGCACCACGTGACTGCGTCACACTGCGGGCAAAGCAAGCTGCTATAAAACAGGAACCAGAGACTCAACGCAAGTAGACTTCTGCGTTTCGCTAAAAGCTTCCTCAGGAGTCTGTGGTGCCTGTTAGTGGCTGGCCTGCTTGATATACAGAGGCACAGCCAATCGGTCAAGTGTGACGTCATCCTTCCAATCATCTGCCTGCATCATTTCCACCAATGGTGGTATGGATTGCTCGATTCTGCACCTATCATCCTTCAGAGGGGCGGGACTAATGTCCGTGGGCAACATAAACTCTAACAACAATTTTAATGGGTGAAAAAACAGATATGTGTTCCCTTAAACTCTGGGGAACACATATCTGTTTTTTCACCCATTAAAATTGTTGTTAGTGTTTGGCTGTGCCTCTGTATATCAAGCAGGCCAGCCACTAACAGGCACCACAGACTCCTGAGGAAGCTGTTACTGAAACACAGAAGTCTACTTGTGTTGAGTCTCTGGTTCCTGTTTTATACTGTAGCAGCTTGCTTTGCCCGCAGTGTGACGCAGTCACGTGGTGCCGAATACTGGTGGAGAGAATCTAACCCGGAAGTCCTGTGGAGGCTGACAGTGGAGGAAGCGCCGGCGCAGCCTGACCCCCCTGCAGCAGTTACTACGCATACAGGTTATCTCTCCCACAACGGACACAGACTAAGCTCTATTTCCATTGCCTGATTTCTGGGGCTTGATTTGTGACGCAGTCACATGGTGCCGAATACTGGTGGAGAGAATCTAACTTGGAAGTCCTGCGGAGGCTGACAGTGGAGGAAGCGCCGGGCAGCCTGACCCCCTGCAGCAGTTACTACGCATAACAGGTTATCTCGCCCACAACGGACACAGACTAAGCTCTTTTTCCATTGCCTGATTTCTGGGGCTTGATTGTAAGTTCCCACTGCATCCGTGTGCCTCCTGATGTCATTTTACTAAACCCTTTTTTTATCATTTTCCACATTTGTATGGCCATTCTTGATTTCAACCACTGTGTCATGTGTATACCTGATCATATTCCAGCCTCTTACCCCATAGGACTATAGCAGTGGCTATCTGTCTATATTTTGTTTCTATCCACTGTGCATGTCCCCATTCCCAGTTGGAATATTTTGTTACCCTACAGGATTGCACTATCATTTGTGTTATTGTTTTTTCTCCTCATATGTTCATCCTGGTGTCTGCGCTCCCTGACTTCTGGACATTGCCACTTTATAAGGATCTATAAGGAAGATCCACTGAAAGTCAAGCTGCAAACTGGCACTGGTTGTATATCATTTCATTCTATATTTTGCATTTACTATACTGCATTATCTCCTCCTATCTGAAACACTCGCAGGAGCTCCTGGTGATTTTTGTGTCTATTACCTTGCAGCCCAACTATGTAAAATTATTATGTGGATGCTAACCCAAAATTCTACTGTTGGGTAGCAATTGAGTCCCACTTTAGTAAACTATGGTCTTTTCCCTCTTATCTTTGGACTTATAAAGGTGGACAGACGCCCAAGTTCTGTGTAATGAGATATTCATTATCGATTTGGAACAAAACTACAGATGCAGCATTTCTCAGACCAGTCTCAGTGACGTCTGCTGTATTCCATGCGGCATTCACTACATCATCTTCCCATGAAGTCTGCCAATCACACCTTTGTGCTGATTACCTGGGTTACCTGGATTCTAATTTGTTTGATTGCAGTTCTGCGCGTATCCGCAAAGGGCAAAAGTGAATCTCTTTGCATAGACTATACAGTGGATAGTGGGTAGTCAGTGTGCATCATGCAGGTGTTTAATAAACAGATAAAAACAGTGTCCATAAAAGTGATCCATTGTTAATTGACCTTCATTGCTGAAAACGTTATCAAATGTAGACGTTTCGCATTAAAATATCAAAACAGTAGTTCTATACATAAAGTACTAAAGGCATTTAAATATTGTATATAAATATCTCATTGACATACCTGTATATATAAATCTTGAAAATAATTTGCTTTTACTGTTAGTAGTACTATACATAAACTACTCATGTCATTTAAATATATATAAATATCTAATTGACATACAGTATATGTATACTGTACAAAGCTAGAAAATAAAAGTTTTTTTACTGTTTAGATATACTTACAGCAGTACTACTGTAGACAACTAGTGACTCTGTGAGGAAATGTACTGTACAGTACTGTAACTCATGCAACTATTGTATATTACTGTACAGTAATTTTATTCTCAACCAGGTTCAATAGTGACACGCATGCGCAGAAATGTGATGACACGCATATGCATTTCAACAAGGTTCCATTGTGACATACAAGCATGCACAGAATAAACATTTTACATTTGGAAGAAGAGATGACGTTGTATTTTTGTATTCATTTTTACTTTATTATCCTGTACAAATAAAACATTTCATTCTTTAAAAATACTTTTTGGTATGTTCATCTTTTTAATCTTCAAATTACAATTACACACACTTGAAGTAATGTACGGGAATAAAAGATAGGTTGCATTGCAATTAGATTTTTAAGACAATAACTCTCGATCGCCCACTTGAGTTTCTCTACAGTATTGTAGACAACGCAAAGGTTCAATTTTCTGCAATCAATCAAAACACCAGTAAATTCGAGCCTTAACACATGAAAATATCAAGAAATCACGCACGGATTTTAACCCGAGAAATGGTCGAATAACGACCGCTGCATCTGTAAGTGCAAATATAAACTGCGCCCAACACTTTCACAATTTATCAAAACTTCAATAATCCAAGATTCCATCCAGGATGCAACACTAAAGCACTTGAAGCTTGGAGAAATTAAAAGATAATTGATGCGGGAGACTTAATAAGTAGAGAAAGATGCTAGGTGGTGTTAAAAAAAATGCGAGTTTCTAGAAACGGTTTGCATAATAGAGCTACATGGAAAGCAGTTGTGGGCAAAAAATGCGAGTTGGAGGTTTTGTTTTTGGCAAATCCATCGGATTGTAAGAGTTAAAGTGAAACCGCTTCTATAAAAGCCATTTAGACATAGATTGGACATGTGATAAAGACTTGCAGAATAGCAAAACATGCCAATTCACTTCTAAAGTGCACTTCAGTAGTGGCTTGTCACACTTCGAAGCTAGTAGAACAGGTCCCAAAGTGTATTTTACAGTCACAACACAGCATTGGGGATTTTTAAATTGATTTCCTGCTCTCACTAAAGTCCAAATGGTTTTCCCATGTCAATAGCTGCATAGACTTCAAACAACTCTAAAATAACTTAGTACTGCTACCTTTATGAGAAACCAAGTCTGTATAGATGTGTCATTTTGTGCTCTGTTGTGTATTAAGTAAATATAAATAAATAGAAAACGAATATAAAAATAGTCACACTTTTCTAGCCAAGATCGAATCGCAGTACTTTGGATGTGACACAATTGCATCCTTGTATGTAGAAGTTTAATTTGGAAACACAACCTTGTGAAGTGTGTTTCTTTTTAATTTCTTATAAAATCAAGCCAGTACCATGAAAATTAAGCACAAGGATTGACCTCTTTCTATATCAACAAATGCAGATATGAAAAGATACAGGGTAAACAGCACAAGTCAGGCATGTATATGTAGAAGTTTGAGACTCTGGACAGAGACTCCTTTGTGATGGATGCATAACGTTTTTTCCCTATTGACGTTTTGTATTACCAATATTCACCATTCATTCTCTGTAAAATTATTTTCTTTTCAGTGTGCTGTAGTCAACTTATTCGTGTGTGATCCAGGGGGAGCATGGAACAAAAATAAAAATGAAACACAATCTAAGTGTAGACTGTTTTTTACTAAATGGGTTGATATAATGGTGTATCTTGGCTCGTATGTGTTGCCTACTCATAGGATTCAGACAAAAAACGGGCAGTGTGACACAGTGGTCTCAGCGGAATGGATCTGTAGATTCTTGATATACACTGGCGACACACTTTATTCGAGCTCGGCTAGTCCCACGAATTCGGGTATACCCGGGTGTATTGAGGTTTGTGACTGTTTTCTGCCCGAGTGCATTGAGGTATTTTCCAGGCAGGGATTGAAGCATTTTATTCCCGCTGGCTGCAATACTGCACAGTATATATATATATATACTGCATTACAATTCATGAATTTATGCCATCTGGTAGACACGCGAAGCATTGCAGCCTATTAAATCCTAATCATTATCATTTAACAGATCAGCCACCCGTCAGCCAGGCATGAACCCAGGCTGGGAAGGCAAACGCAACGGGGCTTGTCAGAGGTGAGGAGCGGCACATTCCAGGTATCTGCCAGGTACATACTGGGTATTTGCTCGAATAAAGTGTGTCGGTGCAGTAGTGTGGACCCCCAATCCGCCACCTCCGGTGCGCATGCGATGTGTGGGATACTGCTATGCTGGACGTTCCCTCCTCTCAGCCCCCTCCTGGGTGCTAGGGCGTCGGACGCTCCAGTCCCAGCACTGCCCGTTGGTTTCGGTGTGTATATGTAGCTCCCTCAGATGCGTGCCGTCAAGTCTCATCCAGGGGACTCCGATGCGTCACTTCCGGTTCAGTCGCGATACGTCACTTCCGGTGGAGGGCTCCCAATCTCCGTCCCTGCTTCTCTCTCCTGGCGAAGCCACGTACCGATTGGCGAAACGCGTAGAGTGGTACCCGCCTACTGGGAGAGAGAAGCAGGGACGGAGATTGGGAGCCCTCCACTGGAAGTGACGTATCGCGACTGAACCGGAAGTGACGCATCGGAGTCCCCTGGATGAGACTTGACGGCGCTCATCTGAGGGAGCTACAGATACACACCGAAACCAACGGGCAGCGCTGGGACTGGAGCATCCGATGCCCTAGCACCCAGGAGGGGGCTGAGAGGAGGGAACGTCCAGCATAGCAGTATCCCACACATCGCATGCGCACCGGAGGTGGCGGATTGGGGGTCCACACCATATCAAGAATCTACAGATCAATTCCGCTGAGACCACTGTGTCACACTGCCCGTTTTTTGTCTGAATTCTGTGAGTAGGCAACACATACGAGCCAAAATACACCATTATATCAACCCATTTAGTAAAAAACAGTCCACACTTAGATTGTGTTTCATTTGTATTTTTCTTCCATGCTCCCCCTGGATCACACACGAATCTGTACGAATTGAGGGACCAGTGGAACAGTCCCTAACCAGCTGGGTTTGAGCAGGAGGTTTATATACACATTCATTCACGTCATTTATCACGTGTGCACCATTTTATATATTTGTTTGTATCACTAGATCTAAGATTTATTCACTTTATATCAGTAGTGAACACCAGTAGAGTTAGCGCCTTTCCTTCACTTTTAAAACAGCCTGTAGTCAACTTAGGCATGTTATGTACAGTAGTCCTGTGGTCCTGATTGTATTTAATTGCATTTTCCTACTGTGGTAACAACAAGGAATTGTTTCCTGCTATGTATTTTGTATCTGCTGAATAAATTGAGCTGATACACCAGGGATAGATGATATTTTGGTTCAGCATTGTAGATATTGGAACAAAAGCCACAATAAAATAGTGTCTATGCAAAAGTAAAAAAAAAAAACTGTCGACGTAAGAAATTACTTTACATTCCAACCCTTTACTTTCCCTCTTTTAATTCAACAACATGTTTGTTTATTTTAGGCATTCCATTTAACCTACGTTATGTTTGTATAAACAGTGGGGGAAAAAACTTGTACTGGATCAAATGCACTTTTTTTATTTGGAGATATTGGGAAACAAGATATTTTCCAGAAAGATATTTTTTTGGGAAAAGGTGCACGTAAATCTACAGCAATAGGCTTATTACATGTCAAACAGAAATACACAGCATACTGACATTTTATGAGGTAATTTGTTAGTTTGGTGTATCCAGCTATTTCTGGATTCTAGTAGCACAGTCACAAGGCCAAAAAATATTCAGAAATTATTTGCAAACAGTTACTAGTAGGCCACCATTTAGTTTTGGCACCAAATTCAGACGACATTGAGCAAAGCAGCTTCCATCTTCTGTTTTTCTTGCTTTTTATATCTTATTAAGAATTGGAGCAGACATTAGACAACCTCTATTTTTAGATTTGGCCCTGCAAAGTAGCTTGCATGGTAGGTATATTACTATCCTTATTAAATGACAGGTGGGGAGAAGTTAAGCTACTGTAGTTCGTTTTGACTTCTACATCGCTTTTCAAATCTCATGACAATTTAGGTTTGAGAAAACGTAACTATTCCTTGGCTGCACAAGATTAGTCTATACAAATGTTTGGGTATAAGAGTAGATTAAATAATCTTGCTGCCAGTTATTTTCTGAAATGAATCCCTTGGTTTTATTTAAGAGTATATATGTAGAATAGTACATTGACATATCTGGGATATTTTTATATAATATCTATAAATATAATCATCTAATATTATTAGCTCCTGCTTTGGCAGCATTTTGATGAAAAATGAATATAGGTTAGTCAGTTTAAAAAAACATTTTGCATTGAACATTTAGTAGGTAAAACATTATCAATTCTAGTCTTATAAATATTATATCTTGTATATACGTGAACAAATTCCTAAGGGGATAGTAAGTAACCTAATAAATCATTTAACTAAAATTAGTGGAATATTACATTGCAACAGCAATGAGGTTACTAGCTCATAGCCAAGGTAAGATTACTCAAGTTAAATAGAAGAAAACTAAGACAACTAGTTTCCAGCTCTCTGCATGCTTTCTCTGCCCAAACACATTTGTTGAATGAGCTGAGTTGTGAGCATGAAATGCGGCAGCATGTGTTGCATGCAGATCCAGCTCACGGTGGTGAAAGTAATTTTGGACTGGGGTTCAATTCTAACCTATTGTGACAAACCATAACAGTTTAAAATTTGCGTGCCTGTCTCTAGTATCAGCTAAACTACCTTACTGCTATGCCCAGCAGAACCTCTGCTGCTGCTTTTTCTGAATGAGCTGAGCGTGGTGATGGAATGAGGCTCAGGAGGCACTGCAGGGGGAAGAAATTGGTAGGACAACAGTTGGGAGTACTTGTGTCAGTGACGTGGCTGCTGGAAGCCTGACTGGGTCAGGTGCATCAGTAGTTGTTGGAGAAGGTGGGGCAATATTAATGGTGATGATGGCTCTTTTAGGGAGCTTAGAGAGGACTGTCCTGAGCAGAAGCACATCCAAGAATTGGTATTGAGCTTACCGAGAATTGTATTGTATTGTATGTCTTTATTTATATAGCGCCATTAATGTACATAGCACTTCACAGTAGTAATACATGTGGTAATCAAATAAATAACATATAATATAAATATCAGATCATGGGAATAAGTGCTTTAGACATAAAAGTAACATTAAGGAAGAGGAGTCCCTGCCCCGAGGAGATTACAGTCTAATTGGTAGGTAGGGAGAATGTACAGAGACAGTAGGATGGAGTTCTGGTAAGTGCGTCTGCAGGGGGCCAAGCTTTATGTATCATGTGTTCAGAATATCCACAGTGCTACTCATATGCTTCTTTAAGCAAGAGTGTCTTACGGTGGATCTTAAAAGTGGATAGAGAGGGTGCTAGTTGGGTACTGAGGGGAAGGGCGTTCCAGAGGGGTGGGGCAGTCAGTGAAAAAGGTTTAAGGTGGAAGAGGGCTTTAGATACAAAGGGGGTAGAAAGAAGACATCCTTGAGAAGAACGCAAGAGTCTGGATGGTGCACAACGAGAAATTAGAGCTGAGATGTAAGGAGGGGCAGAAGAGTGTAAAGCTTTAAAAGTGAGGAGAAGAATGGAGTGTGAGATGCGGGATTTGATCGGAAGCCAGGAGAGGGATTTCATGAGGGGCGATGCTGAGACAGATCTAGGAAAGGGTAGAGTGATTCTGGCAGCAGGGTTTAGGATAGATTGTAGGGGAGACAGGTGAGAGGCAGGAAGACCGGACAGCAGGAGGTTACAGTAATCAAGACGGGAAAGAATGAGGGCCTGAGTCAGAGTTTTAGACGTCAGCAACAGAGGAAAGGGAGTATCTTTGTTATATTGTGGAGGAAAAAGCGACAGGTTTTAGAAATTTTTTTAATGTGAGGGGCGAATGTGAGATAGGAGTCGAGTGTGATCCCTAGGCATCGTTCTTGGGCTACTGGGTGAATGACCGTAGTTCCATCCAACAGTAATATGGAAGGAAGTAGAAGGGCCAGGTTTGGGAGGAAGTATGAGGAGCTCTATTTTAGCCATGTTGAGTTTAAGGCGGCAGAGGGCCATCCAGGATGATACAGCAGAACGACTGTGGCAGGACGGCCTGTAGCCGAGGTCAGGGAATAGTACACACGGGTAGTTCAGGTTAATGAAAACGTTGAGTGGCTTTATTTTCTCCACAGCATAACATAACATGTGGGCACACTGTCCCTTTAATCACCAAAACAAAACCTACTCCATATTGGGAGAACTGACTAACACTCCAGGCCTATCTATCAGGCTGGCTGGCTAAACCATTTACCAGACCGTAAATGTATATTAAGCAGTCAGGAAAAAAAATTAACAATTCTTACTTTGGTTGAAAGTGTTAGTTGGGAATCCATCTGGCTAGCAGCTCACATAGAAGAGTTCTGTGGTCTGAGACAGCCATCTACTATCAGTAACAACATCCTTATATACCCTGCTGGTTAACAGGTGTCTGCTTACATCCTGATTACCCAGCTTTTCCTCCTGAGTTAACCTTCTGAGTGCTGGATGAAGTACTCAGACGTATGTCTCCCAGGCATAACTGATTGGGGTTGACTTCACCCTGTCACAGAGACATTCAGAAACTTTTGTTTGTACAGCAGGTGTAAGGTCGGGTGTTGAAAAGTACATTTGTGTATCGTCAGCATAGAGGTGATATTTAAACCCAAAAGATGTTATTAGGTCACCTAGAGAGAATGTGTACAGAGAAAAGAGAAGAGGACCTGGGGTACCCCAACAGAGATATCAATAGAGGAGGAGGAGGTGTTAGCAGAAGAGACACTGAAAGTACGATGGGAGAGGTAGGATGAGATCCAGGATAGAGCTTTGTTCCGAATACCAAGAGTATGGAGAATGTGAAGGAGAAGAGGGTGGTCCACGGTGTCAAATCCTGCAGAGAGGTCCAGTAATATGAGCAGAGTGTAATGACCTCTGTCTTTGGCAGCATGGAGGTCGTCAGTTATTTTAGTGAGGACTGTTTCCGCGGAGTGAGCAGTGTGGAAGCCAGATTGTAGAGGGTCTAGGAGAGAATAGGTGTTGAGAAAATGGAGCAAGCGAGAGAATACAAGACGTTCAAGGAGTTTAGAGGCAAAAGGCAGGAGGGAGACAGGTCGATAGTTAGAAAGACAGGTAGGGTCAAGCTTGCTGTTTTTGGGTAATGGTATGATTGTTGCATGTTTGAAGGAGGATGGAAAGGTTCCAGAGCAGAGGGAGGAGTTAAAAATGTGTGTGAGCGTAGGGATTATAGTAGGAGCAAGAGGTTTAAGGATATGGGAGGGAATGGGGTCAAGAGAGCAAGTGGTAGAGGGAGAAGAGGCGATCAACAGCGACACATCCTCCTCTGAGACAGTGGAAAAAGAGTCAAGGAAGGCAGGAGGAGAGTTAGGAAGAGTTGTAGGATGGGAGGAAGAAAGAGAGGTGATGTTCTGACGTATGGATTCCACCTTTACCTTATAATAGTCAGCAAAGTCCTGAGCGGAGATGGAGGAAGGAGAGGCAGCTGAGGGTGGTTTGAGTAGAGTATCAAAGACAGAGAACAGTCGGCGTGGGTTAGACTTGTGCATGTTGATTAGTGAAGAAAAATTGGCTTGTTTATCTTGCGAGAGGGCAGAGTTGAAACAGGATAGCATAAATTTGTAGTGAAGGAAGTCTGCGAGAGTATGAGATTTCCTCCAGAGGCGTTCAGAGGAACGAGTGGAGGAACGCAGCATGCGCGTGAGGGAACTTAGCCAGGGTCTAGGGTTAAAAGGGCGTAGTAATGTCTCAATTTGGAAGCAAAAAGGTTATAAACGAATTAAAGACCTGGAGGGTTATGACCGGAAGGTCAAAACGTTCGATCACATCAGACTAGAAAAAGATATGCCCCATTACGAATTTTTTAGATATCTCCAGGTTAGAGCGTTTTACAATAAATCTGCTCCTTATCCCCCATTAACTTCCTTCGAAAAGCTCTGTCTGGCAGAAACAGACACTAAGGGACTTATCTCACAGGTATACAGAGAGGTGGTCGGTTCTGCTGTACAGGGACAACAAACATCCTCCTTCAGATCCCAATGGGGAAAAGGGAGACAAAAAAGCGCACCAGCACAAACGGAGCAGGAAGAATCCAGGACAAAAAAATGATTAAAAGGGCACTTTAATGTGGCAAAAGACCCATCCAATGCATTTCGAACGTCGCAGCGTTCTTTTTCAAGGATAAAACACAGTGTGATAACATCCATTATATACCCTCTTACCTGTGGGCCGTTTCGCGCCAAAAATCAGAACCTGATGACGTCATAACAGAGCGACTCAGTGCCGATCTAAGGGCAAAAGGAAGTACCAAAGGCAGTGTCGCCATCTTGGATGTGGGCAAACATAGGAACACAATAACAAAGCTTTATTGACCATTCCAGCAGAACAAAATACATTGCTGCTAACTGGACAAGCATATTTAAACGAAATAAAGCTATATTAAACTAAACTAATGCTTAATAAAGGGTACTATTATATCAAGAAAAAACATGAACAAGGTGGATTAAAAAACTAAGTTATATACAAAAAAAAAATTTAAAAATAAAAACCTCTAGACATGATTAAAAAAATGTGCAAGAAAAGTAAATTTAAAGACATATTACACATATATACTGCATAACACAGATTGTGTACCTAAATCATAGGAACCAGGGAAATACAACCATTATAAAATATGAAGTATTATCCACAAGATACATCAAAGAACAATTTAAGCTTACACATTAGCATAATATTTGCATGATAAGGCATAGGTTCAAAGGTTATAATGATAAGAATATAATGTCCAATATAATGACAATTGTCTTATTTAATCTGTATTACCAACTAATTACACCATAATACGTCTATCACAAAAATGTTTACAAAAAATGTGTTAGTTGCCAGTCAATGTTCAAGCCCATAGGGAAGCGTGTTTGGAGAGTGAAGATCCAATACGCCTCCCTACGGTCCAGAAGGTTGATATGATCCTCCTCTAGATTTAGAAATAACTGATTCAATCCCCAAAAAGGAAAAATTATTAATTCCTCCCTGACCACATTCAGTGAAATGTTTTGAGACTGGATGATTAGTGTCTCTCAATTTTATGAGCCTTAAATGTTCTAACATCCTGACCTTAAGGGCTCTAGTCGTCCTCCCCACATACCTCTTGCCACAACCACATGTTATTAGATAAATCACAAATTGACTTTTATAATTTATAAAACTGTTAATCTTAAATTCCTTATTTGGTAATATATTCACACCATGTGGCGGTGGCAAGGCAAACTGGAAAAAACTTTTGGCAGGCTTCATGTGCACTACAAGAGCCAATGGGAAAAGGATCTCGGAGAGACCCTTGAGGATGAGGAGTGGACGGCTATCTTTTTAGCCACCGCAAAGGGTTCCATTTGCTCCACTCTCAAGGAGAACGCATATTTGAGATGGTATCTCACTCCACTGAAATTATCAAGGTTCGTGCCAGGTTCCTCCCCACTGTGCCCGAGACAGTGTGGGGGAACGGCAGACCTGTTACATATGCTGTGGTCCTGCCCGCAGATCTCCCCATTGTGGGAATCAATCAGGAATTGGATACAGAGGATCTTCGACCTTGAAATACCACCGGACCCATGGCTATTCCTTTTGAACAGACCATTAACGGGCCTTACCAAAGCAAGTAATAAACTAATTGCACATTTTGCACTAGCCACGCGGTGCGAGATCGCAGCATTATGTAAACGCCCCGACATCCCAAATATCCCAAAGATTCGGAATCGAATATGGTTTATTTGGCAGATGGAGAAGTTAACGAGCTTAGTTAACGACACTGGCACCAATTTTCTAAAAGTCTGGACGCCTTGGCTGGCCCAGACGGATATCCCAGGAGTTGAGAGAGAATCAATTTGGCTATGATAGAAACAGATGCGTTCTCCTTCGGAGGGGGTAACTATCCCCAACCTTGAGTCACAGTTCCAGGTCCTATAGCACCCCCGAGTCACCACAGGGTCATCAAAAGCCGACCCGCTTACAATGCGCTTGACCACAGCCTAGATCGCTACATTTGAAGACTGTGGGGTTATACCATAGCTACTATCCAAGGTGCCTCCCCCCTGTCCCTTCCCTTCCTCCCCACCTCCTTCCCTCCCTCCCCTCCTCCTTCCCTCTCCCCATTTTTTTCTCCCATTTCGTTTTGTTTTGCGTGTGTATATGATCAATTATATATCTTGAATTATCAACGACATCCAAAAACTTGTTCAGTTAATCTATTAGACTATGGTATGCTGTCCAGTCCAGTAGGGCTCGAAAAACTGGGCGGACTCATCCAATATATGTTATAAGTTTATATTTCATGTAGACATACTTCAACTTATATGTCTTGTTCTGTTGTATATTACATCTGTAAAACTCAATAAAAATTTAAATTATAAAAAATAAAAAGGGCGAGGGTGTAAGAGAGAAAGCGGGGCATGTAGATCAAGAGAGGAGGACAAGGCAAAGTTGTAGTTCCTGACCAGGTTCTCAGGGTCTGTAGCAGAGCTGAGAGAGGAGGGGGAGGAGCGTAAAGTGGACTCAAAGTCAGGTAAGTGAATAGAGCGCAGGTTTCTGCAGAACCGGGGGGTAGATGGAGGTGGAGAAGGGGAGAAGCGAGATAGAGAGAATGAGATGAGGTGATGGTCAGAGAGAGAGGAAAAGGGGAAATGGAGAAATCGGAGAGAGAGACGTTTTTAGTGAAAACCAGGTCTAAGTAGTGGCCATCCTTGTGGGTGCTGGCTGCAGTCCACTGGTGAAGGCCAAAAGAAGAGGTTAGAGAGAGAAAGCAGGAAGCCCAAGGGAGAGAGGGGTCATCAATGTGGCAATTGAAGTCCCCAAGGAGAAGAACAGGGGAGTCTGAGGAGAGAAATAAAGAGAGCCAGGATTCAAAGTGAGAGAGAAAGGCAGAAGGGGTTGAGTAGAGGTAGGTGGGCGATAGATGACCGCCACATGGACAGGGAGAGGAGAGAAGATCTGGACAGTGTGAGTCTCAAAGGAGGGAAAAGCAAGAGATGGAGGAATAGGAAGGGTTCGGTAATGGCAGAGAGAGGAGAGCAAGAGCCCCACGCCTCCACCCCTGCCATCAAGGTGCAGAGTGTGGGAGAAAGAAAGGCCACCATAAGAGAGGGCAGCTTCCAGAGCAGAGTCAGACTGAGTGAGCCAGGTCTCAGTTATAGCAAATAGGAGCAGAGAGTGAGAGAGAAAAAAGTCATGTACAGAGATGAACACAGGAGAAAGGAGAGAGGAGGGAGGGTGGCAGGGGATGAGTATGAGGTTGGAGGGGTTGACACCAGAAGGAGTAGAGGTTGCAATTAGCAGGCGAGGACGAGCGCATGTAGGAATAAGGCAGGGACCAGGATTGGGAGAAATATCCCCAGAATCAAGGAGGAGAAGCATGGATAGAAAGAGAATGTGTGAGGTTGATTTGTAGGGGTGTTTTTTAGTGCAGGGGATATAGCTGTGTGGTATCAGAGGACGCAGGTAAGAAAGGAGTTCATGTGAACAGAGAAGTGGTGAAGGAAGGAGAGATGGAGATATATGAATAGAGTTAGAGACATACTGAGGCTGGTAAAAAGAAGTGCATAATTTGAGAAGAAGTGAAGTCACAGCAAATATAAATGGTAAAGGCAGCATCAAAGCAGTAATGATGCAATCTGGTATAGATGATATCCTCCTTTCCAGCGTAGTTCAAATGCAGGAATCAGGGCCAATAGGTGTTGTCCACTTCTTCATTTCTTTTGAACTTTCTTTTAAACTTCAGTAGTTCAGTCCTGCCACTTATAATCTGCACTCCTCCCCACAGTAATGAAACCGATTGCCAGGGGAGAGTGCAGGGCCTCTTTAGGAGATCAGCCCTTCTCATCAACAATGCAATGCGGCACCCCAAAGGAAAAGACCACAGATAATTTGGGGGAATACAGTAGGTGACATTCCGCTTTATGTTCCACCAACGGAAACTCTGTTAAGATATGTAACAAATTGTGGAAGACAGCCGCATCGATTTGCCCAGCTAATTTGCAAGCACCATGTCAGTTTTGAGCAATATTTTCAGTGGTGCAAACACGTGAACCATTTTGTTTGTGCGCTCGCATGCGCAGAAAGGGTTAGCATATGCAAATGTTCCAGCAGCCCCAGGGGCTGCACAACACATGCCACAGTACAGCCAATAGGGCTGCTAGAATATCCTGAGGGGAGATTGGAACTTTTGGTGTGATTGAAGTGTGAGCTGACAGCTAGGAGAGGGCAGTTGGAGCTGGGACAAGGAAGGAGTAAGTTATATGTGCAGATGTCAGTGGCATCTGCACTAGGCCAGATACCCCCTATTATGCCCCGACTCCCGCATAGTTTGTGGCTGCTATAGGGACTTGCCTCTTAGATAGGGACTCTGCCCTGCTTAGCAATATTAGTGTTAGGGACACAGGGAGACGCCGCATGGTGGCTGTGGCTTGTGGTCCAGGACACAGATCACCCTACATTAATAAAGACATTGTTTACAGTGGTACAATCCCTGAGGGACCCACCCAACGTACAGGTGGAGGCTTCGCAGTATCAGCATCGGATCCGTGGATCCCAGCATCATGGCATCAGCGCGCCCTGGTGTGACATCACCTGGCAGGTATCCAACGCATCAATGCACCAACTCAAACACTTTAGTGGGGCAGCGCTGTCACACACACCTTGGGTGGGGGGCAGCGGAGCATTGGAGGGTACGGCCGTGCATGGCCTGGTTTGTGGTATATATATATATATATCCTAGGTTATTTAGGTTCAGTAAAACTGTTATCTTTCATAAGTGTGTGTTTTATTGTGTGCGGGTCCTGAAGCAGGGTTATTTTAATCATAGAATCCTGTACAGGTGGAGGCGCTATCGACCGAACATCGACTCAGGTATATCCCCAAGTTCCCAGTAGCGGAGACTCAGATCTCCTGTGCACCACAGGTATTGCACCATACCAGTATACACACATGTAGCCACATATCTCTCAGGAGGTGGAGAAAGTGCGCTACATTAACATCTGAACATGTAAAAGAGACAGCAATAAGACGATGTCAGTTGTTGTTTGAAGAAGATTGTATTATTTCAAAAAATTATATTGTGATCATTGTTTAGTTCTTGCTTTTATTCATGCTTTACAGGTTTGGCAGGTTTTCTAAGCATCATCATTATGTTCGTTCAGGAAACACATGCAATATACTGTCAGGTAATATAAAATATTGTAATGTAATTCATGCATCTATAGTATTTTCTCCCCTAGATAACATTCTCACAATGATTTAACATTTGAACATGTACAAGAGACAGGAATAAGAAGATGTCGGCTATCGGTTGAAGAAGATTGTACTGTATTTTAAAAAAAAATCCTATTGTAGTTATAGTTCATGTTTCATTTGCTTTGCAGGTTTGGCAGGCTGATGAGCATCAGCACCGTGTTCGTGCTGGAAACACATCCAGCAACACTGTCAGGTAATGTTATGTAATTTGCATCTATTTTTTTTGTTAATACCCGTAATACCCATACTGTGCATGCGTTCAATACAGTTCTTAACATACTGTACATCTCGCAAGCGAAGAAATTCAATGACTTGCATATGCGTTTCAACTAGGTCCCATAGAAACACAAGCGTACCACACAATGTAATTTATGGATGTAGTCAGGTACCCTCCGGTCTCCCTACGCTCCCGTTCCCCCCCTCCTTACCCTCAGTATGTTATGTAGGGCAAAGGAGTTGCCGGTGGTTCTCGCCCCAGGGCTCCGCCATGTTGGGCGTGTGCGCGCACGAGTGCAGAGTAGCCCATGCGCAGAAGCAGCGAGGGCCTGGAAGAGCCACAGAAGGTTGTGCATGAGCGGGGCAAGGTCACGGCGGCCATTAGAGTCGTGCATGCACAGTGTCCTATGCGCACGCGGTGACAATTTTAATCAGGCAGCTCAGAGACCACAACTCCGATGATGCTTAGGGAGAAAGCTGCCTGGTGACTCACGAAAGCCAATGGAATGGCTGGACTGCTTCTGCAGGAAGGAAGTCAGGAGTCAAGACCAGGAACCTGAAGGTGCAGGTTAGGTCCACGGAGCAGGGCTCCAGGGGCTAAACCAGCGGTATACCCCCAGGGCCCAGTTAGTCCCCTGAGACACTGTAGAGAAGTAACTGTTTGGTGTAGGGAACTGCCTTAAGACAGGGACTCCTTCACTGTACTTATAGAGAGAGAGAGGCTGCAGGACAGTGCCTGACTGTAAGTACAGCGTGTAGCTGAAAGAGCATCTGACTTCATAGCAGAGACTATTTGCAAAGGGATCATCCGGCTGGGGATCCCTCCCCTGGGGAGTCAGCGTGTGTATCAAGTTCTGCAGAGAGCAGCACAGTGCACCGTGGGATCACATTGCAGAGCTGCTGATCATTCAAGGATTATCCTGGTTAGGACATAACCAGGAAGGTAGTATATTAAGTGCCCCAACAGGCCCCAACACAGGGAACCGCTATCCCCCACATTCACATTAACTTTAAAGCTGGTGGACACTCAGAGGTTAAGTGCCCTGGCACATTGGTACACCAAGGACAAAGGGTGATGCAAGAACTGATATGTGATGCAATGCCATGATTGACATGTGGGGTGATATTTTGATGCTAAATGGATGTAATGATGTTATGCATTGATAAGTTTGCCTAGGTTACAGTACATGCTCAGTAAATACTGTTTCATTCCACTGTGTGTATTTACTGTATGATTGGTCTGGTGAGGGCACACTCCCACCACGTTTGGATCCCTCATCGGTGGAGGCGCTGCACCGAATGTAAGTATACCCCAGGCTCCCAGTGGTGGAGGTTCAGGCCTCTTGTTAGCCTCACAAGTGACAGCAGTACCAGTAGTTATAGTACCCTGGGGGAACACCCTCTACATGTACTACAATACTGTATTTCTTCTCGATTAATAATATATCATTCTCATTTTACAGGTGAAAGAGCTAGCCCAAAGAAGATTGTACATTTGGAAGAAGATCGAAGACATTTGTATTACTGTATTTTCACAAAGTCGTTTACTGTAATGTAATAAAAAAATTATTCCATATTGTAAAATACTTTGTAGTCATCTGAAGTTTTTTTTAGGAAAAAGAGGTGGGTTATATTTAATACACTATCTCCTTTGTCAAAAGAGAGAGAACCACAACAAATAGGTGGTCATGTAGTGCTCTCCACCATGTCCACTAGGCACATGTTTGTTGAAAGGTGCACACTTTTACTGTGTGAACTATGAAGAGCCAGGTCTACTACTTCTACAATCTTTTGGTACAGGTGTGGAACAGCCTTAATGGAAAAATATGCCTTTCTTGGTATTTTTTCAGAGAGGATTAACATATTTTAGTAGCTACCTAAAGCTCTTACCTCTATACATCTTGGTCTAAATTCCTACTTACCTCCTCAAAGAAACAAATAAGGTTAGTTTGGCATGATCTATCCTTCATAAATCCATGCTGATATTACTAAGGATTTTGTTTTCCATTAGGTATTCCTGAATATTATCTCGTATTAAACCTTCAATTAGTTCCCCCACTATTGATGTCAGGCTTACAGGTCTGTAATTCCCCGGTTGTGATCTAGCTCCCTTTTTAAATATAGGCACAACATCTGCTTTATGCCAATCTTGTGGTACTGAGCCTGTGGAAATGGAGTCCTTGAATATTAAATGTAATGGTTTGGCTATTACTGAACTTAACTCCTTGAGAACTCTTGGATGTATAACATCGGGGCCAGGTGCCTTATTTACTTAAATTTTTTCAAGCTGCTTATGAACTTCTTCCTCAGTTAACCAATTGTTCATTAATATGGAGGTTGTGGCTTCCTCCTGCGGAACTACTATTTAAATTGATTCTTCCCTGGAAAACACAGAGGCAAAGAATTTGTTTAATGCCTCTGCTTTTTCCTTGTCTCCAATAATCTGCCTGCCCATCTCACACTGATGTGGGTCCTATATTTTCTTTTCTAATTTTTTTTTTTATTAAGATACTTAAAGAACTTTTTGGGGTTGATCTGACTTTCAATTGCAATCCTTTTTTCATTATCCATTTTTGTTAATTTGATTGCCCTTTTGCAATTTTTGTTACATTGCTTATAATTCTGATACGATGTCTCCATCGTACTTAAGTCCTTCTTACTTAAAGAATCTAAACACCTTCCTCTTCTTGTCCATTTCCTCCCCTACCTGTTTATTTAGCCACATTGGTTTTGACTTATTTCTTTTATACTTATTACCCAAGGGTATATACACTGATAAGTGTGCTTTTCTAATAATGTTTTAAAGACGGCCCATTTATCGTCTACATTTTTCCCTGCAAAAACATCATCCCATTGTATTACTTGTAGATTAGACCTCAGTTTATTAAAATCTGCTTTTCCAAAGTTTAAGGTTTTTGTTGAACCCAAGAAATCTGTTTTTTGATCATTTATTTCAAAAGAGACCATGTTATGATCACTGTTACCCAAACGTTCCAGGACTTGAATATTTGTTGTTACTTCTACATTGTTTGATATTACCAAATCCAGTATTGCTCCTCTCCTGGTTGGTTCCTCAATAATTTGGGTCATATAATTGTCTTTAAGCACCTCGAAGAACCTGTTTCCTTTTGTTGTAATGTAACCCCGTCTATGTCTGGATTCTTAAAATCACCCATTATGCAAACATGACATAGTTTTGATGCCTTCTCCATTTGCAAAAATATTTTAGCTTCCTCAATCTCACAGATATTTGGTTGTTTATAGCATATCCCTACAAACATTTTCTTTATACTTTTACCTCCACTGCTAATTTCTACCCACAAGGTCTCTACATTTTCATCATTCCCTTCATAAACATCTTCCTTTATAATAGGTTTTAGAGCCGGTTTAACATATAAACATACTCCACCTCCTCTTCTATTTTCTTGATCCTTCTGAAAAAGGGAATAACCCTCTAAATTAACTGCCCAGTCGTGAGTTTCATCCCACCATGTTTCAGTAATGCCTATTATATCAAACTGCTCCCTTGCAGCTATTAATTCAAGCTCCCCCATTTTATCTGTCAGGCTTCTTGCATTAGCACGAATGCATTTAAGTTTTTTTTCAGCCTGTACTATTATTTTATCTTCTCCTTCCTTTCTGCGCCAACTTGGTTTAGTCTTTAATTGTTTTCTAGTATTATCTGTATGTACTATGGGTGTCTCACTGCTTGTAAAACTCGCACTTGCCCCCATTTTACCTCCATAACCCCTTGTTTCTATTCTATTTAGTTTGTTATCTGTTTAATTCCCCTCCCCCCTCCATCCTAGTTTAAACTCTCCTCCAACCTTTTTAACATTCTCCCCCCTAGTACAGAAGATCCCTCTTCATTGAGGTGCAATCCGTCCCTAGAATATAGATGGCATTTGTCAGAAAATGAGACCCAGTGCTCAAGTTTTTGGCTGGTTTCCCCAATGTAGCATCATTGGTCACATTTGTTGCATTGAATCATATACACTACATTCCTGGATGTGCAGTGATCCTTTAACATTAAGTGTTCCATGTTGTGGGATCTTGGTATATATGTTTGCAGAGTTTGCAACGTGTGTTGTTGCACGGTTTTGTGCCATTATCAGTGTCTTTAAGTTTGTTATGAAGTTTTGTGTTGACTAATTTGTGTTTGAGGTTTTGTGGTTGGCGGAGCGCAAGAATGGGAGGTTTGGGAAAGATTTCTTTTAATGTCATATCCTCTGCCAGCATGGGTTGCAGATCTTTGAGTATATATATACCTGTGTTATATAAAGGCCACACCGATGGCCACACCGATGGCCACACCGATGGCCACACCGATGGCCACACCGATGGCCACACCGATGGCCACACCGATGGCCACACAGGACAATTACTGAATAATCAAAACATTTCACCTACAGTATACTATACTTTTTTTATTGTAATGTAATGTGTGCACCAAAATAGGATTCTGTGTTTACTCTAACTACTTTTTCTGGATTAATGTATTTATGAATCCTAGGCAGCACCCACATGGTGAATCTGAATAGGGACACGTCCCTGGATTGAACAGAAACGTCTATCATTGTGTATAAGATCAATTTATACAATTATTCACAATCTCTGCATGAAATACAGTAACAATGAATTATGTATACAGGATATATCAGACGTTTATGTGTCCTTGTTGTTTTGACTCACTGAACAAGACCCTTTTCCCTTAATGAACATTGACATTTAAGTCTGACAGTGCCACACCAACATCACCTCAGAGGGATGATGCATTGAGAAAAAGTGTGCACTTCACATTCTAGGGGAAATTATCTTTCACTGTTTTTCCTTTGCAAATAAACACTGTAGAATCCAAAGGAAATGTTAACTGCTGCCAATTTGCCTACCAAATGGTATATGCGTACGGTTCATCCAGCCCTGCTGTTTGCTTATATTTCTTTCCTTTTTTTCTCTATGCAAAATGCCAGACATTGACCTTTGGTCTTTCAGTGCAAACACTGAGAGACTCATAACTACCTTGTTGATAAACTTCTTAATAACCAGGCTGCCTGAGAATATTTTCCATTGAGGGAGCATTCTAGTCTCTAACACATAGTTTTTTCCCCCCTTTTTGTTGACTTATTTATGTTTTCTCAACTTGCATAACCCAGCTCTACAAACATTCCTGTGTTGTGCTGTAATGCAGGTGTAGCCCTGTACTAACTAAATGACAAAAGTGCTTACTGTGCCCAGTGAAGCAGTTTTATAAACTAATGCGTACTTCCCAAGTCTCAGAGAGCTTGACAGGTTTATGGGACACCTACAGTAAGTATAGTTGACGCACTGATCGAAGGAACATCTATTAGGTAGTCTAAGTGTTTTGGGTTAGTTTATGAGCATGCAAATCTCTATTAAACAATATAGTATATGTGAAACCCTACAAGAAGTGGTAAATTCTCCTTCTTCTGTAGAAAGCCACAGGAGGGTTATATCACATACAGATGCAGTCTTTGGTTTCTGATCAGCCTCCAAAGATGCTCCCTAAGAAGTCCTTTCGCTTTCTGCTGGGAAATTTGTGCCTCTCTGCGGCATGTTTTCCTGCTCCATCGGATTCAGCCCTCTTACTGCACGTCTCTTTCAGACAGGCAGATCCCAGTAGGACTCACACAGCTGTGTCAATCTGATGAGCCATTATGTCTGCAACGGATACAACACCATGTGGCATAGCGCAACATTTACCCAGGTAAATGTTCGAATAACGGCTGTCGTATCTGTACATGATCGACTCTATGCACAGTACACCCCTGGCATCAACATTGGGTCACCGCCACTCAGTTGGCAAGGTTTATAACCAAGGTAAATATAACGTAAAATAGTAATTGTAATTCCCAGTGATATGCATACTGTATGCGTGCCATAGCCTGTAAATGCATTGACGCAGCGCACTAAAGTGTGCGTTCACGCATGTGCACTTTGGTGTGCATTTATGCATGTGTCCTACCTGTACTTAAATGTAATTAAGGGGTTAACCTCCCCTACCCCGCTACCCACCCGGGAGGCCTAATTACAATCACAAGTACCCCACCCTCTACCCATTGATTATCACACTGGTACATCATGCCCATATAATATGGACATGATAAGCCAATATAGCAGTCAATGGCTAAGCTATAAAAATAAATCATCAAGCCCAAAAATACACAACAATTAAAGAAATAAACAAGCACCTAAACACCACAAGAATAAAAGAACTAAAAAGCCTCAACTACACATCAATAAAATTATTCTAACACCAAAACCGCAAAAGAATAAAAATGATGTTATCCCAAAATACTAGAATACAATTAAATAAACACCTAACCAACAAAACAAATCAAGAAACAGAACCGCTAGCCAATCCTAAAATTTAATAAAAACAAGCAATCCAAATACCAAACAATTTAGTAAAACACTAAACATAAATAGAAAAAATAACAAGCATTTGCCAAAAAATGCATTGCCTGTCACTGTATTTATCTGTACCCTAAAGGGGCACAGACTAATACATTAGCAGTCAATGGGCAATGAAAAACATAAGAATTAAATACAATAAAAAAACCTGTAAAAAGACAAATACATACATTCAATATTTGTCTTACCTTTTGAAGTCTTCACCCTCCAAATCCCGGCATATCAGGAACCTCTTGACGTCATCCACTGCAATCCGCCTCCATCCTCTGCAATGATCAGCATCAGGTAAATAAAAATCTTCTTTCTTTTATCTTCTTTCACCTTCTTCTATCTTCTTCTGTCATTCTTTTCTTCTATCGTCTTTATTTGTAATCCATTCCCCATGGTAAATCCAGCAACGGAAGTTGCCTTGTCATCTTCTTGAGCTAAAATGAGACGGAACAGGTCTTATATAGGGCCTGTGATGTCACATTTTAGGGTCAGATGGTACAGCTCCAATCCGATAGGACCCTGTATCATGTGACCGTTTTTTTTCTTTTTATTTTAAGGATGTGACATCATCTCCAAGGGAGGTACGTCACGTCCTTAAAACCACATGGCTGATATCACATGGTATTACAGCCAATGGGATTGAAGACAATCCCTTTGTTTCCTTTACCATGTGATATGTTCCTTTTGTTAAAAAAGATGTGACATCACTATAAGGGATGATGTCACATCTTTTTAACTAATGCTGGGTGTTTATATGCACTGAGTGAGTAGCGGGAGTGGTTAACCCATTCATTGCCTTAGCGGTATTAACACTAAGGTAATGAAGGGTTAACTCCACCCGCAACTCCCCCACAAGGCCTAAACACCCACCATTTTCCAAATACCACCTTCAACCACCCCCACTATCCACAATAAACATGGCACTGGTAGTTAACCCCTTCATTGCCTTAGCGGTTAGCTGCTAAGGTAATGAAGTTGCCTGTAAATGCATTTTTCATGCATCTGATTGATACCGGGGGCCTTCGGTGCTGGTATTCATGTGTATCAGCTCAGGAGACCCCCGGCATTAATCCGATGCAGGAAAAATGCATTTTTTTCTAAGTACCTCTCTTGCAGCGTTCTCACCAGCGTTGCGCCAACTTTTTATGGCGAGACGAATTTGGGAGAAAATCGCCATTTTAAAAGCCTCGATAAAGACCTTAAAGACTTTAAAGACCTAATTGAGGCTACTAAAATTGCATGATTTTCAAAAACTGCAGATGAGGGGCTTATCGCTGCACACCTGGCAGCGTGTTTGACCGAGAGACAAAAATGGCGATAAAATGCCTTTGCCGCCCACTTATCGAGGCTTTCTTAATTGCTTTAGCTTTTTGGACCAATAACTGCTAAAAAGCCTCGAAAAGTGGGTTATGAAAGCTACTAGAACAGGCCCCCATGTATTTGCATGTGAAATTAATGAAAACATCATGTGCTGGATAATTTGTTTTTACTATATATTATATTCAATATTAACATTATTAACAAGACTATATTTCACGCTTTGTTGGGCAAAGCATGTTCGGAATAGATAAACAGAAATATTCCACACACACTGTCTCACACTGTGATCACCTTTAATAAAATTACACATTGTGCAACCCTCTCATTTAATGATTTAAATGAATGAAAACACATTTTTCTACAGGGGGGGGGGGGGATTAACTGAATTGCAGAGTGACAACTAAGGCTACATCCAGGGTGATCATGCGTGCGCTTCAGCACTGCGTGATGAATCACGTCATGTCAATGTGATTATGTATAGTGTGCTCGCACGTGCCAGTGAGAGTTCGAAGGACAGTAGCTTGAGGAGAAAATATATTTGTATTTGTAGTGCAATGGCCGTTTTACACCCCCTAAAACGCCCCTAACACTCCCCCCGTGCACAGCAGCAAATTTTTACAGTCCAGGAATCACCTCAGTTACATCAACGCATGACATCACAGCACGTGAGCATGTGCGCAATCACACTGGACACAGCCTAAGACTGCATTACAAAAGCCACTGTATGCATGTGGAACATTATTATTTTTGAGGGTTTTAAATTCTACATGTTTATATTCCACGTGTGTTGGGCACAGGACATATGGGATAGCTATATTATATACTGTGCACTCTTAAACTGCTGTTGAAATTGGTGCCTGGTCAGTCAATTTGCGTTTTGCAGAGACTGATCAGACACCTTACCCCCCCCCCCCCCTCCACCTCCTTGCTACTATCAAGTATTAACGACTCCCCCGGGCTGCCATGTTTCTCTCTCCCAATATTCTGTCCCTGGCTCACAGGTTTTGAAAAACTGAGCACTGTCTCGTCTCTTGTCATTGGGACAGGGGGGATTAGGACAGGCTATTGATGGTTTAGTTGCACACAGTACAATAAGCAAGGCCGTCTCCCCCCTCTACCACCTTGTCAGATGGATTTCTGTGACTGAAAATTAAGGAAAAGGGGAGTTAAGATTGGGAATAGACATTGAATGATTAAGTGCAGTCCACACTAAAGGTCAAACCTTTTAAGTTACAGTAATACTTTATATCATAATATCTGAAATATTTTAACACTTAATACATATACATCTGTATATCTTGAGTACACAAAGTCGTATTGGTGTGAATTGAGATGAACATGAAATTAGACATGATTACTCTGGTTAGCTACAGTATAGCTACAGTATGATGCTATCCTTTGTGCTAAGATACTTTGCCATGATAGACTTCTTTGTGCTAAATTCTTTGGAAACAAGACTAATTAATCGCCTACAGATTATTCAAGTAGTGCTAGATAAAAAAAACCTTAGTGTGAATGCAAATTTAGGCAGAGCGGGTCTATTCGAAGCTGGCACATTGTTGTGTCTTTAGTTTAAGCATCAGCATAAATATACCATTGATTTGAGTACTGTATCTCTGCACTCAAGTGTATTGTAACTACAGTACAAGTTGGATTATACATTACAGTGTATAATAAACTCAAGGTTAAACCTCTTAGCAAGTACAGTACAATATATAATAATACTGTATATTGAAATGTTAATGTTTATACAAGGTGTTGGTTAAGTGTTGTACTAAATCTTTATTTAACAACTATATAATTATGAACCATTTACCATTTTACATACTCTACAGGTGTGCTTATACAGGTATTATACATTTGTATAACACTCAAATTCACTATCAATACTCCACACCAAGACAGAAAACCTTTAACTTTATGTACCGTATACCTGCTGCTTTCTGTCTCTACCGTACTTACCTTACTACAGCCTTATTACGAAACCATTACATTCTAAAACAACTCGCAAAACATTGCTTATGTGATTTATATAGTTGTTATATGTTTGGACAGTCAGAGTGTTGTGCCAGTAACTATGGATTCCCTTGACAAGCTCTTCTTTATTCGCTGGCTTGATCAATCACCTTTGGTGATGTTTCATAGCATTCCACACCAATTCTATGGGTTCAAATCGGTGGATCTGCAAAATACAGTATAGAAACAAAAACCGCAACATTAGGGACAAAAAAGGCTAATGAATACCACAACTCAATACAGTTGAAAACAATGAGAAACAGTTACAATACTTACTCTGGTGGGGCTATGACCCAGTTGATTCCGCTTAGATAAAAGCAGAAAAGGTATTGTGTTTTGGGTCATTATCTGGAAGAACCGGTGACCATATGGGAAATCATCTCTAATGTATGATATTATAGGGGTGATAATAGACTCCTGCAAAATTACTTTATTCAAGATTCCTGGACCAAGAAAAAAAAAAGGAAATGTACATTATGGCATATATTCATACAGTACATTACACTACAGTATGCTCTTGCTGGTTGTAAATTCCTGCTTAATTTCAGCACGGTATACTGTTTAGCACTGTCTAACACTCTCACATACAGTACATAATACAGTATGGTCATTGCAACATTTACAGTAGCTATAGTACTGAACATTATAATTAGTGTTTTGTCTAATGAAACAAACAATTACCAAAATGGAAACACAGGGACTTAGAGTACATTCAAATACTATTATGGGTCCTGTTCCAAGTCTCGAGATTGCACCCCACACACGAACCTTGAGGGGATGCTTGGGCCGAGGTTTCAGGGATAGATTTTTTTTTTACGGAAGGCAAAATGTGGCAAATCTTTCAAGGGAGACTGATGTCTCATCCAAAAATATAAGATTATCAAAAGTTTCACCACTCTCGATCCATGCATGTGTTTGGTCGACTCTTTTAATCTTTTTGTGCTCCATTATCATGGGAAACACTCTGCAATTACAAGAATTTTTTTTACAGGTACAGTATACCTGAAATGTGATTATACTGGACTGCACATACTGTTCTGTACAATACTTTACAGCACTAGAATAAACATGCAACCTGTACTGTTCCTCTAGGAACTGCACTACAGAAGGCAAAGTGTTGTAACCAGAGACATTATTGTAAACTTTTAAGAACAACACAATTGCATTTTAGTACAGTGGAAACTTTACCTGACATGTTCACAGGTCTTGCTCAATTCACATCTCATTCACCTCATGCTGCTTTCACACATTGTCCGATCATGATTCTTCTCCAGAACTGGCCAGACCTGCTGCGGGCTGTTCATCATTTGCATTGCTGATCTCATCCACCAGCCACATCGCCTCCCTACAGTTTTAAAAACATGAAAACGATTGTAAGCGTGCAGGTGCATACTGTAGGGATACTGTACAGTACAGTATTATGTTCCTGTGTGAGGGAAATAAATCCAGGAGTCCAAATAGATTTCTAACACCACAGAATTAAAAGATGGACATTGCAGTATCATTTAAACTATTTTTGGGACATTTTTTAAAGGTTTCATTTTTTCTCAAATGTACAGTATCAGTTTTTACAGTAGGCCAAAAGCAAATTTCATAGACAAGATGGAAAACATCTTCTCGTTTGACATCCAGGAGTACAAATATATTTCTAACACAACCGAATTAAAAGATTGACATAGCAGAATCATTTACAGAGTTAGAAGCACATGTATATAAAGTGCAGTACTTACTCGGTTCTGACCCGGCAAATCCTCTTATCACTTTTCGGGGTCTATTCTAGTAGCTTTGATTACTTTGCTGCTGCAGTATCTGGAGCGAAGTGGCATGTTCCTGTCAAACGGTTTGTCATTTGTGTTATGATGGTATTCAGAAATAATCTGAAACCATCTCAAACCGCTAGGTAGGGAAATGCCAATATCGCTCAGCATATCAGAAAAGTGGTCTCAGATGTTTTCTAAGTCCTCCCCCTGCAAGCTTCTCGCAATCTGAGCTTCACTGAGAGAGCCACCTCTCCCTGCACAGCTCTTGTTTTTATTATAATTTAAATACTAGTGTGCGGGAGTGTGCGGGAGTAGGGGGTCTCCAGAGCTGAACCCCCTGCTTCCTGATATACAAACACCAGTATGGGGTGCCGGTATCTCCTATGCGTTTAAACGTCCCGGTTACGTGACATCTAAATATTGTATGGGGATAACGGCACCCCATATCGGGCCTGTATCTCAGGAAGCAGGGGTCCCTGTACCTGAAATTAATGCGATTCAGCTCCGAGACTCCTGCTCCCGCACTCTAGTATTCAAATTAATATAAAAACAACTTTATTACCTTAGCGGCTAGTCGCTAAAACAAGGAAGGGTATAAACCAGAGTTCCCTGTTTATTGGGGGCTGAGGGGTTGGATCAAGGCGGTTGTTGACCCAGGGTGTGTGGTTAGGCCACCTAATACAATAATTAATACAATACCACCCTAGCTCCTGTTACTAGTTTTAAATATTTGGGCGTATGGTTTGACTCCCATTTAACATTTGGGATGCACATTAATACCCTGACATCCAAATCCTATGCCAAACTAGGTGTACTTTATAGTACAAATCCTCCCTAAGTCTGCTGGTCAGAAAGCGTATCGCACAGCAGATGCACCCCAACCCACCTTAGCAAACTTGATACCCTCTACAATTAAATATGCGATTTTGTTCTCCAATGCAACTACAATACACATCACTGCGAAATGACCAAAGAACTAGATTTGTCATCACTTGAGTCTAGGCGCAAAGTTAATCTTTTCTGTCTTGCCTTCAAATACTTTCTGGTCAAGCTACCTGTCTATCTGAACAAGCTCCTCACCCCAACCACATGCAACACTTATCATCTGAGATCTGACTCCAAAAGACTGTTCATGGTCCCAAGGTTCAGCAAAGTATCAAGCCGCTCCTCCTCTTACCATGCATCCCAAAACTCGAACAATCTACCAGAGACTCTCACAGCCGCCACCAGTCTAAGTTCTTTCAAAACTAAAGTTGTCTCACATTTTTAATTGGTCTATAACAGTTACATACGCCTATAATATATATTATCTTTAACTGTGCATGCAATGTCTTGTATTTAATGTATACCCTGTTCACATATGTAACCATGTATTTGTAACAATTGTGACAGAAACCAGGGGATGCTAATAAATTCCATATATAGGGTTCCCAGGATACTGGACAGCTTCTATCCTGTTTAGGCTGGAAAGTGCAGCCTCAGAATACATGCACTCCATCCCACAGTTTGACAGTTGCTGGAACTGAGGGATGAGGGATCCAGACCAGAGTTTGTCTGCTGCCTGATTTCTGTCACCTGTCCTGCTAGATAGAAATCAGGTATTTAAGGCTGATTTCCTGGTTCCTCTTCCCTCTCCCCCAAGAGACTGGAGGCAGGAATGCTGCTGGAAGCAGAGAGGGGGAAAGCCTCTCCCCAAACAGGTTAAATCATTCTGTTCCTTTCTCAAATTGTAAAGATTCTTATTTTTGTTTGTTGGAAGCGGGCAAGCTGCCCCAACCCCAGTCAGGGTGAACCTCGGTTAAGTTATTGCTCAGATGAGCAGGGTTTTGTTTTGCTTGTGTTTTTCTTTTATATTCAGTGTGGCAGTCTCAGTGCCTGGGACTGAATAAACAAGGCAGTAGCCTGTTTAAAGGAATAGCATGTTAGGCCTCATCATTTAACCTACCCTAAACGACCGTGTTCTAGCAGTCCCGGACGGACGGCGGAGCCCCGGAGTAAGCCGTTTGTCACACCATGTATTATTTGACATCATATCTCTATGCCCAGGACATAATTGAAAAGGAGAGGTAGCTCTCAGTGTATTACTTCCTGGTAAAACATTTGATATATAAAATAAATAAACATCTGCTGTATTGTCATGCTAAGCTCCTTGGACATAACTTTTCTGGGCATCGCTGCTTTAGAATAGTAACGAAGCACAGATGAGTGTATATATGATGCATTTTCATTGTGTATTGCGTCTACAGAAATTAAGCTGTTTTTATCATGTACCTAGACAGGTAAAGTATATGCCCACTTTTTACACCTTTCCATTGTGGGCCCGCCCACTAACAAATTACATCAGTGATAATATGCATAAAAGCTGACACAAAATGCATAATCTCCCACACTCTGATCTCTATCTGAACTAACTCTTGTCCAGATACTGTACTATACTTTATCTTGCCCGCTTCTACTGATGCAAGACCCAGTCTGCTGCTGCTGTCCCAGCCCTGAGAAAGCGAAACGCGGCAGCTGTTTCTGAGACCCCCAAGAGAAAGGCAAAGATGGCTAAAGAAATAGCACCAAAAGCTCCCAAGGCAAAGAATCCTGGATCAGGCTTTAGAAAGAAGAACATGGCAAAAGTAATCTCTTCTAAACTTTCTTGGCGTAGCAGCTCTAGCTCACCTGCTCCAAGCACAGCCGTACCAACTGTTCCTGGTTATCTCACCCTCCACCTATCTATGCCAACCAGCCATCCCTGTTCATATCGCCCTTCACCCATCGATGCCCAACTGGAACCCCCCGCATACCTCGCCCTGCACCCATCGATGCCCAACCAGCCACCCCCTCTTCTTCTCATCCCTTCACCCATGGATGCCCAACTGGACCCCCCTGCAAACCTTGCCCTGCACCCATCAATGTCCAGCCAGACCCCCTTGCACACTTCACCCTGCACCCATATATGCCAGGCCGAACTATCCCTGCTTCACACCTTACACCGGATTCAGCTCGATCGCCCGCATGTTTGATGTTTTTAGTGGTTTCGAAATGCCTGACAAAGCACAGCAATACCGGGACAGAGTGGAGGCAAAGTTAGATCTATTTTGGAGAGGATGAGAGGGACATTGGGGATCTCTATTTCTTGGTTCATGTCCCTGTCCCTTTATGTCCCATGCAGGAGGGCGATCTGGAGGCACCCCCAGAGTCACAGCATACACCCCAGAATTGACCTTCACGCCACCAGCACCATTCAAACCACTGGAGGCCTCCCACCATTCCTGTCTCCACGATATACCCTTGCCTTGGAGAATATCCCTGCTGAGAAGGCGGTGAGAAACCCAGAAAGTGTACAGGTATCACAGGAGGACAGCATCCTCCCAGAGCATCTAGCCATGCCCTCTGACAGAAGCACACCTGCTGCACCCAGGAATACACCCCTGCTAAGGTAACCAGTGACACGGCTGAGTTCGATCTCAATCTCGCTTAGCCTCATCCCACCAGACACCATCGAGAAATACGTTAACAGCAGTGAAGGATAGGCTATCAAATTATCCCTGCTTCTTTTCAAACACCACATCACTTTTGCGCTGTACATGCAGTGGTGCCAAATGGTTAATTTTGATGGCTTGAGGGGCAAGAAAGCACTTTCTGCAAATTTAAGAAAAAAAGTATTGTGGAAGAAGTGAAGCTCCACTTTAATGTCACCCCGATTGTTTCCAAAGCCATGATAGACACCATCAATGCCATTTTGCAGCATAATAGGGCCCATGGCTGAAGCTCTAACGGCATTGGGGACAACTACCTGTTCTACTATTAAAAAACAAAAATGCACTGGAAATGTTTTTAATCTAATAAATAAAGTTTAGTAAGTATAGTTTTTTAATTGACCGTTCTGCTATTATATTCATTGTTAAATGCTTCTGTTCATTTATGTTTTAAGGTTTGGGGCCAGGCGAAGCAAACGTGCAGGAAACCCACCGTTGGTGCAGGAAACTCCCCCATCGATACTGCCAGGTAATGTACGGTACTTGAATTCAGGCATGCCATGTGTCTTTTCTTCTATAAAAACAACCTCATAATTGAATAATGTAGTCATTGTTTAATGCTTATGTTCATTTATGTGTTGCAGATTTAACATCAGGACAAGGCCAACACCATGTTCGTGCAGGAAAGACATCCAGCGCCACAGTCAGGTAATATATGCAGTACTGTAATTTATGCATTTACTGTATACTAGTTTTATTTTCAACTACAGATGCAGCCACGAGTATCCGAACACTTGCCTTGGAAAATCTGGGGCAATCTCCAAGTAATGCTGCAATATTTCTGTGACATTTCTGCAGTCAGACTAATGGCCCATCGGATTAACACAGCGAGGGTCCCTGGCAGTCCAATTCAAACTGAATTCAGGCATATGCATTTCAACCATGTTCCATAGTGACGCACATGTGCAGAAATGCTATGACACGCCGATGCGTTTCAACCAGGCTCCATAGCAATGTGCATGCGCAGCCCACTACTACTGTATGTGCAATTATTAATAGTGAGTATTGTCTCTTTCTTTACAGGCCAAAACTCCAAGAGTCAGCAAGTTTGAAGAAGAACATTTTAAGTTTGGAAGAAGAGACTTTGAATTATTGTATTATTAATTTTTACTTTAATAGCATGTGGAAATAAACATTTAATTCTCTAAAAAAAAAACTTTTGGTTTGTTTACGTTTTTACTCTTTACATTCCAATTACATACTCTTACAGTACATACACCTGTGGGATATTGGATCGTGCGCACATGAATGGGAATAAGTGACGGGTTACATCGCATTTACTGTAGATTTTTAATACATAATAGGTTGTGATCGCCGACTTGCGTTTCTCTCCGGTAATGCAGACAATGCAAAATTTCCATTTTCTGCCCTCTTTCAAATTTCGGGAAACTGCGTACAAAGTTTTAATGTGCGCAATGCGTGTGAGCATACTGTACGGGACCCGCAAAGAGAGAGTGATTAAATTGTGCATCATACAGAAAATAGTAAAGAAAAATTGTTATGAAGATAATTGTTTTTACTAAAATAGATGTATAAATATTGTTCCTTTATCAAAATTGAACATGTAAGTAAGATGTTAATTGATTTAAGTATAATAATAAAAAATACTGATTTTTTTTTTTTTAAATCAAGGACTTAGGGGCCTATGCACTAAAGGTTCATAAAAAAAATCACCGGGCCATTTAAATCACCGTTTTTATGAGTGGTGCTATCACGGTATTCAGAAAGCCTTCATTACCTGTCATAGCAAAATTCACAAAACGGGTGATTAGCCAGTGATCTGATGAACGATCCTCTGAAAAGGCGTTACCCGGCGACTTGTATCTGCTGCAGAGAGAGCTGCTCTTAGAGAGCTGTCTCTCCCTGTGCAAATATCACCCAAAATGTATGTGTATACATTTTAATTTTGTTAATAGTGTAGATGAGCTGAACCGCATTGGTTTCAGCCTCAGGGAACCCCTACTTCCCGAGATACAGGCCTCGTTATGGGGTGCCAGTATCTCCTATGCATTTTATTCCCATGGTCATGTGACACGGACATTTAAATGCATAGGAGATACCGACACCGCATAACGGGGCCTGTATCTCGGGAAGTAGGGTGTCCCTGAGGCTATCCGCTATGGTAATGACGTTTACTGTAAATGCATTTTTATTGCATAGGATTCATGCCAGGGTTCTCTGGTTCTAATATTAATGGATATCAGCTCCAGAGATTCCCGGCATCAATCCTACTGCTGCGGCCCCTCCTATCCTCCAACTTACCCGGAAAAATGAGGGGATGTTATCCATTTCTCACGGAGTTTCCCGCGTGTCGGCCGCATCAACAGACAAGTGCTAATGGCGCTTTAGATTAAAAGCGCCCGCGGCTCGGGAAAACGGCCGAAAAAACGACACGCGCTGCCGCGTTTTTAAAAATCCCGCGGTGGCAGCCGCAGGAGGATAAAAGCGGCCGCCACTGTATACAGGAAAAATGCATTTTTTTTCTAAGTCCCATCTCGCCACTTCCCTGCAGGTTTTCAACACCTTCACACCAACTTTTTCTGGCGTGAGGATTTTGTGATAAAATCACCATTCTAGAGCGGTGATAGGCGTTCATAGCCTAATCACTACTATTAGAATTGCGCGAGTTTATGAATATGCCGAAAAGCGGTGATAAGTGGCTTATCACCGCTGTCTCAGTGATTTTTTTTATGAGCAATTTTTTTGGCGCGATTCAGTCTTTTATCTTATCACCGCTTACTGAATAGCAGTTGGCATTTTTGCGATAAGTGCTTGATAAGTGGCTTATGAACGCTTACCGCATAGGCCCCTTAACCTTAAAAATTCAGGAGATGAATGTAGATTACAAACTTCTACTGTGATAGAGCTGGCTTGGTGCAGAAAGGTAGAAAATATGTTGAGCAATAGGAAGTTAACCATTTAAATTTTTTATTCAAATACACAATCTGTGTACAAAGTTCTCTTTAAAGAAACCCTGGATATCTTGCATTGCAAGGACTCAATTCCTGAAATGTTAGATCTGTTAACCAGAAGATTCTTCTTCCCCAGGGGCTGGACTGGGTATGGGCTTTATTTTCATACTGCTGACCTTTAGCTCGATCCATAGACCCAGTGCTCTTCAGTTCTTGTTACTACTGTACATCCTGGACAAAGTCCCAAGTTGTATCTAAATCTAAACAACATAACATGCCTCTCTTCTCCACATTCTTCCAACAAATGTTCTGATTTCATCCTCCTGTCTAACATTTGGCTATTGGCTTGGTGTTTTAATCTCTCTTGTAATCTAGTCGAATAGGTGGACGGTTCCCTTGAAAGATTGTCTTGTTTCTTCCAAATGAGCTCCATTCCACCTTAATTTTCCTATTGATTTAATTAGAAAGCTTCCATTGTTCCTTGGACATAATCTTCAATTTCTTCTAGCTCTATTCCATGTATTTTAATCTATGCAGAGTTGACGCATTGGTTGAACATCTCTTGTCTTGCTTATATCCATATAGAGACCCACACTCTTACTTCAGTGAGTTCTCTGACTTTTTTTATGAATGTCTTCTAAACTTGTGGCAAAATAACAATGTCATCTACAAATCTTAGGTGACTCAAGTATTCACCTTTGATTTTGATTCCGTTTTCTTCCCAATGCATTGTCCTGTTTTGCGAAAGGCTTTGGTGACATTGTATCTCCAATTATTGATGCAAATTATTTACACCTATACCATTGCTTCTCCCGCATACTGTATATGCACAGTGATCACACAACAATGGGGTATCATTCTTCTGACCCAAGTTTGCCTCCGGTCCTACAATGGAAACCTATAATGTTCTTCTGTAGAAGGAGAAACCTCAGGGATTTCCTGGAACAGACTTTTCCATGAGCCCTTACACCTTGCGATCTCATCCTAAACCAAGGGCACCAATTGTACTACACATGAGTACAGGGCTTTGTTTCAAGCAACCACATGATGCTTTACTAATGCAAATCAAGTACCATATTATATGTCCAATGTATTCTTTACATTATTGTCTCCCTCTGTGAATTTCTTTATATAGGGAATAGCAAGAGATCTGTGTTGTGAGCATATGACTGTACACTGCTGGGTGATACGAGCAGCATCGAATAACAACAAATCAGAACACGTAGTTGCTCTACATTTCTTTAAAAATGGACACTAATTACCCACCTTTCACCAGATGTTGATCAATCATGTACCACAACTCAAGTCAGGGGGCAACCACTCAGGTGAGGGTGCAACCACTCCAATCTTTTGTTGACACATGAAGTATACTACATCCATTTTCTTTCCCCGAGAGGACTTTATGAAAGTTTTGCACTGGGATGCTATTTAGTGGAATAATTGAACTAAGGAAGATAGAATGGCCTAAAAAGGTCAAATTGTGCGCCTTGCACTACACCAATGGAGATATGGGGAACCAATAAATTGTGAATGTGTGGTGACGGAACAAAAACTGCAATAAGAGTGCGGAGGTGGTGCTGGCAGGGATGGGGTTAATGATAAGCAAAGAAAAGAAAGAAAGCTCCCTAATAGCCGCACAAGAGAACACCTATACCTATGTTAAAAATTACTATTTATTAATAAATGATTAAAATATATTTATTGCAGCAAAAAGCTAACGTGAACCAAAGTGATTAAAATAAATTAAAAAACGGAGGAGGTAACTGTATGCCTAATTCAAACTAACAGTGTATGCTAGGAATAACTATTTTAGAATGTCCCACTGCTATATAATTATACTAACAGTGGTAGTTATACCAATACAGTTCTATATAGTTTGAGGACTACACCTAAATGGAGAGTATAGCTTAATGTAGTGTGTGTGCTCAGAATAATATATTTGTTGAGCCAGCTAATGCTAGTATACGGATATATACACACACATATGTACCAGACCAACGGGTTCAAAGGTAAATGAACCTAGAGGTCTGTTATGTTTAGCAGAACAGCTATTTCAAGATCACAAAGTATGTGTCTTGTACTCAGAACCATGACAAATAGGAAAGTAGTCAGAGTGTTGTGCTTCCTTTAGAAGGCGCCGAAACACTCTAACTGAGAGAAGGCAACAGGCCTCTCCGATATAGCCAGCGCACTAGGTGGTGACGCTTAGCCTGCCTAGTTACCTCCTCCGTTTTTTAATTTATTTTAATCACTTTGGTTCACGTTAGCTTTTTGCTGCAATAAATATATTTTAATCATTTATTAATAAATAGTAATTTTTAACATAGGTATAGGTGTTCTCTTGTGCGGCTATTAGGGAATAATTGAACTACATGAATGCATTGTTGGATTATCTCTTTTGTGTTGGCACCGCTCCTCAATTCCCACCGATTCTATTTTCTCATTACTTTTACTACTTTTAGGGCATGTCAACATTAGCACAGCAGTTTTCTTGGATCCAACATGCTGTAGTGATGCTTTCCCATTTCCCTAGCTGAAGTTTGCTGTTTGATGGTGTGCCCCAAGAAGGCAACAATGGTTTTAGGAGCCATACTAACATGACATTCAAGACTGCTGGCTTTCAAGACATCTTGTCTTGCTACCCATGTTGTGATGAGACAATCAACAATGTGTCTCTGTTGAACCATTGTGATGCAGGAATGCATCTTTGCCATCTTTGATTAATTACCTCTGCATTGTTCTATGATTATCACACAATGATGGCATGCCCATGGAGGCAACAATACTCCCCATAGAGCCATTATAATTCTGTGAAACTGATTAAGCCAAAATGACACTGGCAATCTCTTATCTGCAGAACATTGTAACTTATGATCCAGCAAGAATTTAACCCCACCAATGCTGTACCTCATAAATATGACAATAGGCTAAATAGGTGTCATGACTCGCGGTCCCTCGCGCGCCCCCACGCAGACCCCGCGTGCCCACACTTACCTTCGTTTCATCCCGAAACCTGCTGGCAACCTTCCGCGCTGTCCTCCTCCCTCACGCGCCACTCCCCGCATGCGCAAAGCGCTCCCCACGGGAGTATCAGTCCCTGCATTGCGGGATTGGAGGGCAGAGGTGAGATGTGTCACCGGCATGTGACTTATGCGCATGATGCACGTGCAACGCCCCCGAGTGACGAGTCATGAGGAACTCATTAGTTCCAGCACTGCCAGCTGTCTCTTACCTCCCAGCCTATCCCTGGCCCCCGCGGGGGTCATGGCTCCGCTCCACCCCCTGATGTGATTGGTCCTTGCCTGCTACTTATGCTCAGATGTGCCACTAGCACTTCGGCTGAGCATAGACTCATGTTACCTGGTGTTTGCCTCTGCCTTCCTTGTCTTGTTACCTTGTCCTAGTTCTGCTTTGGAACCCTCGCTCTCTGGAACCCCGACCCTGGCTTGAACTTTGACCATCCGTATCTCTCCTGCCCTGACCTTTGGCTCTGGACGCCGACCATCTGCTCTTCTCCAGTTCTGACCTTGGCAATAGTACCTCACACGCTCTGGACCTCTCCCGCATTGGACCTGGCAAGTATACGTTTACTTTGATTTCTCCTGTCCCAGACTCGGCCAGCAAGACTACTCTACATTCCGGACGGGGTCCCCGTGTATGTGGCTGATGGCTACTATTCCCATCTCAGCACAGTGGTCTAGTCTAGTTTGTGGCGAGCACTGCGTAACAATAGGTTCTTTTGGACTAACTATCCCTTTACAGTGATTTTTTTAGATGTTCTTACATGCTATACATATACAGGATTGTTTATATACGCAGTTGCCTGTCTTTTTACGAAGTCCACTCTCCATTTCTATTTTTAACACTCCCTATACTTGGGAAGCGTTGATTATTTTGCTGCCCTGAATTAAACACCTTTGTGTTACTTTACACATGTTTTAGCCCATAACAATTCCTCTCAGGGGTCCCTAACGTCAAATAACTTCTTAATAACCTGTGTAATAACGGAAGAATGATTTATGTAAATCACTGTCACAATATTGGTGCCAAAGTTCTATGCTCTGATTGAACCTTTATTCACCTGTACATTAACCAGGAAAATCACTCTGACAAAGCTCTCTTCCAAAGGCCCATTTTTAGCACATCCATGAAAATCATACAGGTACAGTTGCCTAATATATCGTTTATAATATCCTTACGTAAAATGGTCTTTTAGTCTTGACATAAGAGGTTTATTCTACACACAGTCTTCCAATCTGTTGGAAGATTCCCGAGATCAACCCCTAAGGCAGCTCAAGGACTACCCTTCATCAAAAGACTGTTCCACAGTTTGTTCTTTGTCTTATAACATTGAATACACTAGCTGGCTTAGTCACAACACTTAATCATTTACACCCGCCTGCCTTTGAGTTTCCCATCTGAACTGTGTTCTACTCAGCTGTGGTTAAATTCACATAATAGGACGCACTTTATTTCAAAATCGTAACAGTTAGAGGATTAGATATGATTTCCTATATTTTCCTCTAAACAAACCCATCGAATATACTTGATACAGCGAAGATGAAAAGGTAACCACAGACTCTAGAAGCACATATGATAATATTTTGTCTGAAAAACTATTAATTCCATGAATCCCGCTTCCAATTATGGGACTTGCTGTACCCAGCCCTAGAAAAATATCTGGAACAAAAAACTGATCCCAGGGGTCTGCGCATTTTCAAATCGCCAACAACTGATTTCTTGAAAGTGACGCATTTTATTATTAGAATGTCGAACAGATTACTTTGGACACTGTTCACTATTGACAGTAATGTATGTTGCTAATTATGATAGAATGAAGTACTGCAAAAACTAGCCATAATGACATAGTTGAAAATCAGGAAGATTAGAAACCATTCACTAGCCTACTCTCCCAATCCAGGAGAAAAATCGTTATATGACAAGACAAAACTTTGGGAAAAAAAAAACAACAAACAAGTAGAAAAGGAAATAAAAGAAAACAGAGACTAACAAACACCACAGAGACAGTAGACTATGCCGCAAGGTAAAAATACAGAAATTGGAAGAAAGCTTCAAATTTATTTAGACAAACCCAAAAGGCAAACATACTTTATGATAAAAAATGGGCAGCCAAGAACAGAGCCAAATATATGGGTCCGGGATAGGCTCTCCATCTAATCCTAGAGATAGCAGAAAATCACAAGGATGAATTCAGACCGACCAATCTTCAGGAGGGAAAGGGAGACAAAATAGAAGAATTTAATGACAACCTAACGACACCCGCATCCAACATCTTCTCCTTTTCACCCAACTAAGAGGTTACTATATAATATGGGGGAACCAAGAGCTGTAAACTCCAAGAAAGGCACCGACACAAACGAGCCGAGTACTCGACTTGATGCAGACCCCCGGGTGAACCAGACGCGCACGCTCCACCACATGCCCCCGACACACTGGTGCTCCCGCTGCACGGGGTCACTTGGAAACGGACAAGAGGGAATCAGTAGTCCATGAGTGGTTTACAAAGTTGGGAAAAAAGGGGGGGAGTCTCACGTCATACTAATTAACACGCCGTGGGTGAGTAAGGCGCCTTTAACCCACACAAAATCTCCCATACATAAACGAATTAGTACACCCACCTGATAGCCCTAAAAAGCACCAAATCCACCAATTGGTGATATAAAAGCAAGAAGCACCGACCCCCGGAGAGACAAACCTGAAAAACCCGAAAAGTTTAACTCACCGCTCGCCAAACTATCCAATCTGGACATACAAAGACCCATCTTTTTCTTTTTAGATTGGAAGAGGGAAGGAGACGAGGATTATATCTAAAGGAAAAGAATCAGACAAAAAGTGGAATTTCCCAATTCAAGAAAATACAAAATAGGGAAAGAGCTTGAGAAGAGGTGGGTCAAAGAAAAAACCAGCCAGAACACGATAAGCGAATGAGAGCATATAAAAAATTATAACAATAAGCTAAATAATTCAACTAATGTGAATATAAATTACACAACATATGAAAAACGAAGTGTTGAGTAAAGGTTAACGGTTTCCCCCACAAGTGATCCATGTCACGGAGTTGAGATCTATATATGAATGTGCAAAAGAATTAGTTAGAAAGTTAGCTCTTAGAAAGGTTTTTGCTAAAACACAAAACACTCTACTAATGGAAATTTAGAGGGTGCAATAACAAAGTTTGACCCAGTTACAAACCAGCTTCAAGCATTTTACCCCAAAATATGTCCAGGGGCAATCTAGGGTTGACATTCGCATGAATGGTGGCAAGCGGATTTAGAAGCACACGTATTTGACGGAGAAGAAACAAGAAAGAGAATCGTTAGTTTTGATGAAAGGGCAGGCGAATAAACACATATTGGAGAATAGCAACCATAACAAATAGTAATTAAGTCGGCGGACAAGTGGGGGAGGCATCGTAGCATGCCGTCTGTGATGCAGACACTATTCATTGCAGGAGTCTGGGCGCATACTTGGGAACGTCCAGAAAATACCTGTCCCTTAAAGACAATCCCACATCCAATATGAGTCGATAGCATTAAAACTTCTATTACGGGAGCTGTTAATGACGGGTTCATCAAATGATAGGGAACATGTAATCTTTGATTCACATCTTTACATCCAAGAAATCCCTATTTTTATATATGTGACCAAAATTCATACGGACCTCCAAAAGGCCACCTGGGCGCCCGATAATTTCGGGATATAGAGCAATAACTTCGGCATTATCCGAGTATATTGGATCATCAGTTTGCAAAAACATGTATTAAATGCGTTCACGAATTTTAAGGGACACCAGCGCACATTCTACAAATTTTGAGGGACCTTCATCTGGCAACCAGACTACTTATGTCACACAGTACAAACACCATGTACATCGTTTACACAACCATCATTTCACACACCAGGGATGTGAAGCAATTAAATGAGCATTATAGAAAATGAACAAATATGTCCCATTCCACTGGTCAAATTCTTGATGGAATCAATAAATTACATCCTTAGACCACATTATTTTTCATTTTAAAGATCAATTTTATCTTGCAGCATGTGGCACCGCCATGGGACACACCACACGAAATTCGCGTCCCAGTTACAGCGAACCTATATATGGGTAAGTGGAGGAGTGATACCATCTGGGGCCACCTATGGAGAACTGGGGCGAATCTTGTCTTATAGCGGCGCTACATAGACACGTTATGATTTTATTGGGGGGCTCCGTCTGTGAACTGGAATCATTCAAAGTGTATCTTAACAACAATGACAGAACCTGATCTTTACATTTAAAGAAAGTACTAAACTGTATCGAGTTTCTGGATTTACGTTATACACAGAAAATAATATTTTGAAACCACAAACCTACTATAAACCTGTACAGCGAACAACTATTTACGGGCCAGTGTCACCATAACCCAAATTGGATTAGAACCATCCCCAAGGGACAAACTGGTCAGGATCAAAACGCAATTGTACAGACCCCTCTGTCTTTGATGCCCAGGCACAAGACCTAAGACAAAATTCATTGACCGTGTAGTATAATAACATCGTTGGACAATGCTATGAGAGACTGTCACATGCCATGACAAGGTCAGACTTGTCACAAATACAAACCAAAAGACAAAATGAACACCACAGTTATACATGGCCTTTATTACAAAATATAGTTCACTATAGCCACACAGATTGTTAAAACATTCGAGAAACACTTGGGCCTTTTACGCAGGATGACACTTGAAGGTATTTCTGAAAGACAAGCCAGAAATTTATTTCAAGAAAAGCAAATAACTTAAACAATTGTCTCACACAAGCTGTCCTTTTAGTAGAGATTTACCAAACAAAATGGACACTATCAAAGGCTATTTCCCTTCTGCTAATGCACAGCATGTCAATACAGTAGTACAACCCAAAAGTTTTGTTTGGTCTGTAATATTACATTTAAAGAATCTCTCGAATCAAACACTTATAAATTGTCACAGTCAATTTGCAATCTATTTGCTAGAATGCCCGTGTGGTTTACAATTGTGGCCGCACGGGCAGAACATTGCAAAGAAGACTTGGAGAACACATATATATATTAAGAGAGGCTTTGGGCCCACAATGTGTCTTTCCACTTCAAAACAAAACATGCACAAAGCCCAATGGGACTCAAATGCCATGCCATAGAGTGTCCCACATTTAGCAAAGGGGGGGTGACCAAATCAATATCATCTAAGAAGGAATCCTATTGATATTTGAATTGAAACCCTCAGCCCCAAGACTAAATGTGGAATTCGATTTGACATCATTCCTCAAATAGCATGGTAACATCACTCTATTCTCAAACAGTTAAGTAAAAATATTCAAGTAAAATATCCAGTAAAACATCCACATGACATGGCGGGGTGCTCATTCTTTGTCCGCCGACATCCCAACCAGTGTGGAATCGCCAGTTCACCATCAATAAATCACAAAATAATATATCATAATAACTACATAATCACGTTATCATCATATTTCACACCTCATATCACTCTATTTTCTTTTCACTGTAATAGCACATTATTCATAGATCAATTGGGAATAACACAGATTCACCATTAAATAATATTTTTGAATTAGTTAATTATATTATTAATCATTACTATTTAAATTAGTTATTACACTATAACACATTATTAATTTACACTTGATTCTAATAGTTATTCCCACCTAAAACAAAATGTGTCTCTCTAAATTTGACCACTTTCCTAATAGGTCCAATCAATATGACCCACAATTTAAAATGATATTTGTTATTGTTAATATTAAACAACATCAAATATATCATCTTTCTGCATTAACTAATTAATTATTATTGTCTGAAAAGTATATACATTGTTCCAAGTGGATATATACTTAAATTTCTATATATAAAAAATTGGTGATATAACTGTAATCACAATTGTTAAGTGACTATCATTGTAATATGCACAATTTATACTGTATACCATAACATATGGCTTTGGATGGTATGTCCCATTCACAATGACACCCTGTATTAACATATCAATCCATCATGGTGTAAAACCTCTCTTCTATAAGTTTTAGACAATTTGGGTCTCAGTGTGAATGGAAACATGCTTACCAGATGTTATGTGTATGATTTGTTGTAATCCACCATCTTGTATTTTGTATTTTTTTTTATTGTAAACCAATCACACTTTTTTATTGTAACCAATCACTTTTTATTGTAAACCAATCATTTTTTGTAAGTCATCCATGTAAGGTACTCATCCCTGCAGCTACCATCGTTGCAAATAGATTGATTCAAAACTTTCTCTTATCAACAATAGTGTTTATGGTAATCAAAGAACTTGATACCCATTGGACTATCATTAGAACTGTCAATTGTGGTGTTCCCATCACCTAATTAGAATAATCGGGGGTTATAAGGAATCACAACCCATGTAGCAACCATTCCCTGATACGACAAACCCGTGATAGGAGTTCGAAACCCGTAGGAAGGTTTGTGGTCATCCAGGGACACCGTAGCTGTACCAACCAGGCGTGATGTCAGCGGAGGAGACGCTTGCAATTCACTCGGCTGGTAGTGAGACCACGAGTATACCAGTAAATCTCCCCGCACCTACACGAACAGACTCCGGCACACCACAGCAGGCGGCAACCCCTGGCAAAAGACCCCCGTACCACTGCACATGTCCTACTCAAGGACGTGAGTCTAGGATTTCAGTTTTTACCATTGGCGAGCACACACGTGCTTCACTTAGCACAAGCGCTTGGAAGCCTCCATTTTCATTTATTCAACAGAAGTTATCTACTGTTTATAAATCCGTATATGTTTTATACCAATTGTAGACACAATTGTTTTAAATCATTAAATGCTCTTTATACCTTAAATACCATGTCTTAATTGTCTAAAGGGTAATACACTATTGTGGTGTTTCTTGTATATCTCTTGTCTCCCTCTCTGAGGTATCCATCACGAAGAAATTCTGCACAAGACTTTGGTTCCATCCATTTTTCCCTCAGTGCCACGGTGTTAAATGCTGCAGAGGTCGAGTAATATAGCAGTGTGTAATGACCTCTGTCTTTGGCAGCATGAGGTATTAGTTTATTTTAGTGAGGCTGTTTCATCGTCGAGTGAGCAGTGCGGAAGCCAGATTGTAGAGGGTCTGGAGAGAATGGGGTGTTTGAGAAAGTTGAGCAGCGAGAGAATACAAGACGTTCAAGGAGTTTGGGGGCAAAAGGCAGGAGGGAGACAGGTCGTTAGTTAGAAAGACCGGTAGAGTCAAGCTTGCTGTTTTTGAGTAATCGTATAATGGTTGCATGTTTGAAGGAGGAGGGAACGGTACCAGAATAGAGGGAGGTGTTAAATAAGGTGTTAAATAAGTTGTGAGCGTAGGGGTTATAATAGGAACAATATGTTTTAGGAGATGGGAGGGAATGAGGTCAAGAGGGCAAGTATTAGAGGGAGAAGAGGAGATCAGTAGTGAAACATCCTCTTCTGTGACAGCGGAAAAAGAGTCAAGGAAGGCAGGAGGAGTGTTAGGAAGCAGTGTAGGATGGGAGGAGGAAACAGAGGGGATGTTGTGGAGGAATTTTTGGCCCACTCTTCTTTATACTGTACGTTGCTTCAGTTTATTGAGGTTTGTGGGCATTTGTTTATGCATAGCTCTCTTAAGGTCCAGCCACAGTATTTCAATCGGGTTGAGGTCTGGACTTTGACTGGGCCATTGCAACACCTTGATTATTTTCAGCCATTCTGTGTAGATTTGCTGGTGCGCTTGGGATCATTGTCCTGTTGCATGACCAATTTCGGCCAAGCTTTAGCTGTCGGACAGATGGCCTCACATTTGACTCTAGAATACTTTTTGTTACAGAGGAGTTCATGGTCGACTTAAATGACTGCAAGGTGTTCCAGGTCCTGTGACTGCAAAACAAGCCCAAATCATCACCCTTCACCACACGTGCTTGACAGTTGGTACTGTATAGGTGTTTTGTGCTGATATGCTGTGTTTGGTTTTTGCCAAACGTGGCGCTGTGCATTATGGCCAAACACTCCACTTGTGTGTCTCGTCTGTCCTAAACATTGTTCCAGAAGTATTGTGTTAGTTTTAGATGCAACTTTGCAAACCTAAGCCGTGCTGCCATTTTCTTTTTAGAGAGAAGAGGTTTTCTCCTTGCAACCCTTCCAAACAAACCATACTTGTTCTGTCTTTTTCTAATTATACTGTCATGAACTTTAACATTTAACATGCTAACTGAGGCCTGTAGAGTCTGAGATGTAACTATTGGGTTATATGCAAGTTCTCTGAGCATTGCACAGTCTGACCTTGGAGTGAATTTGCTGGGACGTCCACTCCTGGAAAGATTGGTAACTGTCTTGAATGTTTTCCACTTTCGAATAATCTTTCTCACTGTAGAATGATGGACTTTAAAATGTTTGGAAATGGCCTTATAACCCTTCCCAGATTGATAGGCAGCAACAATTGCTTCTCTAAGATCATTGCTGCTGTCTTTCCTCCTTGGCATTGTGTTAACACACACCTGAATTCTCCAGACCAGCAAAGTGCTAAAACTTCGGCTTTGATCACACTTGCTGATGATCAATTTATCAAGGGCATTTGATTAGCAGCACCTGTCTGCTACTTACCATCTTAATTCTTATGGAAGCAGTAAGGGTGTACTTAGTTTTTTCACACTAGCTTCTCCTTTTCATTTGGCTTTATTTTTGTTAAATAAATCATGACCAGTGTGATATGTAATGTTTTGTTGTTCATTTCTGTTGTATTTACATTTTTAGACCTCTAAGTAACAGGTGGATTGTTATTATGTCCTGATATGTAAAAAAACCAAGAATTCAAAGAGGGTGCACTTTCTTTTTCACACCACATGATATATAAATTGTGTTTTATAGTCACATCAATATACCGGGTCTTATGCATATAGATATATAGCCATTACTCCCCTATTCATACACACAAGGTGCAGGTTGCAGCGCTACTTTATTGTCTCTGTTTTATATATATATATATATATATATATATAATTATATATATATATATATATATATATATAACGAGAAGAAAGAAAGCGCCTGATCCTAGTGTATATGAAAAAATACACAATTTAATGTTCCCAGTAAAAGTCCAACAAATTTAAACTCACAACACAAAATTAAATCAAGCATGTAAGATATACTCATTCCCCAGATGCCGGACATCACCCTCTGCTCCACGCTTGCTCCCAGTGTAGTCGGCACCTTTAAGCACTGTCCACAGGACCCCAGAGAGTGCACAACTCTCCCCGAGTAACCCGAATAGACTGAACAACACTGGTTCCAGTAAGGAGGGAAATGATGGTAGGACCTTAGGGGATAGATCGTCAGCGCGGCGCAGCCCCCAGAGTCTTAGTAAAGTCCAAGGTATGGATAGGTGTGATGTGATAGCTGTCACTAGCTCAAACTAGCAATCCCTACGCGTTTCTTCACACTTGGGTGATTTCATCAGGGGATATATGACGGATATACGTCATAAGTAGGGGCGCAGTCTTTTTGTTTGTTTGTGTATATATATATATATATACAGCTATACTATACTTACTATATATATAATAATAACTCGCCTATCTACTCTCCTTCTCTTCGTCTCTTATCTCGCTTATCTCTCTCTCTCTTATCTCTCGTTATATATAAAAAATTATAATAATATATA